>VZTD01004245.1:107572-431013 GCA_013397725.1 Rhagologus leucostigma | reverse complement strand
CCGAGCGTCTGACTCCAGACGGAGGCGGCGCAGCGCCGGGAGCCACCGCCACCGGCATCGCCTCGGAGCGGCCCCGGGGGAGCGGGGCTGGCCGGGGCCCCTCGCCCCCGCGGGCCCGGAGCGGGGCTCGGCTTAGGCACCGACTGCCGCCGAGCAGCCGTCCCCTGACGGGCTTGCTGCCTGCCGTGCTTGCTTGGATGAGTCTGCGACATGCCTAATAAGAGACGAGATGGGCCAGGGCGACGAGAGCGACCGCATTGTGATCAACGTGGGAGGGACTAGGCACCAGACTTACCGCAGCACCCTGCGCACCCTGCCCGGCACGCGGCTGGCCTGGATCGCTGAGCCCGATGCCCACAGCCACTTTGACTATGACCCCCGCACGGATGAGTTTTTCTTTGACCGGCACCCGGGCGTCTTCGCCCACATCCTGAATTACTACCGCACTGGCAAGCTGCACTGCCCCGCGGACGTGTGCGGGCCCCTGTATGAGGAGGAGCTGGCCTTCTGGGGCATCGATGAGACCGATGTGGAGCCCTGCTGTTGGATGACCTACCGGCAGCACCGCGACGCCGAAGAGGCTCTGGACAGCTTTGGTGGGGCGCCCCTGGATAGCAGTGCTGAGGACGGAGACATAGATGGCACCGGAGACTCTGGTGATGGTGAAGATGAGCTGGAGATGACAAAACGCCTAGCACTTAGTGACTCCCCAGATGGCAGGTCTGGGGGCTTCTGGAGACGGTGGCAGCCCCGCATCTGGGCACTCTTTGAGGATCCCTACTCCTCCAGATATGCAAGGGTAAGCTATGCAATCAGCACCCTCATCAAAACACTCAAACCTCCCTGCCGTCCCACGTCCTCCCAGCATCACCACGGTTCTCTCCGCTGTCAGAGCAGAGCAGCCATCCATGTGTGTGGCCATACAAAAATCATGCGGGGTCTATGGGGATGTAACCCACACTCTCAAGCAGGCCCCATGCATTGGGAACAAGTAGACACCAAGGTCTGAGCTTGTATACCCATATGTGGGCCTCCAGAGACCCTTACTTTCTAACAGGCTCCTGTAACTCCTAGAACAGCTTGGGGCAGGGTCCCATTCATGGGCCAGAGAGGTCTCCGTTACCCCAGGTAATTTCCCTCTAAGAACAGATTTTTACAGTCAGACATCCCCTAGTGAAGAGAGACACTTTGTCCAGCCCTCTTATAAGCTAATAGCTCTCTCCCCTTTATGAGATGGAGAAAGGATTATGGGAGCGGGCAGTCCCAGGGGTAGCAGGGGATTTGGAGAGTTTCAGCCTGGACTGGAAAGGGAATCAGTGCCTTTCTCTTTTCTCATACGTGGCAAGTTAAATATTTATGAACATGCTTCTCTGAAAATGGGTAATTCAGCTGCTCACTCTGAGTGTCTTTTTCCCTTGTGGGAAACGCAAAGTATTAATCAGAGGAAAGGGTTTCATTCATGTAGAAGGGACACTGTGTTTGACAGGTTTCTTGCCTGCTACTGAAGGACAACTCCTCCCCTCCTGGTGCCTGCGGTTGTTTTGGAAAGGGAATGCACACTGGTGCAGTTCACAGCATAGGTGTGGATAAAAATGGTCTGTAACAGTCATCCAACTCCTTTAAGTAGGCACCTCCTCATGCTATGAGGATAATTACATTAATTAGGGCCCGATTCTGCTCCTGAAATCAAAAGTACTGAGAACATTTACTTCAGGAACAGCAGCAGGATTAACTCCCAAGATAGTCAATTTGATATCTAGGGAAACAGATGGAGGATAGTGCCTTCATAAAAAATTTGGTTGGCATAGGCTTTACTCTTAAATGTACCTTTGTTACAGCTTAATTGCTGCCAGCCCTCAGTAGGGATGAGCAGTGCTTTGGTGTAGGAGGGTGGTCAGTGTTCCTGAGAAGCATCAAAGGAGTGAGATCAAATTAGGGAGAAAATTGGATCGATGGAAGAAAGAGAAGTGGAAATGCAGGGAGCAGGGAGAGGGGAGCTGGCCATGTATGAATGGGTGCTGGAATAGCAGCTGCCGGAGACTTTGGGTCTGAGCAGAGATCTCCAGCAGGGAGACACCAGGTCTGCAAACTGAATGAATGGGGAAGGCTGGAGCAGAGCCTGGAGTTATATCCTGCTGCATTTCTAAAGATTCTTGTTTGCATACCATTTGGAGACTTCCTCCCTGAACAAAGGAGTTCATATTTTAAATGAATTTCTTTAAACAGCATGGGGGATAAAAAGAATAATAAAATATTTACCACAAGATGAAAAGATGATGCTGTTGTATTGCAGCTTTCAAATCCTTGATTTCTACCAAGGGAACGTGGAAAGGGAAAGGCAAGGCTGGAAGGTATCCTTCAGAATGCTTGGTTTCCATTAATCAAGCCAAGTGTTAGCAGGCGATGTGAATAGCAGATCTCTCTGGTACCCAGGAATCTGTTGGTAACACACATTTCAAGTGAAAGTAATGTTCTTGTTCAAGATTTCGGGAAGTGGTTCAAAACCCAAATGGATAATGTTATCCCAATGAAAAGGATACAGAGGTTAAAACACCCTTTTGCTTGGAAGCATTAGGATATTTTAGGCGAAGGACAAAAATTTACAACCATTATTAAGAGTCTTTGTGATGCACAGGCTGGGATTCTAGAAGGATATAAATTCTCCTTACCGTTATAAATATAAGGGTATTTTCATTTAGGAATAGGTGTTTTATAAAGTGATTTGGGTTTGCTGGGGGGTTTTTTTGGAGTAGATGATGTACCATTTATTCACAATCACTTGTGCATACCTGTTAGAATTCAACTCCTGATTTACCTCTAACTTGTTCTTTCCTTAAAGGATTGTTAAACTAGATAAATATGAGTACACTGAATATTTCGTGGGTTAAATATGGTTCTTTAACTTGTATCTATGGAGACGTAGGCCACATGCATTAATATTCTGCATGAAGGAAGATGGTTTTCCTCATCAACACATGCACACACTGTCCATTAAGAAGACATTATAAGACACTTAACATTTCCTAATAAAAGCCGTATGTTACGGTTATGGATGTAAAAAGAGATGGGAGTTTGATTTATTCTCCTGTAACCTAACACAGACATTGCAAAAAGACCTCAAGCTCACAATAGCTAATTTATAGTAAAATAATTGATAACATCATTAACCAGTGAATGGTATATTAAGGCAATCATTGGTAGAGTCAGGCAACAAATGCACTGTTACCCCACTTGTAATTGCCTTTGCTACTTTCAGTTACAAACTGCAATTCAGTTGTGAAAAAATCTAAATTCACATTGCCATTTTGTCAAAAAAAATCACGAAATTTTCTCTTTCTAAATGGAACTGGGACCTGTACTAAAGGTGGTTATTATACACGTTTGATGTTTACATATGGCACCAAAATGCATGTCAAAATAACATCTCAATGTAAGCATCAGTTTACATAACCATCATAGTGTTACACTTGGGCAAGTAAAAGGAATACAGTCTCTGAATATTAAGATTAAATGAAAACCTGCATATCTGTATAAAGCAAGATTCTCTGGACTGTATCTGGTACACGAGATCAGTGAATGTTTAGCAACTGTCTATGAAAAGCTCAGCATTTACTCAAATCCAGCCATTCTTGGAGGATTTTGATGGACACTGCTTGCAAATACAAGTACATTTGACTGTTTTGCTTCACCCGCACCTGACTCATACTAAATTACTTCTGATCTCATTGTAGACAGCCAGGGAAGACTGGAAGTGCGCTTGTGTATGTCAGGCAAAATCAGCTAACTCTGCAAATTTTGTTTATTTCTTAACTTACTTTGATTAAGCAAAGCTCCCAGTCACTAATCATTTGTCTTTAGGTGCAACATAGTCAACAGTTACTTGTTAAAACAATAGTGGCTGATTTTAATTAATTTCTAGTTTTCTGCACGCTAATTTCTTAAATAACATAGTTCTTTCTAAAAAGAGGAAACACTTCAAAAATTGCATCATCTTCTATATCTGTAATAAGAAAAGATAGCTTGTTTCAAATGACGGATTGCCTTACACACCTCTCTTAGTAGTATAAACGGGTATTACACTTCTCCTTAATTTAAAGAATCCACATTTGGATAACAGAGGCAAAGTCTGGTACCTGGAGGTCTGAACAGAGTAACAGACAAGGTGATGGAAAAGATCTAGGGATCCAGGAGGATTGTCAAAAGCATCTGTCCAGACAGCTAAATGTCACTGCACACACCTAAACTGGCGAGATGTTTCTTTAAAGCTCATTAGAACTGTCTTTTTTGCATCATCAGACAACTTTGTAGACTTATTTTTCCTAAGTAAGCGCAAAGGGGAAAATAGAGTCACCCGGAAAGCTACAGAGGTACGCTAAAGCAGCAGAGAGTTACACTGTAGTAGGGTTCCTGCCCTCTGTACTTACTAGACTTCATAGGTCCCTCAGTACACAAACGTGTGAAAAATATTTTCTTGGCGTCCTTTCTCCTTTTTATTTATGTCTGGTCATGCTGTTCTTCCACTAGTAAAGCTCCCACTGACTTCCTGAGGAGTTTGGCCTGCAGGTATCTAACATATTTATTCCCCTTCCTCCTCCTCCTCCACAGCAGGATAAGGTTGTGTTTGTGTTAATTCACATTCCTTGGGTTACTCAGTGTTTGGGAACGAGGAGCTTTCAGCTGAGATTCTGTGCTACTGCTCACATTCAAATTGGACAGTTAAGCTTTATTAACGAACCCTCAGGAAAGCTTTTGTAGTCCTTTCAAATAAACATTTTTAGTGTTTTAAAATAAAAGCTGGTTGGGGTCCTATGGAAAGTCCTCAACAGCTTGACTTGCAATCCTGGCATATGTTGTACCGCTTTGATCTGTAAGAGGAAAAGCAAAACTCTCACTCACCCTTCCCTCATGTTTTGCCTTCACATCCTGCAGAAGAATCTGCTTTCCTCAGTGGGTGACTTTTGAAGGACGAGTTTCTGACACTGAGAAGGAGATAGGAAAAAGGATAGTGGTAAAGAGATGAGAAAAAGGTATTCCCCAGGGATTTCTTCCATCTTTCTTTTATACATTCGAGAGCATTTCTACCTTGCTGTGTTCATTTAAACTGATTTTTCTCTATATAAAGTACAACTCACAGGTATAAAAGGGCTTATGGGATCCTAGTTCCTGAATAACCATACTGTCTTGAGGGTTAGAGGCTGGGGCGATTCTGCTCGTTCCTTACCCCTGAGCAGCATGGCTTAGCTCAGGAATTGAGGCAGGTATCAGGGAGTGGGAACAGATACTCCTCATCCTTCACAAGAGGAGCTTATTGCACAGCTGTGTGATGTGGGACACGCTTGGCACAGGAGCGCTCCACAGACGGTGGTCTGGGGACTGCCACCAAGCACGAGCAGACAGGGAGAGAGGGGTTGAGACCTGCCCCACTCGCTTTCCTCTACCCTCCTGGGGGACGTCTTTGAAGAGGCCCCAATGGAGCTGCTCTCCCACCTTGAGCCTTTCTGGAAGGTCTCTCCTGCAGAGGCATATCTAATCCTGCACTGAAGCTGGCTGCAGGAATTCTCACCATATACTTTGACAATTAACGAGACAGCCTAATTTTAACTGCACACTGCATTACAGCTCTGGAAAAATGAGAATCTTTCCACATCAAATGAGGTTTCCCTTGCACTTGTAGTATAATAGAATTACAGACATCTATTAACTACCACTCTATCATCCATTATTAATATAGTTCCTAAAATTCCATTTTATTCCTATTTTCTCCCATCAAGGAACATGTTACTGCAAATCCTTATATAACCCATTAGTGAACATGGTAGTCTTCTCTGCATCCTGACCAAAGAAACCTTTGCAATGCCAGTTAGAAAGTGCTCACTGCTCACACCAAGTCCCACATCCAGTCCCTATCAGATTGGTCAAGGTGGGAGCAGGTACACGAGTAACTCCTGGGAATTGTCTGTCTGACTTCACAAGTAATACGTTTTTAAACTACCGCGCACACACACACACCCCCCCCAAAAAAAAATTAAAAATTTCAGAACAGCCATGCAGAATCATAACTTCACCAGTTTGAGCTGTTCAGAAACACACAGGAAGATATATGATGTCTGCCCAGAAAATCTTACAATCTCTTTGAAGTCACGATCTCACAGGGAGATGAGAGAGATGATGTTATCCACCTGACAAATCCATGGCTGCCTAGTACAGACTTAGCAGTTTTGATTCAAGGACATTTTTTAAAAATCTATTTGCCTATTTCCAATTTTATTTCTATTATTCCAAAACTTTAAAAAAGAACAGAATCTGTTGCCGTTTTAATTTAATTTTTTTTAATCTCACTTAATTTTAATGTTTCTAGGTTACAAAATTTACTTGATTTAGCCAAGGCTGTGATTGTATGGATCATACCATCATATGCATACACATATATATGCCTTCCTATTGCTGCCACCTCCTACGATGCTGAGTGGGATTTCCATATGAGGAAGGACTTCAAAATTAAACCACCCGAAAATATTTCTGCAAAAGTAACCGTGGTGCCACTGAAATCAATGTGAATTTAGTGGCTGGGTTCAGAAAGATATTTGGTCCCTTCTCTCTTTAATCCATCCCTATGTGCCTTCAGTTGTTTTCTTTGCCCTTCTCCTGACATTTGCTATTTTGGTTTTGGTTAGAGCAAAAAAGGCAGCAAAATCCTGGTATTCTCTGTTGGTCTATCATGAATCAAAGGATAAAAAGATCTGTGGATCAATTATAATATTTCTATTTTAGAACTGCTCACAAAAATGTGGTATATTAGATTATACCTAGGAAAACTATTTTTCCGTCTTCTTCTCTTCTGCTATGCTGTCTAGTGTTTAACAGTATTTGTCTTTCTTATTTGTAAAAATACGTGACTGATCTGTGTATATTTATGGTAGTACTTTAGTAAAGTCTATACATGCTGCCTTTCACTTAACATAAGGAGAGATGTTAGCAAATCAGCAACAGAGGGCCCAGCCTTACTGTTATTGAAGCTCAGTGCCAAAATTACCACCAGCTTCAAGGATAGAAATGAATTTTCCTGCAGTATGGTTCAGGATAACAAATTAATTGCTGTGTACTGCTTTTTTTTAATAGACACGGTGCGTATTTCCATTCCAAAGCACTGAAGTGCAATAGATCTTAGCAATTTATTAGGAGCATACATATTCAAATAGATGTTTTCATAATCCTTTAAAGACATGAGCATCTTTAGCACACTGCATCAAAACATAGAGCTCTAATACTGACAAAGCTTATCATGATCTTATTGGCATTTTTTACTGCGAAGGACTATAGAAAACATCCCCCTTTAAACCACATGACTTCAATTAATGTTCAACTAAATCATATCCAAGTGCTGTGTTTCATAATAAAAAGGGCAAGCAGGGGTATTCAGATTGAAAAATTGGACTCTAATTGATAATTGAGTGTGTAATTCTTTCTCATGCAAATACAAAAGGCAAAACTGAGTTTCCATTTTGCATAAACTTGATTTTATGAAATTTCAGTGCATTTTTGGAGTTTAATAGAAAAGCCATTTTGAGATCTTTGCAATTGTCTTACAATTAGCTTCTCAGTTACTATATGCTGAATTTGATCTGAGGAAAGAACAGTTTAGAAGGCTGACTTGGCTTTCTCTGCTGAATATTGAATTACATAAATATGTGATTCACTCCAAATGGTACACAGAAGCGGTAGGATCGGATGAAATCAGAGAAATCTATGAATCCATGGAGAACCACCTCCTCCCCCTGGAATATAAACCAAATGCTGTCATTTCTAGAATAATTTTTACATCTCTCTCCTGTGCTCACTAAGTAACCAGATTTTGCTATCTTCACTCCTACTCCTGTAGTGATAGCTTACTCCAGGAATATCCCCGTTTCCTTCAGGCTGAGAACAAGGCAGCACCCAACACGGGTAAAGGTGAAAGGACCAGGCCCTAATTGATTTTAATTTCTTTCTGATAAGATTTATAAAATGTAACAGAAGCGCTAATAAATCATGCAATAAAAATTAAGAATAAATCGCAGGCCAAGGCTCTTTGCAGTGATTGCTTATGATATAAGACCCTTTAATGACAGTAAGTTAAAATTGCACCGTAATGGCCTTTTGTAAATGCAATAAATCTCAGGTTTCAGTGCACTGCAGACAGCCAGCGATGTGTGTGCTGCACATGAGCTACCAACACAGGCACACGCTGCTGGCACACACTTACGTAATTATGTTGATACTTCAGGAGCAGCAGTAAATCTCACTAGCACTGCTAGATTTACTTTGAAAAATCTTGGGCCAGGACCACTGAGGTGTTGTGACTACAAGAAATAGCTTAAAATATCATACTGGCTTTTTACTTGATAACCTGGGAGAGAATGTCCCTTTTAAGAAGCAGTAAAATGGATTATTTGGTTTTAAAAAGCAAAGGCAAAACCTATTGAGTCTTATAATTTTCAGAGGCAAATACAAGCTAAAACATACATTTTCATCTGCGCTACCAAACCGAATTGATCATCTTTTCTGAATTTCCTTGATCATTTACCCATTCACAAAAAAATTAAATGTACACAGAGATACATCAACAGTTACCTAATAACTACTTGTTTCGACTGCAGCAGAATTCCTATTGCTGCCCATGTTTGCCCTCAAAAAACATATTCTTAAATACAGAAAGATCTGGTCAGCTCGGGTTGCTTATCATTTAGCATATATAAGAAATTTAGCTGCAGTTTTCCCTTGAAAATTCATTCCAATACCCCTGTTCTATTTTTCAGTATGGGCTTCTTGCAGTCTTCATTACACCGGATCAACTGGTGGAGGCCAGTTCTGTGATTTATCCGGTTATTAATTAAATTAAAACCTTCAGTCAGAATGCTTCAGACTTGATAACAGACTTCAAAACAAAATGAATAGGAAGAAATCCCTCAAATGCTGAGTACCTACAACCGCCAGCAGAAGGGAGGTCATGTCCTAGAGCAGGAAAGGACACAGGCAAGAAGCTAACAGACCAGTATTTAAATCCCACCCCACCTTGTAGGGCCACGGTCCCAACTATCACTGATTTTAGTGGGATCCAACCAGAGACCCATGCAGACCTATTTCAGGTAACATTTTTCAGGACAAGGACAATTGTGTAATTGCCACAACACGCAATGCAAAAGGGCTTGCCTTCACAGCAGCCTTTGATCTCTACTCTAAAAACACCACAACATGATCTCAGCCACATTGTGCTATTCCCGTTTCCCTTTTTAGCATGGATCTCCCCTTCGCTTCTAGTGTGGAGTTCTGCAAGAAATCTAGTGACAGTACGTCTTAGCACTTCTCGGGAATGTGTCCCGCATAATGCAGAGCTGATTTTAACTCAGGGTTTTTCAGTAAAGCACTTGTAAGGACAAACCAAGAACAACCTGACTGTGCTGTGATAGCTCAACCAACACCTGGACTGAGGCAGTTGCTGTGGGTGGTGTTTGGTTTTCTGGTTTTGGGGCAGTAGCAGATCAGCTTAGGTCAGAATTTTGCTTAAGTGATATTGAAATTAAGTGTTCTGTTGTTTAGTGTTCAGTTCATGGGAGTTCACTGTCTCTCCTACCAAGAAGTCCCTGAGGTGCTAGTGATTTTATTAAAAGACCTAATGTAAATTTCAAAACTGTATAGATTAATTAAAATGTTAGTTATGTCTAAGCAGCAGGAAATCAATAGTGCAAAAGTGCATTCACTGTTCTAAAGAAAGCATCTTTTGGAGAACCTGCCCTGCTAAGCAAAGAAGCTCAGTTTTCACTGTGTCAGTGGCATGGACTACAGGCAAACAAAAAGTGTGAAATTCAGTAAAAATTCTATAGCATCTTCAACTCCAAACCACAAATTTATCTTCATGCACATACTACCATCAGCTACAGGAACTCCTAAAACTGTACATTTACTGTTCTCAAAGGATATCTTGGTTAGGACAGCAGGGTAAGCCTTGGTTCTTAGTAGGTGATTTTGAACATTCATTCAGAACATTCCCACGTCCTCGGATGTGTACACAGACCTACATGGTGGAAATTTACTAGAAAGCAAAAAAAACCCCACCACTCTACAAAAGCCCTCAAACCTGAGATTTGGACAAATGATTGCAAGCAACTGAATTAATGCAGCTTATGGAGTGAGCATTTGCTAGAAGATCTGACCAAAGTCCTACTTGCTTGCCTATGTTAGCTCTGAAGAATCCTCTCAAGGGAGCATCTGCAGCATGCCAGTAGTGCAAAGGCAGGTCACACACATACAGCTCAGCAAATGAACATTTGCAGTGGCACAAGCACACAAACACCACGTTTTATTAGCTCGGCATGGCACATCATTTGGGTATGCTTCAAGCCCTTTCATTTTCTATTAATTTTACTGTGTGTGAAATCATACGAGATGTTTAATCTTAGTATGTCATTTTCAAACTAGAAAAACAAAATTTCTCAGGTTTCTTGTTCTGCATTTTTTCCTCTCTCCGTTACTATATGTTTATTACAGTAGCTAGCACAATAGAGGTATAATTTCTGTGACACCTCTAAATGCTTGTACTATAAAAACAGCAAGTTGACAGCATCTAAGGGAAGGCTTTACACTATACTCAGATGTAGTGTTTTCCAAACCGACCTGGACTGCAGCAGAAGATCACCCAAGGCTGTGATCCTTCCAAAGGTGCAGTACGTGCCTGAGCTGTGGTGGCCAGTGCACAGACAGCAGAGCTTCTCCATCACCACCTTCTCCATCACTCCTGCATCAAGGAAATCTAGCAGTCACTTCCTACATCTTCTCTTCTGAGGGCAGACGCATGAAAGGGTGTCACCATGTGAGTTCAAACTTAGAATTCCCAAAACACTAACCGTGCAGTTGTAATTTTTTTAAATGCATATTAAAATTTCCCAGTGCGTACAGTGTTGTCTCTGCCTGTACCCAAAACTGCCTTAGTACTGTTGGCAACTACCTTATATCAAAGCCTTGTTGATGCCCATAATTTTCCCTCACTAATAGGAGAAGTCCTTTAAATGTGCTTGCCAAATACATACTGAATATAAGCTGTTTTCAAAAACATACTCGAATAAAAACAGGAGATATTTGTAGTGTCAAACAGTTGCCTGGATGCAATAATCTGGTGGTTACTGTATTTTGCTTAGAATGTGAAATTTCAAATTTAGTATTCTTCTCCAACTACACAATTTCAAATTTTCGTCTGTCTCTGCTCAGGAGCCCTCCCCACTTCACAAAGCTGCATAATCCAGGCAGTTAGTGAAGTTGATCCAATTTGCACAGCATGAAGAGTTCACAAACCAATATCCTGGGAAGATGGCAAAACAGCATTTCCCAATAACGTGGAAGTAAGAGGCTGTTCCTCTGTGGTAATTCTGGGCTACTGAATTCAGCAAGATCAATAGCAGAAAACAGATATACGTAGTGGCATTATCAGAGACGTTCTAACGTTGGCATATGACAAGACTGGTCTTTTTATTTTCAGTCACTTGTTGGAAGCCAGTTCCTGTTAGGAAATAACCCTATGTTGTCCTCACGCGTTGGACTCCAGGGTGAGCCGTGCACAACGATTTAGGGATCTTTGTGCAGCCCCTACCGAGAAGGAATGGGCAAAATGCACAGAAAAGTAGGAGATGATATGCAGAGTAGATGATATGCAGAATTAGGGAGGATTTTTTCACCCCAGAGTCTAAGCAGTTCTGCCATGCTACAAAGAGAGCTCCGAAGTCAGTGTGAAGACACATCACATAATTTGTTTTGAAAAGACCTACATTTCCCAGGGCTATCAATCTGTCACCTTTCAGTCGTGCCATGGAAATACAAGCATTCTTAAAATCTCTGAAGGCTGCTTTTTCATCTATATTTTAACATAAACATTCTTTTAATTTAACTGGAGATTGATCACATACATTTTATTACTTTTTAATAAAAACACATTATCACCATTAAAGGAAAGTGATCTCAAACTATTGCCAGGATAAATTTAACTTGGAAAAGCACTTGAACAAGTCTTTGCTAGATCAGAGCCTTTTAGAGCACGTATGCTTTAGTTCTGGTTTTAACAACCAACACAGAAGTGATCAATGGACATTCTATCTACTACATTCACTGCCTTATACACTTAAAACTAGTCCAAAATCCTACTGGAAACTGTGAAGGGTATATTGTTAAATATCCCTCTCTGCTGTAAATTACCTTATATAGGAAGACTTGCCAGGGGCGCTAATGAAGCGGAGACAGTTTTGCAGTTTTACCATCTGTTATCAAATCCACTCCTGCTATAACAGAAACACAGTTGTATTAGAGTTTAGAAGTGACAAACATTGAAAAAAAGTATTTCCTTTCATTGTTTAAATAGCTTTGCTGCATAGTCCAAAGGACAAAATGTTTGGACAATTAATAAAACATCTCAGGACTGGTTTAATTAAAAAATAAGATACAGCAAAAGAATAGTGGTAGAGTTGAACATAACCACAATACAACAGAGAGGTATAAATAAGAAATCACGTTATTCCACAGCCTTCAGGTTTAGACTTTAATTCAGAGTAACACACCCTATTTTTATATCCTACAGAAAAAAAAGTCAACAAAAAAACCCATTTGAAATGTGAATGTCATTGAAAAATTTAAAAATGCTCCATCTACACTAGATAATATGTGATGATTGTAGAGTGCTTAAGAACTGCATCCTCCTAACCCTCTTTCCGTCCTAAGTAAGGGCCTTCAGGGTAAAAACTCCAAAGAACACTACAGTTTAGCTTCACTTATGTGCACTGGACTAAAAATGAACACTTAATATTTATGTGAATCATTGTCAGTGTCAAGTGAGATGAAGCTTATAAAAATAGATCCAAATCAGGGAATGAGTTTTAAGACTCAGTGGGTTAATGCCTTTTTACGTATGGTATTATTTATAGATATTTTTTAATCTGTTCTGTCATCTTGTCTCTTAAATTATTAGAAAGTAAGAAAGAAGGAACTACGGCAAATGCAGATAAAAGAGAAATCTTACTGGGAACTGTGGCAGGAATATGAGCAAAACCCAGGAAGTCTAAAGCTGTGCTGCTAAGGCTCTTGCTTTCTACAGGTTCTGAATGAAAACAATTCCAACCTATTTTGTAATTAAATATGTACTTTTTTTTAACTAGCTATGCTGTTGAAATAGGAATGATGTTTTCAAGACTCTCTGTTTGGCATCCAAAAGACTTGCTACCACATCTGAAAACAAACTAATCACAAGCTGGTTTCAGGCACTGGGCTGAGTCTTGTCTCCGTGGTCTCACAAAGCCTTTGACATCCTACGTTAATCAAAGTCCCCTCTAGATATAAATGTTGAGCTCACCATGGCTACAACAGAAATTTCAGCATTGGATCCCAGTTTTTGTAGCTCTCTTAGAAGTCAATGACAACTGCAGATGGTCTCTAAGTTGATCCCCAAAGGTTCTAAGCATTAAAAACTTAAAATGTCATTGTGGTAGCTTTATGCATCTATTTATCATCATCTAATAAGAAGACTGCCAGTACTAATATTGTCCTGCATCAACAAGATTCTGTGAGTCTCAACCATTTATGAAAATACTTTAAAAAGCTTCTACAAAAAAGACAAACTATGAAAACTAAAGAAAATATGATTAGAATTTGAAGCAATTATTCAATATTGAAGGGCAAAATACTCAAGACAATTAGGATGAAGGTCGCCTTGTACGAAAATGTGAAGGAAGGGGGCACATCCGCAAGGCTTCTGCTGGGTTCTTGCAAACAGGGGAATGTTACGTTTCACGTGTAGGAATCTGGGGAGGTCATACTTACCTTCATTCTGCTAGCAGATGGAGAACTCTCCTTTGAAGCAGCTGGAGCCATTTCTTCCTTTATACAGACACTTACACTACACAACCTCTATCTGACAGGAGACAAAGCTGGGTAAAGCAGGGAGCTAGTCTCTCCCCTGGGTCTACGTGGTTATGGAATACTGCACAGGGGGAATATGTATCCATAGGCTTTTGCTTTGACCACTCAGGCATCATTTTTATAAGCACCAAGGTGAAGAGGTTTTTGTTCTCTCTTCATCCAGGTAGGATTTCAACGTAGCTGTATGTCTGCTGAGAACAACACACAGAGCTGCTCTTTGATTTGAAGGCATTTCTTGCAAATATCAGCTTTTCCTGCTCTTGACTTCAATACCAAGATCTAATTCAGACCAGTGAGAAATTGTATCTAATATTTTTTTTCTAATCCTAAATCTATTTTAGAAGTGAGATGTACATGTTTACAGGCACAAGAATTGCAGGAAATTTAAGCAGAGGTCTTAGATGTGAATGTTAGGAATAACTGCTTTTTTTTTTATTGCCATGAGGATATCTGAGGATATTGTTCATCCCAGTAGTCAACCAGATTTTATTTAGCAATGTCAGTCTAACAGATGCAATTTCCACTTATGATGACTGTGGGCACATCATTAATTTTAGTAACTGCAAAACTTACAGTAGAAATACTTTTCTGTGACATCCCTTGCTCCTCACGTCTCCAACCACAGAAAATAAAAAATAAAAAGAAAAGAGAGATTTCTGCTATGAGCTTGTACGACTGTCCGGATACAGCAGTAGTTTAGTCTAAAGATCTGTAATGTACACAGATGGCAAAAGGCTCACAACTACATCCAGAAATTATGTGTGAAAACTACATTCACAAGTCTTGCACTGTGTTTATTGAGAGACCAGAAACTGTATTTCGACAGGAATATCAATAAGGACTGGGATTCAAATGAAAAAAAATATTTTCCATTTACTACCTACACTGCATAGGGTACTAGCTGTAATCAAGAAAAATTTCAGGATGGCATGAAACTCTCAAGCTGCATAATTCCCAATAACACTCAGTGAAGTCCTGCTATTAAAATGCCCTCAGGCCACAAAAATGCTTTTAAGTCAACTCAGTAGCCCAAATTACAAATTCTAGTTAACGAAATTGACCACAGGCTCGCAGCTTAGGGTAGAATACATTCTTTTTTTTTTAAGTACATCTGCCTTCATCAAAATGCTCAGTGGTCACTCATGGCTTTCAATCTCCCATTATGCTGAAGCAGTGATGTTATTTTTTTTTTTTAAACACGTGTAAAGACATGAGCCACAAGTAAAGTCAACCCATGCTTGTCACCAGCCCCTCTAACATTTATTACACAAGGTTATTTGTCTTTCCAATTCAGCTACTTGTGAGAGTTGCAAGGAAGAGAAAACATCCATGACTTGATCTTTTTGGAGGTTTGCATTTTTGGAAGTTTTGCAGATGACGTTTAGGAAGCCTTCTCACAATACACAGACTTTTTGGCTAAGAAAGAATATTGTATGTATTTCAGTTTCAGATCTGGGGCTGGACAAATAAATGTAGATACATTTTGGCAACAAAGTATTTTTTCCTGCCATTTCTCCCCCTCCTCTCAAATAACATTTATTCAAAGCTTTCCCTTTTCTCCATAAGAAAAATCCCAAAGTTTCCCTTCTCTGCCCAGTACTAGTTTCTTTTTCTGCCCTCACACTGACTTAATAAAAAAAGTGAAAATGAAAATGATAGTTAGAAAAAAAGAACAAAGCAGCAAAATTTAAGAGGGAATGACCAGACGATAAAAAGGAAATAACTTTCTGCACAATAGTTTGCTAAAATCTTTAGGTAAGAAAAAAGCCTTGCTTGTTTGAAATCTGAAGGACAAATAGCAAACCTTGTTGAATGTTTTCAAGGAAAAAAGGATCTCCTTTTTTTTTCCAAATTGCTTTTATAATTTCCATTGAGTTATTTAGAAGTACACATCGATCTTCTTGCAGTACTTTAGCTTGATTGAGGTGAGGGGCTTTTGTTTGGTTAGTTTTAAATTAGGTGGGAATATAAACGGCTTTCCATGTAGGTCAGAAAAAAATATCTTCAAATGATTCTCAACCTGGCACTGTGTTTTTTCAGTCTTTTCTGGACATGAAAATACTCTCCCTTTTGGAAGCATCAACATCTTCTTGTCCTTCTGACAGTTCCTCTTTCACCCAGAGGCTGTGGCACCAATTCTGGGTTTTAAACGGCATTTTAATTGTTGCTGAATAGCTGCTCTCCTGCTCACAGAGCATGGGATGCCATGCAGTGGAGGAACTGCAGTCACCATCAGACGTGAGAAGGACACTCCTGAAGTGGAACTGCAGAAAACAGTGGTTGCAATGTATGCAGTGAGAAGGAAAAGGCCTGGAGGAGGATATATCTCCTGGAAATAGGAGATGGAAGGAGTCTCCAGAACTCGAAAAACAAATCGCTGTAGGAGAGGGAAGTCTCACCCTCAATGTTCACTGGACATTGAGGGACAAATAGAGTTAGGACCCTGGAAAGGGAACACAGGATGACAAAGCAGCAGCTTGCTAGTAGAGAAAGACGGCCAAGAGTTTGAAATCTCAGACTGTGGCCACTTAGAGCAAATCCTTTTTCAGCAAGGTGAGAACAACCTAGTCAGAATAATTCAAATGAGTTAGCAGTGTGCAGTACCTTCTGCACGTGCTGCAAACAAGAAAGCCGCCTTCATGAGAGCCCAGGAGGAAAGGAGTTTGAAGTAAGAGATATTGTGGTCAAAAGAGCAGATTTTGCTATTGCAAGTTTGCCAAAGAATAAAAAAAGGGTTAGGCTCCATGTGAAAAGCTTTGTGCATTGTCGCCAGTGCTAATCCTGGAGAAGCCTTTGCTGTAAGGACACGTGAGGATTTTGGACAGCATGTTCTGATGCACCTCATTTTCTTCTGTGAAGGTCGGACACCTTGATGGCTGGCACAAGAGCTGGGCAGGACAAAAAATGAGAGAGAAAGCGGCCAACTTCATCTCCCTAAGAGCTCTAGAGTGGATATTTCAGCATTCCAGCATAGCCAGACTAACTTCTCCAGTCAGGAGTCCTGCACAAGAATTATGTCCTTCACCACACACACACAGACTCTTTTCAGCTGTGATCCAAGACTAAATGGGGTTTCAGGAGAAAACAACTGGCTTAAATATATAGGGCACTTGTGGAAGTGAGAGCACGCCGCAGGTACTTGCTCTGTCGGACTGAAAGATGCCGTGCTGGTTTCAGCACTGGTCCTAATACAGGAATTATTCTGGGGGTAATCCTCATTCACCTCTTTGCCCTTGCTTGATCACATTAATTAAAAAAAAAAAAGAGGTCTAGAATAAATGAGCAATCTTTAATTGAGAATATTTTCTGTCTAATGAAAAGCTGTGGCTTATTAATGTATTCTGTTCACTGAGGACTCCAATATGAAAATATGTGTAAGATTCAGTGGCAGATACAGTGATGGAGCTGAGGCAACAAGGAGATAAGGTACCAAACAAAAGTGTTACAATCTTATGTCGGAAGCCCAGAAATGCACCAGCTCTTGATACGACTTCAAATGAGACTTCTGGCAAGCCACAACTTCTAGGTAATGATTTACATCTATAATCAGGATAATAGAACATTATTTATCTACCTGTTCTGGGTATTGTGGAGACTAACAGTTGCACCATAATCTGGAGATAAATTGGAGACACTAGATGAATTTCCACTATCATGTTTGCTCTAAGCAGGTGAAGTGAGGACACAACACAGAAGGAACTAAAGTTTTCTCAGAATAAATCAGAGAGATCAGAAGACAATTTTATCTTTGCTTCATTCTGATTATTCAGCATTTCTGAGTAAGATTGACAGGAAATGAGAAAACAAAGCTTTCGTGGATCAGGGAGGTAAAATCTAGTAACATTTAGTACTGCATCTACAAAACAACAGTTTAAAATCCACAAAATTATTTCTGCTATTTCACATGAAAAATTAATTCAAGGTGCACCCAGCAGATTGTGCCTAACAGAGTATTGACAGATCTAATAAATAACTTATAATTATATAATGACAAAATTTAAACTTATATCTCCTCAGATAGGCATTTTAAAACAAAAACATATAAAGTTAAACACTAACATGCTTAACCAGACCCCCCATTTTAACTGACCCTGGTTTGTGGCAATCCCGTCAAGCCAGAAAATAGTTTAAGTGAATTAACCCCTTGTCTCCATAAACTGTGTATTCTGACTAGAGGTTTTGAATGGAAGGAGCAAGTTATACATCAGCCCTGAAGTGCAACAGAATGAACCTTTGATTTTTATCTTGGCTGTTGTCAGAAAACACATCGCCTTCCCAGAGCAGGCAGACTAAGTATGAGCTGAGAGCTGTGTCTAGCAAAGTGGGTCTCTTCCAAGAGACCAACACCCCACGGAATAAGATGCCAGAGCAGATGCTGTATGTGCTGAAGCCTGACATACGCTGTGGCTCCCTGGGCAATCCCAGCGAGGCACAAAGCAGAGTGGGAGCACTCACCTTTTTCTCAGCTGGGCTGGCTCTGTCTCCAGGATCATCGTTACATTACAAGACCTCTGACACAAAGGCATCAGGCAGATGTTGAAGATGAGCTAATCGCTTCCCAGGGATTCCCATTCAGCCAGAAGTGGCAGAGGTACTCTTACAGATCAGGGGAGAGGCAGAGAAGTCAGGAGAGACTGACATGGCAGAATGACACTGAGATGTCTTCCGGCAGTGTGCCGCGACAAGAAGTAGCCCAGTTATTCCTCTGGAGACTCAGGGAGCAAGGCAGATGATAAAACAGTTGCACATCTGCTTTGCAGATGCCAATGTCTCTGAAAATGCCCTTTGATTGGGATGCAGACCAGAGAGTGTATTGCAGATACGTGAGCAGCACAAAACTCTCCACTCTAATAATCTGGTAATTCTTGCTATAGGTGAGCAGAAAATGGCTGGATGCCTTGGGTGTTGCTCAGGGGCCATTGTGTTCCTCAAAAATATGTACTCCTTTTGAAGGATTAATTCTACCTCATATTTACCATGGATTTATTCCTTATGGCACACAGGGACGGCCTGAAATTGCTGATATCACTACCTAATTCAAGGAATCAAAAGTGTCAAATTTGACCTCCCTGTTCGTTTTTTTTCTTGAGTAATTCCTGAAAGGACCAGGAATTACTCCTTTTCTGAATGGAGTAACAACAGAAAGCTGCTGGAATTTCAACAAAAAAAAAAAACAAGAAAACAACCAAAACCAAAAACCCAAACCAACAAAACTATCTCTTTCTTCCATAGTGTTCACTGATTATAATCAATGTGAAGTTAATCAAAACTCAAAGCAAAACCAAAAAAAAATGGTCATAAAGCAATTATATTAAAAATATGCTCCCCGGTCGATTGCTTGCTTTTCAGGCTTTAGCTGTGTGGCAATTTCAGTACTTATGCAACTACCATAGAATTTTCTAGGTCTGAGTTTTACTTGAGAAGCAGAAACTTCTCACCAACCAACCCCTTCAGGTCCAAGCCCAAGAACTTTTTTGTCATGGGGGTGGGGTTGGAAGGGGAGGAATGAGCTTCCTTCACACCCTTCAGCCCCCTCAGATGCCACCACTGCATCACTGAAGAAACTATCACGCACCTTCCTGCTTACTGCAGATCGAGTCAAGGACACTTGGAATCGTCTGGGAGACACTGCCTCACAGCACACAGCCCTTGCAGGGAGAAATCCTCTGGGGAAATCAGCTTCTGGCAGATTTCACATCGTGCCAGGTTAACAGCATATGTATCCCTGTCCTTTTAGCACAGGTTGGAAGGAACAGTATTTGCTAAGGCTACACAGCCAAAAAGCGTACTTTAGAAATACACGCTGTAGTCAGATGTCTGCTTGTAACATTTATGACTTGGCAGATTGACTCGCGCATCAGGCACACATTTGATGGTTAATTCTGAGCCCTAATGCAGCAGAGCAGTCTTCTACCTGGCTGGTGTCTATCCTTTTCAAAAGGCAAAGGAGTGCATAAATTATGTTTAAAAAGAGGTAGGCATTTTCTACCCACAGAGTGGAGTCACTGTAGGTGGATTATTATCCAGGAATACCGAAGTGGCAAGAAGTCTGTGATTTAACCCATTCTTTGTAGTCTCCTTGCCTGCTACTGTTGGTACAGCTGACGGTCTGAAATTACCCATATGATACAACTTTTCAGGAGGTTCTGCAGCGCAGCAGATGCATTTCAGACAGTCAGCAGGAGTTAAAGCCCTAAAGAAAGGATTTTATTCTGAAATAATACCAGCTAAGCCCTGCAGCAGCATCCAGTTGTCTCTGCTGATGCTGGCAACTATGAGGTTGTTCCAGTTTACTCCCTCACCAGGCCCTGCACTACAAATGTCATGTCTTAGCAGAAGAGGATGAACTCTAAACCACCTTACAGATGACCAGCAGGATTTTGAAACCTATTTATTCTGCAGTATCTTTACTACTGGGAAAACAAAAAGCAATAGTTTTCACAGTGCAAACTGAGACATTTCTATGTCAGGCTACAGGCATGACCTTTATCTAGCACAAATAAGGCATAGAGATGTTCAGCTGAACACAGCCACCCGCACTTACTCCAGCTGAGCACCTGGTCTTCAACACTGAGCTTAAAGAAAGCGTTGTGAATTGTAACGAAGAAAAATAATCAGCACTGGGGCTGAGCATCCCTAAATTCCAGTGATTTGCCTACAAACTGCTGACAGTGAGCATCTTCAGAAATAGGACCTATAAGAATAGCCAAAAAAGAGGAGGATTTATAAATGTATGAGATAAGTTTTAGATTATCATAGGTATCCCTGCTCTACTTCAGCATTTCATACTTATGCAAACATAACAATTGTCCATAACAATTTTCAGAAATTCCAGATACTTTACAAAAATGACTTAATCCTTTCAGTATCCCTTGTGAGATATGCAAGTATTCTTTCAATTTTCTCACAAGATGTGTGATCTGCGGCACACAAAGATCTCACTTATTTCTTAAGTTAATCAAAAGAAATAATTAACAAAAATGAGAAAGAAGTCCTGCCTCCCCCTGCCTAAAAATTTTTTTCACCAGACTCACCATTGTCAATAGGTCTAAACAGGTCCAAAGCAATAATACTAAATCCAGGAGTATCTCTGCTGCATTTGGTTCCAGCGGATGCTGCTCTAAATCCTGTGATTCTCCCTGAGACGAGTAGCAGAGGCTCGGTATTTTCTGGGCAGATGGGCATCTGTTACATCACCTTGCTCTTTTTCCATGCATACCCATCTTTGTTCTCTAGCAAACATGCAAATATCAGACTCAACAAGTGCCACTTAGGTGCAGGCAGAGACATGGACTTGTCCCCATCCCCTCCTGACCACACACAGGGAGGAGGCCAAGAGCTGCTGGCATGTGCAGCCTCCAAGAGAAAGACACCAGGCAAGGCGAGCCAGAGCCACCTCTTGAGAGGAGACGGGAGATATTTGCAATGAGAAGAAAAGCTGTGCCGTGTTAGTCAACAGAGCTGTTCATTCCTGAGAGCACAAGTGAGAGAGGAATCCCTCAAGAGAAAAGGTGAGTGTAGAAACACTTCTGTCCTCAATAGCAACATCGCACCTGCCCTTCCCACCTTCCTTCTCACCATCCCCTGCAGATGCTCCCCTTAGTGGCTTGACCATACTGGCTTGCAAGGTGCTCAGTTTAAAGCTATTGCCAGTAGACTGAAATTCTTATTTCAGTTCTGCACCACAGGGGCACTGGGCAGAATTTCCATCATAGTCAGACATCTCATACCCTGTAACAAAGAATACTAAAACGTACCAGAACTCCTTCACCTTCTTTCAGCACCCTGTGCACGGGATTGCCCGATGGTCCAAATTCAAATCCCAGACGTGCAGGATCCCTTCACACTCCCGTGTTTGCTTATAGCAATACTTCAGTTAATTAGTTGAGCTCAGCCATCGTACTGGGAACATTAAAGTTCAGGCTCCTTGCTAAACAGAAATCTGGGCAAGGAGCCTGAGCTTTCTGACTACCTTAAGCTCCTGAAGCAGGTCTCTGAAATAAAGCATTGCTCAGCTCTTCTGTTGGAGTTCTTGAGTAGTTGTATTTTGTTTGATAGTTGACTGTGGTACTTGCTGATATAGCTGAGCTGGAGTTCTTACCTGTGATCTTGTCAGGGCTGAAATTTTTAGTTTGAAACTATATTCACTTTCCACCACAAAAAAAAAAAAAGAATATAAAGAAAAAAGAATTTTGTTTTCCTGATCTTTTATAACACAAATTGCAGGGAATGATTTTAAGATAACACATGAATCAAGGGCACCATTGGCATAAAACTAAATGCTGTTTTAAGACTGCCAAATGGTGCAGCTCAGGAATAGATATAGAGATTTCCAAAAATAACATTTCTACCATGAAAAATTCACACAAAATTCCCACAAAAATCCCCAAAATTATTTTGAAAGTATACTACTGCCTTTATTACTTTATTGTCCTGAGTGTTACTTATCATTTTCTTGAAGGAAAACACTCAGAGGCCCCATTACAGAACAAAGCCGTACTGTGATAGCTCATTTAAGTAGGGACACTGAGATAGTTTTCAATGATAATTAGTATGAGCAAAATAAGCTTAATTTATATAGGCACATACATCCACATATATATTTAAACTCTGAGAACTATTTCCTTTTTTACTACAAATGTGGAGCCTAGCTGGAGACCAGGGGAAAAAAGTCTTTCTACAGAAAATAGAGGAGATCCTCTTCAGTATTAATCTCTGGGATCTAAATCATTACATTTATAAATTTAGAAAAGTCACTGCGATTGTTTAATGAGTTCTTGTATCTTCTTAATCCCTCAAAATACAAACTGATAACAGTCTACCTGTTTCTACAGGCGTGACTTATGAATAATTAAATAATCCCTACACACTTGTGAATATTTCCAAAAGATTCATAAAACAGTTTCTAATATGCTCCAGAGACATCTGCAACGAGGCCTTTGACCTCCTGTATCAGTGTCCAGCGGTCAATCCAGCTGTCCCTTTGCATATTCCTAAGGTTGTGCCCCTCTGTGAGAAAAGGGTAACACCAGTGGAAACAGGAATTTAAATGCTGTCTCTCAGTATCTTCAGCTTTTTCTCAGCAGAATATTTTCCTATCATAAGGAGACAGAAACTAAGGCATTATGTTAACACCCATGCATCCAATTTTGAATCCCATGCTACTCCAACACATTAAAATCAGTTTTCCCAGGGAGAAGGATAGTTTCCCCAAGGATGGCTGTCATCTTGGGCCTCACCAGTTTCCAGATCTCTTAGCTGACCATTTTTTTTTAACCAATAGTGTAATTATCACTTTTTAAAATCATCTTTGGTCAAAGTCCAGCCCCAGAAAGAAACAAATTGAGAAGCTACTGATTTAAGAAGCTGAACCAGACAGAGTTAGAGCTTGCTAAGACATCTGATGAATTGAGGCACGTGCTGCAACGTAGCAGACGATTTGTACAGGAGAATTAGATGCCACATTGCTCATGTAGTGCCCACAGATGCTGGGGCTTTCTCAGGAGGCTGACTTTACACAACCCTCATTCGCACATCCTCTGCTAAAGGAAGCGAGCAAGAAAGCAGAGCACAGTAAGGTTTTATCTGACTGGAGCACGACACATTGGCAAGCGCAATACTGGGAGATCCAGCACAGCAGCCTGGATGTTATCCATCTAATTTCAGTATCTAATCTCTCTAGACACTTATAATCTGACACTCAGTGGTGTGCTCCATCTTAGCTGATAGTGAAATCATTTAACACAAGTGGGTAGTGAGGTAGGTGACAAGCTGATTGATGGCAATATCTTCATTTAAAGCTATATAACACCACCAGACAGAGGTCTAGAGCAGCTCAGGAGTTCTGCCTAAATTTGTTGGTATCCGTGCAAGTTTATCATGCCAGAGTGTGGCTTATATGATCTACTAAATCATTTTCCTAAAAAGAACGTGAGCTACCTCAAGCCCATTAAAGCAGAGTGTCAGCATCTCACAGGATACTCAGCAGTGAGATTACAGTGAGGTTCATCATTTCTCCCTCCTGGCAGTGAGAATCTTTTCTCTACCTTACAGTAACCAGAAGGGATGCTGGCTCCTTGAAGCTACTTGTACTTCAACTGTGACCTCAAATGCCCCAGCAGCAGAGCTGGTGCTCTCAGACAAGCACCAACACTGCCCGTGCCTGGGGTCACGACTCTGTCCTGTGCAACCTGCAGTGGGAATCCAACCCTTGGAGGCAAATTTCGTGTCCACCATTTGCTTCAAATGGATGAGGGGTCCAGCAAGCACCAGGAGCACAGATGAAAATATAGTGATGCTCCTGCACATAGAGAGTGATTCCTGCATATTAAGACACATAATTAAAGTGTGGAAAAGCCCTTGCCTCTCTATTTCTTCATGGAACTCCTGCTTGGAGAGCCCAGAGGGCAGACTGGATCCCACAGGGAATCCTTAAAAGTCCACTCTTGATGAGTCTGCAGTCAAAGCCTAAAGGCAGGCTCATGTAAAGGAAAAAGGGGCTGTAGTGAGTTCAGGGAGAAGAAATGTCTGTTCCTTTCATTTCTTGAGGGCCTTAAGCACATCGGGTTAATAATCCATGTCTTCTAGGGAGAGCAATGGCAGAAGAGTCCCTGTCCACCCTTGTATTGCCATGGAGACACAACCTGACTACAACTTCTGCAGCCACAAATTCCCTCAAATCCAATGGGTTTTTAAGTCTGTAGCCAACCTATTGTTCTGCCTTAAGGAAAAAGATATGGGAAAATTACGGTTTTCTCACTTCCATCAGCACTTTCATGGAAACCGAGTCCACACAGTCTCAAACTCACTGTTCAAACCTTCACAAGAGGTTTAAATGCATTTTAATCTAGCTGCTGTGGAATAAATCAAAACAGCTTCCCCTTAATTCACTGAAGGATACTAGAGGTAGTGGCTAATTCTGTCCAAATTCTTTCATGCTTCATTCAAGGTCTACATTGTGGGGCTGTTTCTAATCCAACAGCAGCACAAAGACGAGCTTTCAGTGAAACCTGCATTGTCCAAGGTGTTCCAACGGCAATAACCAACAGCATTTCTTTACAAAAGGCTGAATTTACACTGTTTGTGATGAGACTGTGACACACCAGAATTTTACACCCTTTGAACAGCGGGGATAAGATGAAGAGAATTTTATGGCTAGTGATTGCCTTTCTTAATGAAGGAGTTTTGTCTCTCCCGGTGCCGTGTGTTGTTGCAGTTTCTGTGGTAACAACTGATTGCACAGAGAAAGAAGTCAGTGTAAATTGCTGGCATGTAAACAACAGCTACTTTTGAGTCTGGTTTATACATATACTTTTTCTGACCTGGTTCATTATCCATTTCTACAATGTAATTGTTAATGCCTACAGTACTTATTATTTTAATCTGGAAGCCTTTGAGCAAACATCCTATGTGACATACATTGCTCTCCATACTTTGCCAATATGTAGATGCAACTTCTAATTTAGGATAAAACCCATCTGATTTTTGTCCACATAGAAAAATTAATTTGTTAGAAAATCAGATATGAACTCTCTCAATGAAAAGGACAAAACAGAAAACAAAGAAGTACAGAGTATACAATATATACACATATATACTAGCAAATAGAAGATGGCATGATGTGGAAGATAAGAGCAGGTAAAGCTTTTTTCCATCCTGTTTTCATGGAAGAAATTGTTGTATGTGAATCTCAGGGAGTAAAGTATTTCAAGTGACTGCAATGAAGCAACAAAGAAGTCGAGGCTTAATAGTTTTCATTTTAAAAAACAGCTCATATTCAGAGTTAAGGTTTCAGTAACCATACGTAAAACCTTTAAAATAACTCAGGAAATGCCTTCAGAAATCAAGACTGCAATGATTGGTGCCATTTCTTTCACTACCCACATCTACTCACACCCTACTTCTCTAGAAACACATTCTCAAAATGGAAGCAGCTTCTCAAGCACCAAGTTGTGTTTCTGGTTTACTGAATTCTCACAGAGTACTGAAGTTTCATTGAGTAGAAACTAAGGCATCCAGACAAATTTGTTTAGTCATGAAAGGAACAGAAGAATGGAAGACAAACAAGTTGCAAGAATGGAAACTCCTGAACTAGTTTTCTACCAGCTTCTCGCAATCCACATATGCTTTATGAAATGTGTTTGTGTTGACTAAGATACAGGACTAGCTCCTTAAAAAAAAATGGGGCACAGTCATTCATTTCTCTCAACCCAGCTCTGAAGAATGCTACTTAACACAAAGGTTTTGGGCAACCATAACCACAGCATTCTCAACTAAATTACTTTCTTACCTGAAGGGTAAAAGCGATAGCAAGTATTCCATAGAAATATGTTGACATACACCAATCACTTGGAAGCCCAAATCCCACTGCAGTCCACAACAGATTTATACTGGCAGAAGCAAGATGGAGCTATTTCTGGAAGTTGCTTGATGTACTGGTGACATGGCTGAAAATAGACAGCGCCAGAACCATAAATTGGGCTGGAAAACCCCAGTTGGTCTACAGTTAGGTCTGACTACGGTAAAGCTGGCTTCACTTGGCTGTGGCACCCAGGAGCTAGGGTAATGGAGGTTTCCAGCTCATCCTGGAGCACTCAGACTCAGCAGTACTACAGCTGCATTTCCAGCTGTTACAGCACATTCTTTAATATTACATTACTTCAGTTACTGAGTGGAGATGGACCTTGAGTTGCATGTCACAGGGGAGTTCTCCTGGGCAGTGCTGCTCTTTGGCTTTTAGCATTTCCTTTCACAACAGGCAAGAGCTATTCCCATCACCTCCTGGCTGTTTGTCGCTGCTCTCCAACATCATATCAGGCTGTCACACCAGGACAGCTACAGAGCTGCAAGCACTTTGAGTCAGCATGGCTTCACAGCAAGGGGGATGGCCCTGGAAAGGCAGGAGCAGCCTCCCCTCACAGCTCAACAGCTGCTCCAGCAGGGACAACCTCAGGTCACCCAGAGCTGCTCTCACACCAGAGGCTCCAAAGGCTGCCCGGCATAATCGCGTAGGCAAGGAGAAAAAAAGCAGAATCCCAAAGGCCACATTAGAAATGTCCCCCATGGATTAGCTTTGTTTTAATCAATCAAAATGACACATCTGCCACATGTCAACAGCTTTCATTTCTCCTTGCTGTAGCCTCTCCTTCATCTCTCAGTAGTTCAGATGGTCAAATCTGGACCCAATCCACTTTCAGTTTGGGCCTGTTCCTACTCAGGATTTCTGGATAACCCTGTGTTTGAAGGCAACTAGGATCCAATCCATGTCCTTGAAAAAGGACGGTCAGCAGATCCAGAGGCCTGATTCTGAATGAAGAATTCCATGCTCAATTCAGGCACCTATTTCCATGAAATGTTATCCGGCAGATGCTGAAAGGCAATACTCAAGGCACCTAATGGATACTGAAGGAGAATTTTAAACCATCCTGAAAGTACTCTGTGCTTATGTTTCCCAAATTTAAGTAAAATTATTTCAAGAGGAATTGGTACCTAAGCTAACAAATCCCATTACAGATTTGTCCTTTTGAGAAAGGATCCTTTAGTTAATTTTTTTAATTGCACGACAGCTTAAGTTGATGTTTTCTAGACAAAGATAGGAATATCCGTTCTTTTACAAATGGCTCTCTCTGATTTTACTGAAATTAACAGCTTTTTTAAAAAATAAATTGTTGTAATTTGCAGGTCAACTACAAATTTGCTAATTATTTAGCCAGAATTTCAGTATATCAAGAGAAACACCACTCCCTGTTTTTATCCAGTTATAAGGGAAATATATCTCATTGCTTGAGTACATAAACCATCACCTACCATTTGCTTTAGGAGAGAAATATTTTTAAATTATGATTGGCTAATATGTAACCTGGAATTAAAACAGTGATAATATCTATTCTGTTTCTTAGACTTAAATAATAAGACCACTAGCCCAATACAAGCAAAAGGGAGGAGCAATGTATGTGCAAAACAATTAGACATTTCTAGATACTAATTAATATTTCAAGATGCCATGGCTTTAAACATTTCCCCGTATATTCATTACGCCGCCCTTGGAGATCAGCAAGCATTTCATTATTGACTGCAATGGGAAGAGAACCTCACCTGTATTCTGTCCTCCATACTTGACCAAACAATTCGTCTGGTATTCACAGATGTCTGAGGCAGCAGGACTTTTATGCTGCACTGATGCTAAATACAGCAATTGGCAGCATTGTCTCTGGCCAAGTAAATTTAGGCCATCAGAAACAGTGTTTCTGTAACTACTCCTGGCAGGAAGAATTAATTGTTTTATCATTTTTCCCAGGATTTAAAAACCTGTATTAAGAATTTGCTTGCTTGTAAACTGAAAGGTAAATTGGTGCCAATATTTAATTATGGTCTTGTCAGAATCCCGTAGCAGTCTAACGTTTCCTTAAAACGTAGGTCTTCTTAACAGTCTTTCGTGATTTATGAAGATGACAACATGTCATCTTCATAACACCCCCAAAGCCTTTCCACTGGTCTCCCCTCCTTCATAAGATCAGAGCTGTGTAAGGAAGAAAGGTCCTCAGACCAGAGCTGGTGAGGAACTGGCTTCTGCCCCAGCTGCCATAAGCTGTTCAGCTGACCATCCCTTCCTCATGCTCTCAGAAAGTCACCACCAGAATAGGAGGCTGCTTCAGGCTGCTGCCCACATGCCATCAGAGAGCAATGCCAGGGCACACAGGGACAGTCATGCTCCTGTGGGCAGGTCAGTAACAAACACTCAGGTGTACTAAAGACCTGTGATCTGCCTTCTTTCCTGTGGGGACAGACACTGCTCACAGCACAGTCTTACCCTGTGCTTCTGGCTTAGGCAACTATTTCTTTCTGAGAACAAAGACATTCAATAGAACAGCACATTAATGGCCAAGGTTTCGTGTTTCTATTTATCTGGGAGGGTTCTGGCTAGAAACAGGCCTTGGATGCCAAGAGATCTATATAAAGAACATGGCCTTAGTGATTAGGTCCTAGGATGTGGCATACAAAACACAAACAAACAAACAAGAGCAAGACACAAAGATGTAGATTTATGATCCAAACCCAGAAGCCAAGAGTACTTGTGGAGATTCCCATAGCAAAGAAAGAAAAATGAGTGAGAACACAAAGTACTACAAAAACTGTCAGTTATTTAAGGCAGAACTGGTAAAAATGAACTGGAAAGTTTCCAAAAAATGTCTTTTTGCTTTATTATTTATAATGGCAACTGCTTTGTATAAACTACCTTACACAATTGTTTTTGCCTTCACCCTGATTCATCTTACTTTCCTTGACAGATTCTGCCAGAACTGTTTAAATAATAATTTGATGTGCTACATGCAGATTTTCCTGTCTACCCTCCACCCTCACACGCACACAACCCAGCAGTCTCACTGCAAATCGCATAGGGATCCACCATGCAGTTTCTCCACATAAAAGATGTTGCTTTGCTTTCAGACAGAAGAGGTTTGACTTTTCTGAATGTCATCCAGAGACACAAGAAATTAAGGGAGAAAAAGAAATACATTACCACTATGATGCGTAAAGGATCCTTGGGGATACTTTGCACTTCCCATTCGCATTCTCTGCTTCATCTGCATGCAGAGCTCTCAGAGACACCAGAAGAAAAGCCAGACAGGGGGAACAAAACCGAGAAGCAGAAAACTGTTAACAAAGAGTTTTTTGCCTTTTGAGCACATTGCCCAATTAAGAAAATTTTAAAAAAATATTTTGCATGCACTCAATGTTTTCTAAAACGCTCTGCAGCATTTTCTGTTTGAAAAATAGTATTAAAAATCGAGGAGATCGGGAAGTAACACAAAGAGATATAAATTCAAATGAAATATTAGTTCAAATTCAATCTGAAATCAAAAACCAGAAAAGTATGTACGTAGAGGACAATACAAGTGACAGGAGCTGCAGGACCTGATAGCAGAGAATGGTGTGGAACAGCTGAGACTTAAGTCCATTTTAGGGCAGCCAGAACAAGCATAGACATAAACTTTGCTGGACAGGTTAGAGTAAAACATGAGACAACCTGCAACCTGCCAGATATAATAAAAGAACATAACTAAATGTGGTTGTAATTTTGCTACAGTTGACAGTAAAAGGAAACCAGAAGCTTATTCTTTTAAACAGGGTGGGTATAGGAGGACCAGTCCAAATGTTACATGAAATTTTTTCAGTTGTGTGTTCAAGTCCCACATGTGTGCTTCCCCCAATTAACTGAATAAATCAGTTGGTCAGGGTCCTAATTTGCCCATAGGATAATATCCAGACTAAGCATGTGATTTTTGCATTATTTTTTGGGGGATGGGTTTGGGTTTTTTCAACTACGCTGAATTAAGGTCTTCTAGGATGGAAGGAAATAAAAGAGATGCCAGATCTCCATGTGGCACTAACTAGAGTAGGACAACAATGGTGCTTTTGTATACACCACCTGTTAACTAAAGTCATTCACACTTATGGGTAAGAGTTAGCAACTCGACTGTTAACTTGTGTGGTGCTTCACCTTTCTTGCCTGTGTCCCCTCTGTGAAGCCATGACTTGCAGATACCAGCAAAGTCCCTTCAACTAAGAGCTTTAAGTATACTTGAGACCGCAGCACACTTGAAAGGTCATTATTTATCACCATTCATCAAATAGGAAGCAATTAACTTTTAATAGAAAAAAATCAAGTCAATACATCAAGAGGGTTTTTTTTTTTGACATGCCACAGCTTTATGAACTGCTGGGAGAAAATGAGGCAGCCTGTAGGGAAGCAGGAAACCTTTTATTTACTAGTGAGGAGAATCCTAACTGGTCTCTCTTGTGTTGTGGTATGTGAGGTAAAACACAGCCAGATAGTACAGCAACGTTTAAAATCACATAGCTCAAATATTTCCCTCTCTCACACAGCCTGGTTTCCTTCTTTCCAAATATTTGCAATGAGAGTTCATCTTCCTTCCTGTTTGCCCTATCGCTGAACAAAAATAATGCTAGCAAAAGCACACTGCACACAACTGAAATGGAAAAACAGCTAACAAATATAAAGTAGTTGAAAGGAACCAGGATGGTTTAATCTCATTCTGACTTAACAAGGTTGTTTTGTTTAACTATTATTCTATGTCCTTTGGAAAAAAAACAAAAGCCAGAGAGAGACAGTGCAACCATGCTGCTTCCAAGAAGCAATTCATTTACGCAAATCTCCTTCGAATCACATAAGAGGAAGAGCGTTGTTGTCTTTCCCCTCTTAGGATATTCCTTCCTAGAAGAAGTGCTTTCAGAGGGATGCTAACCTGGAACATAGCCACAAAGTCCTCCCGCCTCGGGTGTGGCCCTCAGGCCTCAAAGTCATTAATGCCTCCAGAGGCAAAGACTCTCCAGGAAGATTGTATTTGTATCAGCTTCGCTTCAGACAGCCCCTACAACTCACTGTGGGGACGGGGAGAGAGGAGAGAGGGAAATCCTTCTGCGTGTTGGGATCTCGCAGCTGCTGCTGCAGATGTAAAGAGACCCTGGCAGCTCAGGGACTGCCTGATGTGGATGGAGGCACTGAGCATTCAGCACATGCCAAACGAAGGGGACGGACACTCAAATGTTCCACAAATGCTGTATCAGAGAGAACTGGAGATACTCCAAACTCTGCTGATACTCCCCCAAGACACAGAGTGAAAAGCGTATTTCTGCAAAATGGAAATCACACTCCTGATTCCTCCTGGCTGGAGAAGGAGGGAAATACCGCACAGAGTAAGAAGCTTTTCCTCTCCTAAAACATTTCTAAAATATCAGAAACTAAAGTATAACAGAAAGCCATCGAGTCTCCTCTTACTGGTCACTGAGGGGCTGTGGATCCTGGGTCTGGCAGCCATCCAGAAGGGCAGATGGATATAAACACAAAGGTTGAGTCTAGCAGCCACCTGGGACCATAGCACAGAAAGGTTCAAAAGCCAGAACCACGGCCCAGCAGTGGACAACCATGGTCCTGAAGCAGACACAGGGTGGCCTCTGTAAGGGGGCACAGCTATTACTAACTATAACAGAAGAAAATCTTCACTTCTGCATCCCCCAAATCCAGCTTTCTTACCATCTCTGACACTTTAACCTGTCTGTCTCCCCGGAACAACAATATTGTTGGGACAGGATGGAAATAACATGATGCTGTATTTTCTAGCCACAAGGATAAAAAGGATGCAGAGCTCAGATTAATTCTCACCAGGATCATCTAACAAAACAAAGAAGCGACAAAACATTTCTTAGTCCCTCTGCATGTGTTGCAGAGAACCTTTAAACTGGGAGGTGTGCTAACTTGCCGCAGGGTTGACCATTTTGCCACAGAGATCATAGAACAATTTTTTTCCAAAACTTGCTTTGTGACGGGACAAGATCCTGAAAATACTTCAGGGATAATTTTTTGACACAGAAGGAGAAGAAATTAATTAGGAGTGATATTTCTCTTCCTTTGAATCTAACAGGAAGTGATGTTTTGGAAATAAAAACCTCTGCAGTATTGCATGGATCCTCTGAATTCTTAGAGCAGCTGGAAAGACAAGTAGGCAGACAAGCACGGAGCAGTACTAATGGTGTTGGCTGGACCAGCTGGGTATGAACCACAACTGAAAATGCATTTCACAGTGTTTTGAGCAAACACTACGGTCCCAGCCCTTCCGTAGCGACTGGAATCAGGAGTTAATGGGTCCGAGTGTATTCTCACACCACTATTACCATGGTCACTGCATTAGTTTTAGATTATTGCCTTACTGATTTACGGTGAGTCCCAAGAGATCAAAACCAAACCACTGATCTCCTTATCCTTCCCTTCTTATATCTTACTGCCAGAGAATCCGTAAGAGCAAGTCAGATTTAGCTCTCCCATAATTCTACTAAGTTCTATCTGAAAGTTCTAGTGTAATGTGAAATTTGGTCTTGTTTACTATATTTAAAATTCTGAGGAGATTATTCTAAGCTTAGTATAAATCGCTATGGAAAAAAGTCTGCACACAAGAGCAGGGATTTACGGCCACTTAATGACTTATCTATGCTCTGTTTCATTCTAATGAAATAACAGAAGCTCGCTGACCCTGTGAAATGTCTTCAGTACCAAAGAAGCATTATTAAAGATACATAACTGTGATGTTACAAAAAACCCAACCCCAACCCTTATTTTGCATTTCTAAAACTAACTTCAGTTCAGTGTAGTCCATAAACTTCACAAAGTATTGGAAGTCCACCAATGTCCATAGGAAGATTAGTGCTAATTGGTAGTGATCTTCGAAAAGAAATCAGTTCAGAAATGTTAAAAGAAAACTATAAAGTGGCGACTTACCACTGAGTCCTGGGAAATATCTTTGCTAAGCAGTTGCACTAATTAGAGAGAAGGGAACAAAAAAAATATGACCCCAATCTAGCTAAGGGTTCAAATAACTTAAACCCGTTTGAACTGGGTGTCAAAGTTATTCGCTCTTCAGAATTAAACATGTAGTTCTTGCTTAGCTGGACTAAGGCCCAGAAATAGGAGACAACATATCTCTCCTCTTCATCTTGAAAAGTGCTTTAATTACATGTTGGTGATCCAAATAAGGCTTAATCCGTGGCTCTTTGGAAACAGCCTTCATTTCTGCAGGTCTCAGTTCTCCCGCTTTCAGCCCCATAGTACAAGACATTGTGCCTGGTCCTTGCTGGCATAGCTGGCCCACGTGCCAAGCATGGCATTGCAGGCTCTTGGCATCTGCCTCCTCCCTGCCAAGAGCTGAGACTGCTGCAAGCCATCGGTCTGTCCCTCACAGATAGTCAAACAAAACTTTCAAATCTTCTAAGCCACCTCTGGCAGGGGGCACCTCACCTATTGGGGGGCATCTGTGCTCCCACCTGCACCCAGGGTCTACCCAGCTATGCCCATCTGCCTTGCTAGTCTCACAGGAATCCGACCCCTTTCCTGTAATTCTTACAACTAACATTTTCTAGAGCTTCTGAAACACATGGCTGTTCTTGGGCACCATTACATCAGTTAAAGGGCAAAAGTCTAGGACGGGTCCCTTCTCCCCATCAAAGAGTGATAACATTTAAGAGGGTTTTCTGATCCCAGTAAGAAGGGAAGTTATTCAACAGTTTTGAAAAGCTGGTCCATTTTTAGCCAGATACCAGCTAACATCCCTAAGAGCCCTAAAATCCAAATAAAGGAAACATTCCCTGACGTGGCATCCTATTCTAATTGACATTAAAGGAAGGTATTCAGGATCCTGTAGTTCACTGTATCCCTTTCTCATTTGGCATTCAAGGGAGGATTTTTCCACTATGTTCATTTTATGGACTATTTTGCCCCTTTCAGAAGGCCTGCAGTGAAAGGCAGGTTTCACTGCAGTCAATGACAGCACTCAATGATTTGAGACCAGGTCAGCATTTCAAATCACCTCTTCTTGGGGCCAATTTCTAAATCAGTGTAAGGAATGTGTAAGGACTGCATGATGGTGTGGCTCCTCTATAGGAATGTGAAAATTCAAGGCTAGTGATAGACCTGAAACTCTGGTTATACCCTGGTGAATACTTCATACAAAATGCACACTCTGTTCTCATCTCTAGCACAGAAATATGGCCAACGCCATTTATCCGCTTAACCTTAAGCACAGGAATATTGGTGTTCTTGGGTGTTCTTATGAGAAGATTTCAATATATTACAACACTGTAAAAATCACTGAAATGCAATAACATTGTTGCACATTTATTGCTTCTAACTAACTCTATAAAATATAAGGATTGCTTCCCTCCAACGGTTTTGGGAGAAAGCCGATCCTCACTCCACAAAGTGTTATTTGCAAAATGCTCCTACCTTGCCAAACCATTAGATGTAAACCTTTTTAAATAGCGTACAGGATATCATAAACCCTAGACAGGCTTTGAATGACTCCACATCTTCATTCTTTCCCTTTGGAGTCATACAAGTGCTATTTAAACACAATACATGTTTTAATACACTATCATTACTTCATATCTTTAGTCAATTACTTCCCAAGCACAACCAAAGTAATCCTTTTCGCTTAGCATTAAGGACTTGGAGACAAGGCTGTTACAAAGCAAGAGGGTCTGCCTTAAGAACAGCCCAAGATTTTCTAGATAGCCCCAGAGGAAGGATGAGGTGAGCAGTGGGGTCTGCAAGTCAATTAAACCACTTGAAATCCACAGCGTTACGTTAATTCTAATGTTAAATTACTGTGCACTAACTGGACTGGCCCACACAATCATTTTGTCCTTATGAGGGATTTTTACTTCATCACTTTAATGACAAAAAGAAAGAAAAGGAGGAGAACCTCAAGTCCAAATCATTTAACTTTTAAAGCTTGATGTTTAGCAATATAATTTTGCTTCGAGGTTCCACATTTAAAGCTGCAAGGAAGCACACCTACTTTTATCAAGGAATCCAAGAGATTTATGCTTATTTATGCAGAGCCCTAACACACAAAACACAGCTGGCAGGATTTTAATTTCCATCAAATTCAAATCACAAAGAGTCCTTCCAGCCTGATTTAGCATCAGTACCAAGACCTCCTTTGAACCCAGTCAGGACTACAAAAATCAACAACAGCATCTGGTAGGAAACTTGAAAACCCTGCCATTCAAAAGGTGAGAAAAACCCCAGTCAATTTCAAAAAAGATTAGGAGGAGTATCTTATCGGTAATGTTTTCTTGGCTTTCAAAGAGAACACTCTTCCTGCCTGAAATCCATTCACTTGGCAGATCAGAATTGCCTAGATGCAGTTCTCTACTACACAAACTTTACATTTTTAGTCTCTTTTAATTACTTTGATTTAGACAAAATGAAGCCACTTAAGACCTGGCAGAAAATTACCCAATTAATATTTCCCTTCTCATCAAGTCAGAAGATTAATTATGCATTCTAATAAAGGCTTAAGGACTTGTTTCCAACAGCTGCTGACCATTTTCATCTTAAACCAAAAATGCCTTTAAACACATGCTTAATTTAATTGCCTAAAATGTCCTTCCAGAGTAAATGGTTGTATTGATAGTCCTAAGAAGTTAGGCAGAGGATATGGCCAGAACCTGAGTGCTTAAAACCTGGCAAAAAAAAAGGAAAAAAAGAAAAAGCTTTAAAAAAACCCAAAAAAGGTGATTAAAATGTCTAACTGGAAGACTTAAAGTAGGCAATAATTCATGTTTCTCATGTCTCAATACATTATAGTATACAACACGAAATCAACAAATTAACATAGTTTGTGTTGCCACCAAGAGGAAAATAAATTAGCTGGTGGAAAACAATAACAACAAACTAACTAACACCAACAAGTGCTGCTAAAGACAGGAGATTTGAAAAAGGCTTGGACAAATTAAAATGTAAAGTAATTTTATAGCCATCACTTGAATGAGACTGATGCTTCCTTTAATCTTACTGGCAGCTACTTGTCAAACAAAGAGTATATACAGTCTTCCTTCTAATTTGAACAGAATGAGCAGGACAAGCATATGATGTCCTGCTCAGCCAAGAATTCAGGGATTGCTTTCCAAGTCCAAAGCTTAAGTACTCTTATATGCTTTTACAAAAGAGTAACTGGCTAAAAATAAATAAATAAATAACCAAACCACAATACAAACCCCCCCAGCTTCTGGCAAATGTGGTTCTGCATGAGCCGTTGACAGGTAGGTAGTAGCTGTAATCCTGACTGTGACTGCCTTCAGCTCTTGTCAGCAGATTGTTTAGAAGTGATCCAAGTCAGAAATATGGGACATTTTCATTTTTGTCCTTTGATTTCCATGCTACAAAACGAGGATAACTAATCGCTGTAACTTCCCCATTAATAGAGAAGCTAAGGCTTCTAAGCACTTTAAATATTAGACATTTTCTATGCATTTAAGGAGTGAAAAGAACCATTTAAACAGGGCTGAAACTAACCTGAACGTCGGGATTTTACCAGTGCAGTTCTGTGGCATCCTTAGCTGAGTATGAGAATCACAGTGCTACAAGCAACACTGCCATAAGATGTGCTCTGCCTCCCCCTCCCCTGCCCCCCAAAAGACAGTGAAAACCCTGTGTGGTTTTAAGAAATAAAGGAAAGCAGAAGCAAAATTACCAAGTATGTGATTTCACAGAGGTCTGCCTTCAGGAACTGATATGAAGCTTACTGAAATCAAGGGAAGTCCTTAAACCAAGGATCGTGGCAGCTCTGCCAGGCATGTGCATTCATGAAAGGTATTATCTGGAAGAACTTTGCACCTTAGTTTGCTGAAGGTATCTGAAAACAATCTCTTGGAAGAAAACATGACACAGCAAATGCTCAAAAAACCCCAAACCCCAGCGAACAACAACAACAACAAAAAAACCCAGAAACAAAACCAAAAAAACCGCAAAGCAAACACAACAAAAAATTCACAGCTAAAGAAACACTCCCCAAAGACAACCAAGCCACTAACCACCACCTCCCTAGCTAGAATCTTCAACTTTTATTTTTCATGTTTCAAGGTGAGAAACAGTTGGTCATCACTCAGAGAGAAGGGCCTTATCAGGAGCCCAGGATTATATAAAAACTGCTCACTACGAACTCCCGTACAGATAAGAATATTCTGATAAAGCCAGAAAAAAACAAAGTGACTAAAATTTATTTCAGAATCCTGCCAGTGTAATCAAACAAAAACATTATTCAAGAATTATTTTGTAGTGTCTTGATCCAGCCTTATGCTTTCAGTGTTTGCAATACATTTCTTTTTAATTAGGAAGAAAATAGCTTTCCCTCTTCACTCTCCTACACTGGATTAACTCACTGAGGTTCAACATGGCATGGGCTAATCCAAGGCACTTGGATTATGCCCTGGTATTTCTATTTGCTTTCAGGTCATTACTTTGTTTTGCTGTGTGTTCAAATACTGCTCATGGGATGCAACCTAAATGGAAAACAGCAGGAACCTGAGATATAATAGTGAAAGTTTGCATCAACACTTAAAGGGAAAAAAGCATTCTGCACTGCTTGTTCTTTAAGGATCCTAAGACTTATGGAAACCATGTTGGTTTATGCTAAAACAATATATTATCCCCTGCTCTTAGCAGTAGCTTAAGATCTGCGATAATTCTTCAGGAGAGTGTTGCCAAAGAAGAGTTGCAGTTTCTAACTGCTGAAATGCAGTAGTGTTCAGATATGAAGGCTTAACTTAGGACCCATATGAAAAGCAGGCATGGGTCACAATATCCAAATCTCCTTTCTTAAGGACCTAAATGGAAAGAATGACAAATCAGGCTTGGCATCTCCACACCCGTCTTTAATTGGAGAAGTTTTCACATAAATAAAATTATTCTGTCACATGACTGGATGCAATCTAAACTACTTTCCTGGGTTACAGAAAATAGAATATGCGCAGGAAAGGAAAATCATCTGAATTCATTGCAATGACTAAGCCTGGGCTGAGTTCCAGTCTCATTAAAATCAGAAAACCATGGACCAATCCAGTATGTTGGCAGAGACATATGAGCAATAGAAAAGTTCCTCCCTGCTTTCCTCATCTTGACATTCACATGCGAGGGCAAGGACAAGTGTTGGTGTCGCCCCACGTATATAATCGTGAGAAGGACAGTACAAATAGGTTGGCATAAAGATTTGAAACTGATGGTCAAAGAAAGCAGCAGGTAGCTCTTTTGCAGGTATATGTAATTAAAAGGTAGTTTGGCTTGATAGTTTGCTATTCCAGTGGCACACACAGCTTCAGCCTTTTGGGTATCTGGGAGTTTTGGGGTTGGGTTTTAGGGTTTGTTTTTGTTTTGTTTTTCATTTAGACAACTAGGACACAGTGAGGGAACACGGGCAGAGTATGACTTTAAGGAAAACATGAGCCTCTAAGGATGCTTGCTTTCTTTCTCAGCTCTGCTCAGGAAACTGCAGCTATACAGCCACTGAGCTATTTGCAAAGAACAATATTCTCGCATAGAGGACATTTCTCCCCGATTTGTATGGTAATAAAAATGTGATCAAGTGATCAATAGCAACTTTTCCTCAACAAATACCACTGATCTTAAAAGACAATTGCTTCCTCAGTACCCTGCACTGAGAAAAGGTATCAGCATAAGAAAGTTGGGCGTGCTTTGTGCTGCTCCTCTCTGAGTGGAGATCCCTGTTGAATTAGAGAGAGTGATTTCTGAGAGATCAATGCTACTGCAACTTGTCTGGTTGTGAAGTTGCTATGGAATATCATCACTTCAAAGAATCTAATACAATTACTACTACTATCCTAATTCACTTTCTTATGACACGGATTTGTAATGCAGAAGAGCTTTTGATAATTGACCTTTAACTAATGTGAAGGAAAAACTGGTTTGCTCAGTCGTTCTCCTTTCATCTAACATTCAGAGCCATTCTCCAACTGGAGACAATACTTTTTAAAAAAATAAAATTAAGATGTCAAAGACAGTTTCTGATACAAGTGGAAAGATGCTTTGAAAGACAATCCTTACAGATGTACCTTGCACAGAGCACTTGCCATTAATATCATCATAAACTTGCAGCTGAAATTAGAAACAGTTTTTACATGCAAAAGGAATCCATAGATCAAACACTACAAAGGAGAAGAACATAATGTAGCTTTAAAACAGATGTAGATGGAATTGACAGAGGAGAGGTTAAGCTGGGTTAGGAACACAAACTGAGGGGAAGAAAGATCAGGCCACACAACTCATGGGGGTTTTTTAATTAATTTCTTTATCTGGGCTGTCTTTAAGTGATCATTTTTGTGCTATTGCTGTAAAAAGAGAGGGAATCAGAAGTATTGCTCGTATGGACACAATCTTTGATAAAACTCAAGTATATGTAAAATTATTCAGCTGAAAGTCCAAAATTGTTTTCAAACACTTAAATAAGTGATTTGAGCCTGTGAGGCTAATAAGAGATACTGCACTAATTTTATTAAAGGGAATATACAATTTGGTTGAAATTCAATGACAGAGTTGAGATTAGAGGAACAACCTCTTTTTGGAACAGGGGAGCTGGTAAAAATCACTGGTTTGTCAACAACATTTGGTTTTAATCTTCCTTAGGGATAGGAGAAATATCCAATAGCTATTCTCATTCTGCTCTCCAGATCAGATAATTTCTAAGTCATGCTGCAATTTTTACCTTTAAGGTCTGGGGAAAAATATCCTCAATTCTCATTTTCTGCAGTAATGAGAGATCTCTCATAGGAATTACAAATAGTTGGCCTAAAAGTGCAAAAGCACTCTTTTCATTCTGCAGTGGAACTTTTACCATGTTTGCAAGATCTTGATACCACCACCACCCCGCAAACAGTCTACATGCTGCCAAGATTTGCCTTTGACTAATCCTGTGGTTGCAATCAGCAGAAGCAGCTTTAGCAGTCAGAGGGTGGGGGCCCATCTTGATCCACACCAATTGCAAAATTTCTCCATACAGAAAAGCAAGGACAGGGGCAAAAACACCAAGGTGAAAAAGAACAGTAAGGTGAGAAGTAGTCATAAACTTATCCAAGGGAATACCCAGGCATTTATAGGGGAGATAGATGCATTCTCTATTTCTATAAAATGGCTTAAGTCCTGAATTTACAGCAACACTTTTGCAGCTCAGCTCCTGTGTTGTTAGCTCCATAAGAATGCTGAAACTGCTAGACTTGGGTAACATTAATGAAACTTCTAACCCAGTAAAACACAGCTATTTCTGAGGATTTTAGGAGGCACCTTTACTGGGAAGCTCTGGAATATATTGCATGCTGTTGAGTTTAACACTGGGTTTTAAGTGAATTTCCTTGATGCCAGCCAAGTGAGTCAAATTCGTTCTCAATGCCTTGTGCAATCCTCACTTTGAGGCTCAAGCAGGGAACATAAACAGCCAAACACAGCAAAGAGAAAAGCAGGAAAACAGTGTAAAAATAATGGATAACTGCAAATAGAAAGCAACATTAAAATACTACAGAAATAATTGTACAGGTCTTTTTAATAAAACTTGCTCACTAATTACCCACTTCTCTAAAGTTTTCAATGGTATCTTTTCTTCAGAACAGCTGTGCAGAATCTTCCCCTCCATCTCTTTGAGGCTGGTTGCTGGCTGTGGCATGAGGCATGGCAGCAAACCCGCTCACCACGTGCCAGCAGCTGTGGGTTGTGTGCTGCCATGGCCGGTCCATCTGCCACCACCACCCGTGCCAGCACAAAGGGCATCATTATACTGCGCTGAACAAAAACCCAGAGGAAGGAAATACCTCTGGCAGCAAAACATTCGTGCTTTCAGTGCTCTTCTTTGCTTCCTCCTTTTCATCAGTGCTCAGTTTTCCATCTGCTCTCCAGGGGTGCTATGGCAAATGTTGGGAAAAATGAACACAGTGCAACATAAGGGAAACCACAGCCAAAAAGGCATTCTTGGGTCATTTCTGCTCTTGCCCTGAGAGAGAAGAAGGTGAGTAGATGTATTCATTAGTCTGATGCTTCAGGTCGAAATGAGGGTACACCCCAAGAAATGCGGGGGGGGGCTGGAGGCACATCCTATTCTCTCAGAATCCAAAGAAGAGCAGCTTTACCAAAGCTGGAACACAGGAATTTTTCTGTGCCCCACATTGACAGAGAGGGCACTAATATGGGTTATATGAACTCGTGGAACAACTTGATTAAAGAGAGGCTGCCGTGTAGCATGGCAAAAAATCCAAGTCAACTGCAAAAGCAAGAGTCAAAGGAAGCACTCAGAATTCCCACCAAGAACTGAACTACCATACAAAGCCTAATTAATTTTGAACAGATCAGAAGTGCTAGACTTCAATTGTTGTTTCTTTGAGAGAAGATTAAAGTGTTTCAACAGAATTGAAATCTTCGGGGGTAATACAAAGTGGAATAAAAATCAGATTTTCCAGAATATGCAGATTTAATTAACTGAAATCTATTTCAATGGAAAATTCATGAGTGTTGCCACCTAACCTGGAACAATAGACACAAACCCTCCACTGCTGCCACTACCGAGCTCCTGCCAACTACATTGTGTGCACAGGGGTACAGGAAGCAAGGGTCCCTGTCTAGTTCTGCCTTCCACTTCACAGGGCTGCCTCCAGGGCTCAGAGGTAGGCAGCCAAACCTGTCCTCCCCTTTCCTATATGGCACCTCAGGATAGGACGGTGGAGCAGGAAGTGAAAAGAATCAGCTAGCTCTCAGCTGACAGTCCTAAGCAACAGCAAATACCTACTCCTAAAACCGCTAATCCATATTCTCCCTACCAAAAATACCATTTTTACTCCTCCATTAGTGGGACTAGTGTGAGTCAACAGACAAACGCATCCTCTTTTTAAGAAAGGTATGACAAATGTAATTTCACCTTTGTGTTGCAGATTGCCCCATTTCAGAAAAAACAGCTTTGTTTTTAAGCTAAGATGAAACATCAACATTACCCTTGGAAATCAAGCCATCCTTGCCACTGCTGGAGTGAAGCAAATAGGGATTGAGATACAAGCTTGAAAATTCACAAATCACTTCAGCACCAGACAGTTAAGGTATCTAGAGCTGAGGTCAATAGAGCACAGACAGATGGAAATTGAAAAACTAGAAAGCTATTGCAATTTATAATGATTAAGGATCTGACTCATTTATTCCAGTTCTTCTTTTCTTCTCACTAATGGAAAGGCAGAAGTTGTCTTACGAAAACAAAGATAGGCATGCAAGCATAATTGAAGAAATGGGCCCCTCCTTTCTGGTAAATAACAATCCCTCCTTCTCTGCATGCATTGGCTGAAGCACTGCAAGCTGGCAGTCAGGAAATGAATTCTTTTTGCAGTTACAGCTGGATAAATTCAATGCTTGGGATAAATTGGCCTCGAGCAAACTTATAAAAAAAAAAGAGTACTTCCTTGCTAAGTGATCCCAAGAGACATATGTCTCTATAAAACAGTTAAGGGGAAGCTGCTGACTTGCACTTAGTGGGTTCAACAATTTGAAAATGATTAATTTTGTTTTAAATCTTACAGAATCACTTACATAACAGACAGCAAGGAGAGATTTTTTTTCTTTTTTAGACACTTCCTATTTGGAAGATTTAGAGATGGAATCAGTGGTACATCACAATGAAATTTTAATTATCGAAAGTTTGGCACCATGATAAATTTCACTGCGTTGCTTTGACAGTGCACTCTGTCTCACAGAGACTAAACTTCACACCTAGCCTTTAGCTCCAGATCATGCAGTTTGGAGCTTGCCTCTCTACAGGGTTCTCTGTTTTGGAACTGCTGAGAGAGGGAGCAGTCATTTCCCATTGATAAAGACCTCGTGGTAGCTTTCCTAGTGCAGCTGGGTCAGCCCTCCTGCAGCCACAGGGGAGACTGACTGGTGTGCCTCTGACTTTGAGGGCTGGTGGCTCTGGGGAGAAGCTCGTGCACGATGAAGTGAAATGTGCAGCAGGCTCTCTATCCTGACAGAGGGTTAGCATCCCATGCACCCTCGCTCTCCTCTACACGGAAAAGCAGTGGGACAGCAAGTGCAGGAAACAGCTCCAATAGCTGTGTGCCAGCACATGGCTCCTTTTTGCCAACTGAATTCCCAGATGGCCATTAGCACCCAGCTATTTGAGTTGGATACTTTCAAAGGCCTCAGGGAGCAGAGTCTGCATTTCTGCCAGATCCCTGTGGGGTAACTGCAGCCATACCATGTTCACTTCAGCTCTTCCAGCAGGTTTGTTCACAAGTGGAACAAACTTAGCAATTTTCATTCCTTTTTTGCAGTGGCTAACCATATGCCACATTCATTCCATTTGATTCCAGAGGTGAGAAAATTCACTCGTGCACGTATTTTATACATGCATATGTTGTACATGGTTTTTAGATTTATTAGGGTAGGATTCTCAGTTGAGATCAACCAGAGTAAGTTTAGAGGTGCTCTCATCTATGACAAAAGAATTCTTGGAGATGGAGGCTGTAGGATAAAACACGGCATAGAAGAGACAGGCATTCTTATTAATCTCTGGTTTAGCCCTCACATGCAAAAGAAAGTGATGTGGAAGCAATTCAGGAGAAAACACTGGTTTAATAATACGGGCTAGAGATTAAGTGTACTGTTAACTACAAACTCTCTGAGTGTTCTTTCAGCACCTACTGAGCTATTCACAGTCACTTTGTCTACTTAAGACAAAGCTCTCCCTGGAGACTTCACTCAAGAGTAACCAGTTACTTAGGGCATCCCACAAAGAATAAAGCTGAAGAAAGGACCTGGATAGGCTTTGATCTGGAAGGAGGGTACAACTTTCTGCAAGTAAGCAGAGCTTAAGGAATTCATGTTCTCTTTCTGGATTGCTGGGAGTGAAATAAAATAGCCTGTTATATTAATAAGGAAAGGCAGGTAACCAGAGAGACTTAGAAAATCACACCCACTCATCTGCAAGGAAGGACAATTTCATGCTAAAGCAGGAAATACAATTGTTGTTGACCTCCATAAGAGCTGGAAATAGAATAAGTCGAGTGAATCTGATTGTAGCTTCACAATCTATATAAAGAGAAGCCAGTTTTTCTTTGACTAACATGCTTATATTTAGGATCCTAAATCTGTATTTGGAAACCTAAGGAACTGACCTGATTTTCTGAAGTGTTCCTCACCCAGTGAATGAGTGGAAACATTTTTAAGTGGCTTCTGCAGGAACTGCTGGATTCAAGAGCTTTGGGTAGGGAGAAGGAAATCAAAGTTTCACTCCATTTCTTAACTTTGTGCTTACAAAACTAAGACTTGCATTTTCAGAATTCATCATTCTGCAGCAATGTCTGGTTTTGCTTCAACGAGTGTACTGCTAGAACTACTAAGTGTGTGGATTTTAAAAAGCTTTCAGACTCTTTCACTATGACTTAAATAAGGATATTTAACACAGAGTAAACAGACCCACTTGGCTGCCATGCTTGAAATCAAAATAAAATAATCCCTACAGCAAAAGCAAAGCTATATAAACAAAACCATGGCAAAGCCATATGAAAGTAAGGAGTAAACTACATTTGGGAATGCTCACATTATGTAAAAGGAAAATTCCTGGTATCTCAGTTGATTAGAAAAGAAGAGTTCTAACAATTTAGTAAACTGCGGGGGCCTGCATTTGCCTGAAAATGGCCTTTCCTCAGCAGATATTAAAGTTTTGAGTTCACTTTGCTCGGTGTCTTAAAAGGGCACTGGTATCAGTCTCCCTTTCGTTCAGAAACTTCCTTATATCCTTTGAAGACCACAAGACTGTATAAACCTATTTGGAAAAGAGATTGTATAAACCTATGCCCTAGCCAATCCTTATCAAAACACAAGGAAAAATCATGAACTACTGCTGTATTATTTCCTCTAATGGCACTATAGCATGAAAATCCCAGAGTTCATGCTACACAATATTTGCAAGTGCAAACATTTTTTAGTGTAACTGCCTTTCTTTTGAAGTTCTGGAAATTGGAAAAAGAAAAACATATATTCTCACTGAATTCTTATGTTTATTTATCCATGAGCAGTTCAAAGTTTTAGTGTAATTCATAAGTAAGGATTTTGATTGAATCCCACCAAAAAATTTAAATACAGTCCTCTCTGCATGCCCTTCACAGTAGCATTGGCATCTACAAATCTCATAGGTCTGCCTGATAAATGAGTTGTACATTAAAGCCACTTCTTAAAAGCACACACTAAATTAGGCACCTTTCTGCAGAGATAAGATGTACAGGTTAGTGCACTCTTCGTAGTATAAAACACTCAGACACACAGGGTACCATTATCAGCAGTCATGAAACAAAGCTCATTAAATAAAAAGAGAATTGGATTCTTTCTTTTCTCAATGCAGAAATGTAACTACCCAGAACAAGAAACGTATCAAGACTATTATTTCCAGCATAGAAATGTCTACAGGCCCCAAAGGCAGCATTGAGAACCCTTTATGGCATGCTCTGCACAAATACCAGCTAGAGGTGGTCATTACCAGCAGTCATTACATTTGTCAGTGGACAGACAAAAGGCAAAAAGTAGAGCAGAACAGAGGCCCATCAGATGAGACGAGTGAGGAATTAAACAGATCTCCAGGTCACCCTTCCTGCAACTTCTAACAGATCAAATTTAGCACCCAAATATGCTTGTGTCCTTTCTGTGTTTTTTGAGAGTGTGTGTATGAAGTGCTTTCAACAACTGTAAAACAAGCAAAGAAACACAACTGATTTTTCTGCAACAAACCCCATTTTTGAAGTCTTATCACCTGTTTCCAAATTCCCTATTGACTATGGATTGCCACTGAGCCCAGGCAAACAACTTTCCAGACTGTTCTATATTTAACGCTCTCTTCTATCTGAAAGCTTTTCTGTCACTCTGGGGCTAAATTTCCAGCAAGATTTTCAAAGCACTGCAAGGAATATAATCACTTTGCGTTATTTTCCATGGGAGGCACATGAATCAAAGCCTGCCACCTTTCAAAGAGCTCAGGCCAGGCTTTCCTTCTAATCGTGGGCAATGCTTACTTTTACAGAGTCTTTGAGTAAACTTGTCAAGCCCGAATCTGTACTAGATATACTGTTCATAAAAATGTGCAAAAAACCAGATGACCTGTGAAAAACTGAGGTTATTTCTTTAACTTAGTCAACAGAGTTTTCCCTTAAAACAGTACTAGAAGAAATACGTGATCATTATATCTACAGATCAGTTTATTTACAAGACCAGTTGTTCAGTGATCCTGGAGAGCTAGAACAAAAACCACACATTCTAGGGCAGGTGATGTACCAAAACACACGCACTGGCTAGACAGCACAATTACCTTGCAATTACAGTGCTGCTCAGGAGTGTGATACTTCCAGTGCTAGAGCCTTCAGGCAGTGTAAAGCAGTGATTTAACAGAAAAGCTGGCTATTAACAAATTTAATAGTCTTAAGACGGATGCCAAGGTTCGCCATTAGAATTAAGGTCCCAGCTGGGAATGAAAGTTTCTTCCCTGGGAACCATTCAGCTCATAATTCAGCAGTGACTGCAGTTTCTGCAGGCAGGCAGGTAGTAAATAGCTCCTCACTACTGCCTCCTGTTCCTCAGAGCAGAGGAGAGCTCTCCTGCAGCCTCACAGACAGTGAATGCCTCGTCCCCCCCTAAAATTGGTGCAGAAATGAGAAGTCCTTAGCAGACCCCAGAAGGGGCTGATGCACCTCCAGGTATCTGAGATCACTGAATGAGAGGCTTGAAAAGAATAAAAAGAAAGCTTTAACTCCTTGATTTAAAGGCATTTCCTAATGCCATCCCACCAAAGTACAGTACAGCCCAAACCATTTCTGTCCCCAGGATAAGCATGATGTACTGCAGAAAAGAAGGGGTCTTGGGGATGGCTAAGTCACATACACAAAGCCCAGAGGAAATGCATCATGTATAGACTGGTGTTTACAGAGCTTATGCAGCACTGATTTGTCCTCTGAAATGCAGCAAAATTTTCCATTAGATTATTGACTGATCTAGAAAGGAACCCACTAGAAAGGAAGCAGATTTTGGTGTTCAAAGGTGCAAATGGTGTTAAATGACAACACTGCTTAACTGGAGAAGCAAATGGATTAGAGTCCATACAGCAATGCCCGTAGCTGACCATCCTTCATTCCATGTCCCACATAAAATATCTAGTGAAAGGTACAGAAATAATCACTTTATAATCAGAAACCCAGTGAAACAATAATGATCTAGACTTCAAGTGCCAGCTGCCTGTAATTGTCCTTTGTATTGGATGTTAGCTATTTCCAAATGGACTTTTGAACCGAAGCCCACAAATCCAATCACAGAAAGGGGACCAGTGTGATTTTCAGTGACAAAGCTTCCCATGGTTGGTAACAAGCCGTAGAGCTTAACCTTCTCTACACTGCAACGGGGCACTTTGTGGTACTTAAATTGGTTCAGTAAGTCACAGGGTTTCAGACTGAATCGTTGAGTCAAAGGGAATTTCTGTCAGGCAAAACTGCCACAGGAAGGTCTGCCTGACTGGAGCAACAGCCTCCTTCTCTCTTGACAGCACAGAATTCCAGTGTAAGAATAAGAGGACGCAGAGAGCAGTTTCCTCCTAAAGATTCTTCAATACCAGGAAAGAGAAGTTGCAAAATAGGCAGCCAAGTTCTGTTTTCTGCTGGGGTGTATCTGCTCAGCCAGTTCTTTAGGGCGCAAATAGGATTGGCAAAGTCTATGGAGGAACAGCTGACAACAAGGCATTACTCAGGGGAATGCACAGATGTTACAAACACCTACGCTTCATTCCCAAATTAACTTTTTTATTAGCAAACATTTGACGGTCTCAGGTCTGTCTGCCTTAGAACAACAGTCTGTTCTTGAATGCTCGCCAGGAAAATGTTACCTATTTGTTCAGGCAATTTGATCTTGGAAGATGCACGTATAATATTAACTGGAACCAGTGGGTAGAGGGGAAAACAAAGTGCTATATACCATGTACTCAACACCACTAATTACTTCTTCCCTAGCTTACTACAACTGAGCAGAGTTATTTATTACACACGGTGCTGTGGCCTGGATGGTTCAGGTATATGATTGCGGTGGTAAAGCCGTTCCTGATGGAATTCTGAAGGCAGCCTTCCTGCCAGATTTAGTATTTACTTATGATCCCAAGGTTTAGGCTTTCCTGTGCTGATCTTATACATGCCTTGCACTGTCTTCCAGGACATTTGGTCAGACTCCCGTCTGATGTAAGTGAACCTGGCAGCACTGCAGGGAAGAGAATGATTTCCTCTTCCACCGGCTGAGTGTCTGGCACATACTTTCTCCTAATTAGTATTCATCCTTAGACCTGTTGAATTTATGGGAGGGAGTTACCTGCCCATGGAAATCCTAATTGTTTAGAAGCTCAATTTCCCTTGTAGCCTGCAACTCTCACTGAGAGCACCTTAATTATTAAAAAAACCCTAGTCTATTATATTAATTTGTCCTGAGTAAGCTGACACTATATGAACTAATATTTTACTAACTTAAAGAGTTCTGTAAAGATTTAGAATGTTTTCTATAAGCACTGAAACAACAGAAGAGTCAAAGTCCAATTATTAAAAAGTGACAGACCCCTAGTTCCACAGATGTTCTCTCCACAGAGAAATGTAGCCTAGTGTTCTTTAAATTGCTCTTGGATTTCTGAGTCATTTGGGCACATTTAACATTTTTAAACAAGATAAACACATACAAAATACTGTAGACTTTCAAAATCACAGGGAAAAACTATTCACGAATGAAGAAGAATTATGGAAACACTCAGGAATTCTGTCTGCTCTCTCCCACCTCCTGCCAACATTGTCACGTAGTATCTGATCTACAAAAGTATTCTACACTTTCATTCTTTAGTCCATATGCCATTTATATTTTGTCCCAACTTCCATTTCTTTTAGGTCATCATTTTCTCTGCCTTTTCTTTCTCACTTTCCTTTATTTTCCTCTTTTTTTTTTCCCTTTAGCTCCACCCATGAAAAGAAAAATAATTTCAAGGGCCGAGGACAAAGTCGGGCCATGTAAACCTTGGGTGACTCGCACAGCTGCACAAATGCCAACTCCAATAACTTGTCCAAATAGACAACACAGCTGGAACTGCTACCAGCTTCTTGAAGCTTGGCACTTGGTTTTAGACACTCAGCTGTGACTTTTCTCTTTCCTCTCCCTGTCCCAACATTGCACCTACCGTGGAATTTGAGCGAGATCTTTATTTCCACCTACCCTTCCAGAGGAAGCTACTGAGGCAACATATAGGATGCAAATCTTACAAGAAAGTGCCACCAAGTTAAATGCCAACACAATTTCCAGCACAAAGGCACACCTACATATAGTGCAAGAATCTTTATTTTTTAGAAGTGGAGTTTGGAAGGCAACCACCCTTTCAAAATGACAGATCTGCAGCTCAGTCTGAATGAATGTGTTGGATACCACTGCTATTAAATAGCACTGGCTTTCAAACTCTCTGAAAAAGATTCATTTGCTTGCAGTCAAAAACTCCAGATAATATGCAGCACAAATCCCAGTCCCACACCAAACCTCATATGCTTCTTTAATCTTGGATACAATCACATAAAGCCATAAAAAAAAAAGAGAAAGAGAGAAGCTGTTAAAAAATGCACATTCACTGTTAGAAAACACTAAGCCTGTGGAAAAAAAAGTTAGAAGGTAGTAGCTTCCATCAAGGATTACCTTCATGAAAATCAAGTTCTTGGTTCACACAGGAAAATTGGAGTGATTTGTGTGAGATTTTCTTCTGTGAATGCCAACTAAGCTCTAACATATATTTTTTCTGGGAGAAATAACTGCTGTACCTTATAGTTAGAACTGATTTAAGGATTTTGTTTCTGGATATCTCCAAATAGAGTGCTAGATGTTTTTACATTAAAAAATTATGTAAGTGTAGTGTTTACATACTGGTACAGGATGCTGATCTGGTCTAACACCCCTGCTCAGGCAGGGTCAGCTGGAGCCAGATCCCTGGGAACATATCCAGGCAGCTTTTGAATATCTCCAAGATAGGACACTCTACAACCTCTATCAGCACATGATCCAGTGCTCAGGCAAAGTGTTTCCTGATGTTTAAAAGGAAGCCCTCCTGTGTTTCAGTGTGTGCCCGTTGCCTCTTGTCCTGCCACTGTACACCACTGATGAGCCTGGCTCCATCCTCTTTGTATGCTCCCTTCAGGTATCTATATTCATCAACAACATCCCCCCTGAGTCCTCGCTTCCCCAGGCTAAACAGTCCCAGTTCTCTCAGCCTTGACTCACATGAGAGATTAGCTATTTACCTACTCATTTTTCAGATGAGACATTCCACAACACAAGATTTCTTTTTCCTTTTTTTTTCCTGCTAAAACTACTAAAAAGGCTCACCTGAACTACCTAAGCATAGCCTTTAATTCAAAATCACAGCAGATTATTTCCTCTGAATGATACATAGCCACACTACTTCAGGGATGAGCAAGGAAGAGCACAAGTTCTCCAGAAAACACAACTTCAAAACAAATAATCACATTTTGCATGTTTGATATTCCCCCCCCACCTCTCCACATTTAAGAGAGAACTTTTAAGCAGAGGGCATATACAATTCATTAAATCTATGTTTTGGATACTTGCAATTAAACTGTGAGGATACATTTTTTCATCAGAGCAAAATTATTTTAATAGCCATAATCAACACAATCAAATATAATCAGTCTGACAAGATAATAACATTTTAGAATCATTGACAATAATTTTCTACCTTGCCAGCTCACATCTTTATGAAGATGATTACCCCCAGAAAAGATGTGCGACTTCAAAGATTTCTACCTCTGTTTCAATACAGTATTAAGTTATGTATTTTTATTCTTCTATATCCTCACCTTCCCCTCTCTCACTCTTTTTTTAACTGTTTTTGAGAGATGTAGTCTTGGTCTTTCCCTTCACTCTCTACCTTCTCCTCCTCTTTATGCATATATATACCTTCAAGCAAGTGATTAGGATAATACATAGACATTTTCCAGCAATCTTAAGTATCATAAACCTCATGAAAAGTGAGGGAAAAAGGTTCGCTTTCTAATGTATTATTTTGGATTTTCCCCCAAATCTGCGTACCAGCATTCCCCATTTATCCTCAACCATGCCCAAGACATGTGTTGGCCAACCTTTCTGTTTCCATTCTATTCCAAACAACCCTCTGGTGCTATTACTTGGAATCTGTCACAACGTGAATATCATCTCCTACCCTTCACCTCCTCAGTCACCCGTGAGTTCTGCTCCTCTGTCTTGCTGTCATTTTCATTGCACTCTTCCACTCAGTCCCCTTACTTCTACCCTGCGCTTTAGGTTGCCTTTGTTTTCCACTGGGAAGTAGCATCACTGAATTCAAGCTTACTTTTCTTTCTCAAGTCTCTTATTTTGAGTCTGCTCACACTTTGTAGAGGCTTCCCTGCCTGTGGCTCAGACCTTTGCCTGTCCTCAGTTTCACCTAAGCTCCTCGTCTTTGCTCCTGACATCCCATAAGTCTTTTCTTCTACCTCTGCCTTACTCCTCTCTTTTTTAACTAGAACAGCTTGTCTTTCCTTGGTCAAGAAGCACTCTCCTTTTTCTTCTTCAATTCTTTAAAATTCCACTCAGGAACCCTTCCTTAGCTTTTCAACATAAAGCTGGAGTGTCTTGGATTTAGCAATGCCACAGTCTCTTTGGAAGGAGCTACTTGCCAATGAAATCTGAAGCAAGACATCTCCAAAAGATGCTTCACACTCCAGCAGGGAGAATCCTCTGCATCTGAATACTGGATAGACCTTAAGTCCATCTGCAGTAGGTCATCTTAACATAAGATGCAAAATACATTATTACCATTATAATAAAACATTAATACTACAATTGCACCTTTGATGCGGAATGCTTTTGGCAAAATATTCCAAGGCAAAATATTCCAAGAAGTCACAATTTCTTACCACCTCCCATTCACAGGGCATTTCCCAAACTGAGATAAGTTTCCATGAACAGACAGATTTTCTAAGCAAAAAACTGAACTCTAAACTTTGTTTCACAGTGTGCTGGGACACTTCTACATCAGGAGAGACTCCAGGTTGCTACTGTTCCCAAAAATCTGTGTTTACATACTTTCTTTAATGAAATGCTAATTTATGATGTCAACAGTTTCTTAGAACAGCTTATAAAATCTTGATTTAATTAGGAGCAAAAAATTATCTTTTTGTAGTCATGGCTGAAAAAAGAAAGACCAAGACATTAAAATATACAAGATACACTCCTGTCCTGAAGACATGGCTCTATATTTGGTTCTTGAAGTAAATCTAATGGTTCCAAGGAGGGGGAAATGTATCTGGGTACTGAGTAGCTTTCATAACAGAAAGTTAAGGAGAAAAAGCTACTTGTTCTTGTTTAAATAATCATGATTGCTGAAGGAATTGGAACTAGGTTGATTTGCAGCCTGCAGGTAGCTGGTCTTCTGTCTTTACTGCATATTCAACAAAACATGTAGCTGTTTGCCTCACCTTTTGAAGAAAACAATTTTGTTCAAAACCACAGGATACAGAGCCATGGCAGGGCATGGTTTCATACTGAGATCACAAGCCCTGTAGAAAAGGGAGAGGACAGGAGGGAGGCAGGAGTGTTCAAAGCTATGCTGAAGACCAGTGTGGTTGTTCCTCAAGGAAACATCACCATGTTTGTGATTTATCTGTTGTATCTACTTCTCATGGACATATAATTCCATTAAACTGTTAGACTCATGGAAAAGTCACAGGTCACTATCAGACTCATATTGTCCTGTGCTTTTTTTTTGTTTTTGAAACACAGAGCTACTAGAAGCAGTGCAAGAAACATAGGCAGTTTTATGGGGTTGTTTGTTATTCTTTGTTATAATAACCTTTTCTAGTCATTCAATATGCAAAAAAAAAGACCAACAAACCTTAAAATGCTTGCAAACAATAACACATACTGATTATTATTGATTCTCCCCTATTGTGAATGGGAATAAAGAGTATGATAGAAACTGTCTGGATATAAAAACTGATGACAGCAGTTATAGTTGGCTGTAGTTCCCTTTTTGCTAGAAAGAGTGGTTTTTTACGAAATCCTGTTGCCAAGAACAGACCTAAGGTTTCTCTTCAACTGGTTTTAATTTGAAAGAGCATCTGTACTAAAAGCTCAAAACACTACAAGCTAGAAAGGTATGGACTGTGATTTTGAGGGCTCTCGATAATGTATCACGAAAGTGTAACAAAAAACTCCAGATGTAAAACACTTCTCAGTATGCAAATCACTTCCATCTACAGGTAGCAGATCCTTTCTCAAGCTCCCTGCTTCTTCCTCCTTTGCCATCAACCCTGCTTATGACATGAACCTTTGCCTGTGTCAACATGAATGAGACATTTTATTGCAATTAGCTGCTGCATTTATTACTGACAGCGTCTTCCCCAGACAGATGATCAATGCAGTTATAAGCATAGCAAGACATAGTGAGATATGAACTATATCTAGAGTCTAAAGTCTGCATAGGCCTGTCAAAAGGTAAGAAAAACAGAAGTAGTATGAATCACATTTTACCAGTAAGTATTGAAAATAGACCAAGACACTGCCAGAAGGAAGTTTGTTGAAGAGCTATGAAAAAGCCTTTCCATCATCTGAGTCTTGGCCTAGCACTTTGAGTGACTGTGTACTTACTTCATCAGAGGCTTTTGTGGGTGGGAGGATCTTGAAGTGAGGAGGAGGGTAGCATGGAAAAGGACATTATGCATTGCTTCTTGGGCCGTGAGCTAAGGTAATTTATAACAGCATTACCTAATCAGAGTTTTTCAGGATTTTTTTTTTTTAATTTGTTTGGGGTTTATTTTAAGCAACACAAAAAGTAGCAAGAAGACATTACAGTACTCAAGGAGACTCAAAGGTATGTAGCAGACAGTCACAGCCCCAAGAGTTCCTTTGAACAGGACAGCACAGTAACAGACTGAGTTGTAGTCTTCGTAAAATGCATATTTCATGTACAGGAAGGGATGGAAATACAGGGTTTTTTTAAAGCCACAGAGATCTGGGTCTGTCAGACATTTTACAGACTCAGGCCAATGTCAGTGCAAGAGCACAGACTCACATTCTAGATATGGTTGCATTGAAAAAGACAGCATGGAAGCTATCTTTCTTTCCAAGGTATATAGAAGCAGATGTACATCTCTACCTACTTTAAGGAAGCAAGATTTTGTCATTAAATTACAAGGCCAAGAATCAAAAAACCTATCTTTAGTTCCACTTAATTAATTTCAATTTATTTACTTACAGCTGTCTTTAGACAGCTTCTGGAAATGGTACTTTTCTTGTGCCTCAGTTTCTTCCTTGAGCCAAGTCATTCATGGAAAGAAGGCAAGGCATGACTTCAAGTTTGTTTCCTTGTTTAAAGAACTCATTTCCATCATTCTAGTGAGGTTCATGACCAAGGTCATTGGAGTTATTCTGGAAACAAAACAAGTAATTAACTTATGTCCTCAGCCTGGCCAAATGGCTTGACATAAATTACTTGTTAAAACAGCCTACCTGTAAGTATATTAGCAGTGACATCCGTGCAGGGACTTAAAAATACATTCTGAACCATAAGAATTAAATCTGCCAGCTAAGATGAAAGTTATCAATCCTAGCTTGAATTCTTACTACTCCTCTAGAGCAGAGGACATCCCCTAAAACTTGAAAACTAAATGTTTACTTTCAAACTCATTCTCTATTGTCACCTTGACTGCCCAGTGTGGCACCTGGCTCCTAATTAGAAAGGCATTTCAGCATGGCCAGCACCAGTCCTTGCATTGCATGTTCTGAAACGTTTAGCAGAGTGTTAACTAGGTGTTGAAAGCCAGGTGAATTCACAGCGCTGCCGAAGCTCTTATTAAGCAACAGCACTTTCTCTAAGCAGGTGGAAGGCAGGGAAGTCTGACTGGGAGCAGAGAGGGAAGGCAACGCTATGATTAGCAGAGCCAGGGGACTGCCACAAAACACCAGAGGGAACCCAAGAAAGTGTAGGGAAGGAAAGAGGATAACAAATACAGGGTGAGATATGCTGATCACTGTATCAAAACCCCAAAATTCTAGAATAAAAAGAGGCAGCAGGGGGGAACAATCATTTCTACCCTACTCAGTGGAGACTGCAAAAATAGGAGGGCTCAACCAAGGATGAGATTTCATTCATTGTACCCAGTCAGATCATCAGCCAGTATAAGTCAACACAATGGAGCTTCACTAACGCACAAAACCCCCGAACCAACACAAATAGTTCTCTCCCTTCACACCCTGCTCCCAGCTTAGATTATGAACTCCTCAAATCCTTTTCAAAATCTTTGCTCTCCAAGCAATTTCATTATGAAGGGCACTGGTGTCACTTAGAGATGTCCCATGCACTCTGTCAATATTAAATATTAAAATTGCCATTCAATACAGCTTATAAATTAGGAAAATATAGTAAGAAGAATGGTTTTGGTCAGAAGAAATAACCTTACATGAGTAAATGCTTTCATGCATTTGCTTTCATGAAAAAAAAATTCTAATTTTCTCTGTAAGTAACATGCCTTTCAGTAAAACCTTCAATGTATGTTTCAATTTTTAAAAACCTTAAAAAGTATACGTTTTCTGAAGTTAAAAAAGAGCTTTGATATTTCAAAAAAGTATCTGCTTTTTTAAGAAAACCAATCTATTCTTGGTTTAATACTCTAGAATATTTCTGCGCATTTATTAGTATCATGAAGGTAGACACCCCACTGCCAGGGAAGATGGCTTCACAACATGAATTGTGAATTTAAACTGTCACTAAAGTGTAATTATATCTAAAATTACTTGCACTGGTCTCTAATCTGCATACAGAAATGAAGTACAATGTTTCTGCTTTACGCTTTCTACAACAGCAGAAACATTTTGGCCAAAAGCTGCAAAATTCCGTTTTTAGTTGTGTCTGCCCAGCATGACAATACAAAGCAAGGTGATCCTGAAATTTTTGCAAGTGCTGTACATATTCCTCCTGGCAGTTGGTTGCCTCATCTTGCTGCATGTAACATCCAGTACACAGGTCTTGGTCTTGTACCACAGCAGTTTTATAAATGGGTTTCTACTTAATGATCATTTTGTTGGAAGTGGAAAGGGCTGTGTGCAACACCACTGTTCAATTTCCAATGAAACCTGTATGGTTGGCAACAATGTCTTTTATAGAGAAAAAACTAGGTTTGGGTCCTCAGCCTTAGTGTGTCTTTATTGTTTTAATACACCAGACTCATTTTTCCATGTAAAAATAGTATTTGTGCTTGCTTGGGAGCTGAGAATGCAAAAGGATTGCTGAACATTTAAGTCCTTGCACTGCCTGAGCAGACATCAGTTTTGGGAAAGCAGCTGAATGTTCGTGTTACCCTGCAAGAGTTTTAGGCAACTGAATATGAAAATCTGCTTCTAAAACGAAACAGATCTGCTAATTTTGTGAAAAGAGTTACTATAAATATTAGAAAGAAGAAAAAGAGTGGAAGTCCAAAATGTGTTCTGTAGATAAGCAATTGCTCAGTTCTTCTGCCCTTTATCAGTCCAAGCAAGCATTTAATACTGAGATGAAATATCAGAGGAGATTAGGTCAAACAGAGATAAACTTGGAGCTAATTAGAAATCATGCTTCACGTTATTCTTGTAGTAACAGCTGTTTTGAAATATTGCTATAGGGATGATCCCATTGCAATGCTGGCTTTTGAAAGCCTTCCAAATCCTGTAAAATGTATTAATCTGTGACATTCATATGAATAGTGCAGACAAAGGAAAGCAATTACTTTCTCCTCTTTGTTCCGATTTGTTATCTTGGTTTGATGTGGAGAGCCTATGCCAAATATCTATCCCTGATACTTCTATGATTTGATTTCAGATTTATTTCCTTTAAATTATGTGGTCTATTTTGGGGCTTCAGCTAACGGAAAAATGAAGACAACTAAACAACTTCCCTACGCAGGAAAAAAGTAGAACTTTCTTCCTTCAATTATCCCTTGGGAGCCCTGGATTTGGAGGTCTTTGTTAAGCTAGTTGTTGAAATATTAAAAAAAAATAGGGATGGGAATGAAGGAAAAGGGAGGAAAGATGTTTTACTGAAGTACTGAAAAATCTGCTACCATAGGCAATCTGTTCAAAAGCCAGAGGGGAAGGGGGACATGCTGCATATCATAATTGAGATAGATTTGTAGAAACAGGCAGGAGAACTGCAGCAGAGAGCCTGGCTGCAGAATTCCTGAGCCAATCCAGCAGATATCCTGCCTACTTCGGTTTTTCTTTCATTGATTAAATGTAATTAAGAAGAAAGAGGCTCTTCTTTCTGTCCTGAAAATGCAATACAAACCGTAGCAGGGCTTGGGTGTGGGGGGATGAGGGGGAAAGGCAACACCAGACAGCTCCTGCTCCTTTACAGCAGGATGATGCTCTCAGAGACATTTTAAAACCACAGCCAACCTCAGGCTGACCCACAGCACACTGCTACAGCTCCGCTAAAGCATATAGGGGATGCTTGAAATCACCAGGAGCCCTGCTAATGTAAACCCTATTCCCTGAGGATACTGGTGAGCTCTGCCTGGCCATCCCAGCAGGGCTGGGGAGGAGAGAGAAATGAAGTGTGCCCAGTCCCACTTCATGGTGACATGGACACACAGGCTGCCCCAGGTGCTGCTAACCTGGGAACTGGGTTTGCCTTCCCATACGACAGCAAAAGACCTCTCTTCTTTGGGAGGCACCTAGAAAAGCCTGACAAAGTTCACCAGCTATATTTTGAAATAATAGAAACAAGAATCATACCCTAATAAGTAAAAGTGTAAGGAGTTGAGAGGAGAGGACTGTGATAAGGAATGACCTAGAAGAAGTCCCAGGAAAAGCAAGGTTAGAGTTAAGTCTTGAAAGTCTCAGAGCCCAAAGCTCCTCACCCTTGCTCCTTATTTTCTTCATCCCTTTAAAGCAGCCACATTGACTTGGCAGTAATTCGGATGCTAATTTTTTTCTCTCAACATACAATTTGTTAAGAAAGAAGAAAAGGGAGAAAATGTTTTGCTTAAAAAGCCTTCTGCCTGCATTCTCTCTGAGAAAGCCAACAGGCCTGAGAGATTAGTGCCATCACAGCTACATGGACCAGTACTTCATAAATACAAATAAATCAGTGACCTGAAGCCACACTTGCTCAGCACAGTCCCAAGCCTTGCTGCCAGTTTTTAAAACAGAAAAAGATTTGATCCAAAAGGCCAAATGGCTTTGGATCATACCCTAAGCCTGCAGCATATCTTCTGTCCCTGGCACTTTGAAACAACATGTGAGGGGCAAGGCTTCCAACTGCCCTGGATCAAAACTCAAACAAATGGCAGAAAGGGAAGGGGCAGTCCAGGACAGGAGAATCTGACAGATGCAAGCCTGTTGGGAGTGCTGTTCTCCATGGACACAGCCAAGAAGACAGGAAAGGAGGAGGCATGAGCAGGGAGGAAGTGGGGAGAGTGCACCGGCATTAAAAATAAATAGCTGTGTCACATATTGTGTACAAGGCTTAAAGACAAGTGTTTGCTGCTGACAGGGGTTTTAGGGAGGTTTTTTTGTTGTGGCTATTTTTTTCCCCTTTTAATGCATACATCACATTACCCCAAAGTGACAATTCCAGTCATCCGTGCTGCCAGAGCAGTAACCCTGCAGATCCCCGTCTGTGTATTCTGCTTGCCTGGGCACCCTGACACTTCCTTCGTGACAGCTCTGGGGACCTCAGGACACGATCTTTCCCTAATGCACGCACAAGCTCCCAGTAATGCTGATCATCAGCTACCCAGGCAAATCAAGCCTCTCCCACATCCTCCTTCNNNTTTTTTTTTTTTTTTTGAGTCCACAGCAGGTATCCTTTCATGAGAAACTGGAATCCCATGTTGCTAAGTCACTCAGTCTTTCACTACATGCTGGAGAGGATGTCTGATGTTTCTGTCTGCTGGTGCTATTCCTGGCCCAGTTTTCACACAGAACCTTTAGAAAATGACATCCAAGAAGTAGCTGTTCATAGTCTGCCACGGAAGGCAAGAGCAGATATAGAGGAATAAAATTCAGGACTGGCTTCTCACATTAGATTCCTATTTTCCATTATTTCACAACACCTGAATGCATCTATTTGCATTTTGCATAATTAGGCAGAGTCAGATTTTGCAAGGAATCTTCAGAAATCACATGCCCCATCCCACTTACCTGTGAAGAGTGCTGGGTTCCTAATCCACTTAGGTTCACTTACAAAAATCTCAGCTAACACCCTCAAGTCTTTTAATCTATTTCTAGGGCTTGTCATCACCTGCAAATTTGGACAAACCCAGAATTTTCTGAATGACTCATCCCTATCAACAGGGAAGAGCAAAAACTCAGCTCCCATTGCAGGAGAAAAGCTAAGAGTACCCCCTAGTGTTCTGGGTGCAACGTGAAAGTCTGGCCAGAGTGAAACCAGAGACAAGTTCATTTTAGAACACGGCCTTTAGTCGCTTGGCATCCATTGTTTCCCTCTGGAAAAGGACACCTGTTGCAGTGTGATTACCTGAACGTGCCTCCAAACCATCGTGTTACCACAGCTTGGTGTGGCACCACTTGCAAGTAGAGGAATAAATAACCACCTTTATGATTTAAATATACTCAAGTGGATTTACACCAGTGAACCCTTCTTTGCACTGGCAATGGTTTAAGGATGCGCCCAGTCACCTGGAGCTGCTCAGATGACATGCAAAAGTCATTAGGGTTTGGGTAACTCAACAGCTTTTGATGCTTTATGGATCTCCTGTGAGAGTCGTGTGTCTTAATTAATCTGTCAAGTGCTTCAATATCCACAGAGAGAAGGTGCAGTACAATGCAAGACAAGGTTATTTATAACTCTCCCTCCTTCCTGCACACAAAGCCACATTACCTCACGTTAAATCCTTTTTTAATGACAGCAAAGTTAAAAAAAATAGTGCAACTTCTGTTAACTGAATCCATCCCAGACACCTGTTTCTTGCCCTGCCAGGTCAGGAGACCAGCAGGTTCTGCCATTAACCTCCTGCTGCGAGAGCTCAGCAAATCTTCTCATTTTTCTGGGCTTCTCTTCCAAGCCATCTCTCTAGAGATGTTCTTCCTGTCAGGGTGTATTACCGTGTGCATTTACTAAGCAGTAGTAATTATTTTGTCAATAACAAAGGAAATTTGCTGTTAATCATAACAGCAGTCTTAATATACTTTGTCTTCCTGGCTTTTTCTGGAATAACAACAACTGGAAGGCAAGTTTAATTTAAATCCAGGGAGACACATGTGGAGTGCAGCACCCAGCAATATGCATGCAGATGATAACATGCTTGAGCAGCCTGGCCAGTACAGTACTTGCAGTAGCCCATCCATCAAGGCTTAAGCTATAGCAGATGATGCAAATTTAATGATTAAATATAAAAGCTTAAAATTCCACCTAGTAGCAGCAGCTTATGGAGGGGTAGGGGAGGGCAGTCATGAAAGCCTGTCACCTAAACTTCATCTTACACTGGAAAAGTATCTTCCTGGAGCAAGGCAAGCGTATTAATAATGCAGCAGTGCCAGCTGAGGGAAACGGCTGGCTTGTAAAAGCAATTCTGACTGTAAGGGTCCAGGAAATGGAATCTCAACAGGATAAGCCACATTTACGAGCTCCTGCTAAGATGGCTCCTTTAGCAAGCCAGAAAATAACGTACAAACAGATCACAGTTTGCACTTTGGCAGCACATTTAATACATGCTCAAAGTGCCCAGTCTGGAGGGAAACACACTGCAATTATAGAGACAGTGCAACTTGTGCAGGCCAGGCCACCAAATGCCCCTCGTGGGTCCTTCAGAGCTTCTAGTTCTGCAGGACATGACTTTAACACAAAGCTCAGGGTGGCTTTTATTGCAGACCCTGTAAGATGCAAATTCAGCACTTCCTGTGATTTTTTCTGATTACTGATTTCTGGGATGTTTACTTTTTCCAAGAGATTGTTTTGCAATTTTTCTGTGATTTTAGTTGGTCCAAATAGCTTTGCTATTAAGTTATCTCATTGCCTGAACTCAGACTCTAAATGCAGCTCTGTGGTGTTTCAAACCAGGAACTGAAATGAAACACTATCTCAAGCAACAGAAGATGAGCTGGAATCTTCTGGTTTTCCCTTAATCCAGGGTTCAGTGTTGCCCCTCACTTGTCTTTTCCTGGTCTGTCACATGAGGTAACAGCTGGTATCCAGCAATCTCAGAAGTAAATTGTAAGGATCAGCTTGTCAACGCTCACTTAAATCCACGTAAATTGCTTTGAGCATAGGAAGCAATAGAATGCTGAACAGCTTCACTGCTGTGGTACCCAAATGGACCCTTATAACGTCTTGCCAATCTATAAAGATGCAGACAAGATGAAAGCTCTGTTGTTTTGTTTGGGGTTTTTTTACGGGTTGCGTAAGGATTGTTCTTGCCTAACATAACACACGAAATCTCTTGGGAAAAAAAGCATCTATCCCTAAACATCTTGAAATACAACTAACCACTCCACAGTGCATAAATGGTCTGCTGTGAGTGCTCCCCATCATAATCAAACACGGGAAAGTGAGGAGGAAGGGAAAATCAGTATATACAGAGAGCACTTCTCTCCAGAGTTACCAGGTGGCAATGTCCTAACCGTAGATTTCTCTGGGAAGCTGGATTATCTTTTATTACTCCACTATTTGGTGAGCTTACTTCCCTTTTTAATTGGCCTGTTCCCTGCTTTACTACATGTGGCAAGGGTTGGTGGTTTTGTTTTGCTGCAAACGCTCGAGCTCAGCAACGCCAAGCAGCTTTCCAGGGGATAATGGGAGCGTGCTCCATGGGCCTCCAGGTGTACACACCACAGTGCCTGAACGTGTGTGTGTCACCATTCAGGATTGCACAGCCCCGAGCAAAACACAACCCAGCCACGGTTTGTTCTCCCGTCAGGAAGCTGAACCCAGAACGAACATGAGGCTCACATAAAAAGATAATGCACCTTTTCTAGCCACACTAAACACACACAAGCAAACGGAATGTGTCACACCACTTACTTACACTCCAATTCCCTTCTGTATGCCCATTGCTCCGGAGTACATTCACAGATCGCCCACCCTCCTCTGCTGCTCCCCCACCACACAACGCACAGAAATTGCCACTTCAATTCCACACTGAGCCCCTCTGGCTCTTAGCGACCCTCATGCCAAACTCCACACTGCTGGAAATTCTGCTGTGGCTTCAAGGAACATTAAGGAAAGAACATTTTTGTTAAATGGAGTCACACAACAATTTATCGAATGCAGAATTTCTCACATCATTGCGTGACATCAATTTGCTGTGACAATATCTGCAAATATGCAGGATAATGGGAAGTGGTGGATGGTGTCAGGCAGAAGGCATTTGAAACTTGTGGATAGCTGGCTGAACCTCTGTGTTGAGACACTGGGTTTAGGAAGTCTGAGGACTTCTGAGGGGTTGCTGCATCCACTGTCAAATATTAAGTTTTAGGTATACAATTTCAGCAGTTTTGGCCCTGTTTCAGTGACCCCTCCTCTCCACATCATCACTAATTCCAATTTAACAGGGATTACCAAGGGTACAGCACACTGGGAAAACACAGGACTTCTCCAGGTAACAGCTAGGAGGGATGCCTTACCTCAGACTCAGCGGAAGATCAGTGCAGATGGTTCTGGTGCTTCATTAAAGAAAAGGGATACGTGAGATCATGAAGAGCTATTAAGCTTACATATTTCTCCCAGTTTATCAAGATGATCAGTACACAGGCGAAGCATTAGCTGTGAGGTTTCTGCCTTCTGGTACCTGCTGTCAAATGCCCTAGTTTGGCTGGTGTAAAACTAATGCCAGCTGTACCCTTATAAAGAAAAAGGCCTTGGACTTTACATGCATAACCAAAACCCAAATGACAGTATAAACCTGCTGGTGTGGCATTTGTTCTCTCAAGGGTATTACAGTTCAGCATAAACTGGAGGACAACAGAGGAAGATACAGGTATCTTTGTTGCACAGACCTAGAAAACACATGAAAGCCAGTATTTTGAAGATTAAGTCCATAACGCCAACTTGCTATATGAATTGTGAAGTGGGAATTGGCTAGCAAGAATTGTAGCTGTATCTTTGTTTTAACTGTGCCTCTCTTTCCCCTCACAAAAAAATAAACAACTGCCAACTCCTCACCTCCCTCTCACCAGGAATTGGCTGCTTTTCTCTGTCACTGGCATTATCCAGTCCTGACTGTGCCCAGGAATTTTACTGCCTGTCTCACTGATGGTACTTCTCAGCAGTCCCTCATACATATGGGACATCATGTTCTGCCCTCATGAAACCCACAGCATGAGAGTCAGGAATCTCTTTTAAAAGGTTAGGTATTCCCCGACCACAAAGGAGCAGTATTTCTGGCTATGTGTATTTGAGTGCATATTCCCTGCCAAAATAGCACAGTGGAAAGGGGATGAAACTTATTTGATATTCTAATCCTCAGGCTGGTAAAATAAAATATATGACAATTACTCTTCAGAAGCAAGTGAATTAACCAAGCTGCTAAGTCTGGGTAGTGGTTTAGACAGATACCTCTGCAACCTTTTGCTATCCTACCCAGAATTGTGACAAATGGCTTTCACTAGTTCTGTTCTCATAGGATACCAAACTTCCATTTCAGCGGAAAGATGTGGCATCTCCAGAGGTCCCTGCTGCATTTGCAGATGCAAGAGCTGTATCTCTATTCCCGAGCACAGGTTTATCCCAGATGAGTTTCTCACCCATCACCAACATGCCCCCATGACACAAAGATATCTCTCCATCTCTGCAGCAACTCACATTTTTGGTATCACCTCAACAGCTGCTTCAAAATGTAGTTAATTTTTTTACAGGTAGAAAGGATATATTTTCCACGCTCTGTAAACTCCGTGTCAAACACATAACAAAAAACTGAGAAAGGAAAAAGCTATGGACTGAGGTTTTATGAGTGAGTCTGGCTCAATAATGAAAGGTTCACAACTGTTCTACTGACTGAAAACAGCTTTGGACAGAATATACAATTCACTGCTCCAAGGACATCAGAAGCTGAATTTTCTAACCACTGAAACAAGCCACAAATTATCTACCAATTTCAAAAACAGCATGACTGTGGCCTACATGGATGTTTTTGCTGAAAGGAGGAAAATATGACAAGAATAATAGTCTTGCAGCTAAAGCACTGAACTCCAAGGACCTGCATGTTGCTCCTGGCTCTTCAAGGAGCTTCTTGTTTCACTCAGGCAAATCACTTCAGAGTAAATTCATCTCTGGAATGTGACCAAAAATATATATGTATAAATTGCAAAAGTCATTATATACATGGGTTTGTTATTATTCCATGTGAATAGGAATAAACTGACCAGAATAGAAAGCAGTCCTTCGGTTGTGTTTGAATGCTTCTAAACACAGAGTCCTGTGCGATAAGCAGACAAACTCCACACTGGGTTTTTGTTGAGCCACTTTAGAAGGAGCACCTTACTTTTGTCCCCAGGTTAAAAAATAAAAAAAGTGTGCACACTGCTTTGTAAATATAACCCTCTATGACAAAGAAGTCTACTACAAATATCTTGATCCCCGAGTTAAAAGGACAGCCTGACAAGAAAATTGTGATCATCCAGTTTGCAAAGTCTGTACCTATTTCCAAAAGTTCTGTTCTGCACACGAGCAAAACTTGATTTTTTCCAGAATAGAGCCAGTGAGTAGATTTGTACTTTACAGCACATGCACATACAGTTTGTCCTTGCTCTCCCACCAGTCTTACCACTCATCATTAGCTACTTGGGAATTGGTTTCTTAGGGGGCTAAATTATCTTCTGTAGTGATAGTCCTGTTATCTTGCCAAACTCCTTTTTCACCATAATTTGGTCTGATGTGGACATACTTTTTAGGACATTTTAAGGCCACAGTTGAGAACTGTGCCCTGAATGCAGCCTTAAACACAAAGTTCTTTCCTGAAATCTCCTAGTTTTAGAGTCATAATGAGAATGAAAACCAAAGCTGTCTTGACCCACTTCACTGGTCCTTTTAAATAAGTCACAAGTCTACACATGAAGTTGTGACGTGAAGCCTGTATCTTTTACCAATCTCACCAGTTCTTTAAATAATGAGTCAGAGAAAAATAAGGCAGCAGGCCCTATTCTTTTTCAGAGTCACGACATCCTTGGAGGTGCAGAAGAGTGCTCTTGTTCCAATTTTAAACCAGCAGGAAATGGACTACAGGACTTTGTTTTCCGAATGACCCTAGACTCAATACATGTCTAACAGGCTAAAGCTACTAAAGACTGATGTTTGCCTTTTCTTTCACAGTTCCATTAAGCTGGACCATTAATGCAGCAAATGAATAGAGGCATCATAAGCCACAGTGCTCCGATATTTGGAAGTTGGCTGGCTCCTGCCCCATTTCTAGTTCTATTTGAACAGAATTTTCAAAGAAACAGACTTAATGAATCATGTTTAGTCATGCCTGAATGCTCACTGACACTGTAGCTTAAAAGCAATACCTGCTCTCAAGGGACATTTTTGCCATAGCTACATTCTGCACTACATTCTGGATTGTGTTTATTTATTTCCTAGAAGCACATACACTTCACCAGTGAGCAAATACAATTTCATCTTTGCAGCTCGGTCCTCCCCAACCACAAATGGGGAATTAATGCTAGCCCATCTCTTTTGTTAATCATTTTGAGATATGCTCATGGGAAAAGCTGTTTAACATAATACTACTAATCTTTGCCACTGATTTCTAGGGAAAAGTGAACAGAACACCATATTTTTCTTCTCCCCTCTCCAACTACTTGCCATTCCCCCCATTAAATTAGGTCATAAACCTGCAAGTAATTAAGTGCAAAAAAAGTTATTAGTTGAAACTGAAAGGCCAGTTCTGCAGTTTGACTCAACACTGTAGAACCTCACTGGACTGGGGTTTGTGCGAGCAGATCAGAACCTCCCTACTGCTGTGTGAGACAAGAGACAAGGTACTAGGGTACAGCACTGTGGAACTTTCAGACACAGTGTCTCAAGGTGGGCTTTCATTCAGGAATTCCACTGCCTCGCTGCACCTTGCTCCGGGCACAGAACCCAAGAGCCAGAGTGTGACCTTCAGTGCCATCAGGATAAGGGTCTGGAAGGATCAAACCCAGCAGAGCTGCTCCTGCTACATCTGCTGCCAATGTGGCCTTACAACTGAAACACTGATTTCTAGAGAAAAGCACTGAATACCAAAACTTAACACTGGTCTACAAATCTTTCACTGATGCGTGGGTTTCCAACACCTAAGAGTTTTTCTTTAATTTCATTGTAGTTTGGTTGCATTTGATGTTTTTTTCACACAAACATACCCTTGGCCTGGCCACTTTTTTTTTTTTCTTTAAAGCAGTGAAGCCCATCATAATGGATGAAAAAAGCCACTAGTTTCCGACATCTGGTAGGCAGCCTCACACATCTGAGATTCTACAAAGCATTAATATCAAAGCCTGCCAGAAGCACGCCTTGTGCAGCAGGGATCAGACCGAAAATTAACGTGTCACTTACAAATGGTAAAAGCATAAAACTGACTAATCTAATTCCATGGCACAAGGAACAACTGGATCAGCTGAAGGTGGGTGTGTGAAAGGAGAGCCAGACACCCTTCACTGGGGCATCACAGGGGAGGTGGGCTGAGCATCAGCTCCAGGCATTCCAGGGAGCCAGGCAGATGCCATCGGGCACAAACCTGGCTGCAGGGAGTCTCTGTAATCCTCTCTAAGTCTCAGTGACATGTTCTAGATGATTACATGAAATGGTGATGAAGATTTTATTTTAATATGCTTTCTACTTTGACAATCGCTCATTTCCAGCAAGTTATATCTAAAATAATTATATTGCTTTCCCATTCTTTTCCAAGTGCCACAGAGCACCTGGTCATTTCTGGCCTGACCTTCCTGATTTCAGGGAGAAAAAATATGACAGATTTTCCTCTTTTAGACTTATCTGAAAGCCCTACAAAGAGCTCTCTCTGAGCAAGGTATATAAAAATATAGATTTGCCCAATTAGTTTTACTGGAAAATGAAAATAAACCAAGAAAACAAATAAGGCTGGGTATCCAAAACCAAGCAAAATTATCATGCTAATGAAATAATATGTATCTAGAAATCTCCATGAGTCTGGAAAGGAAAACCACATCTCATGACACCTTCACTTTGTGTTCAATGCACAAGACTTGGTATACTATGAGCATACACCATTTGGAAGTTATATGTTCCCAAGGAAAACATGCCAGGACAGGGAAAAATTTCACTCAGATCTTATTCTTCCATTTATGAGTTGAAGAAAGAGTAAGGAGAAGAGGATTTAAAAAGAAAAAAATTGTGTCAAATCCTAAATTCAGCTACCTGCTTTTCCTTTCAGTCTTACTCCTGTTGCTCTCAAGTAGTATTTAGTTGTTGCCAAGCAGCAGAAAGCTAATTAGTGCAATGTCATGTTTCCTTGTTTTTATCTCTTGCTCCTTCCCACTTACATGCACACTGCTCCTCAACATTCCCAAAATAAAGGTAAATTGGCTGCAAGAAACAAGAGAATTGAAAGCACAGTTTTGCACTCAGCCTATAGGAACATTCCCTCCCCTAGAGCAATTGCTCTTATTAGTGCAAATCACCCCGTAAGCTTTGGTCACAGAACACATTAACATCTCCAGCCAAGCATCTGGCAAGGCTGTGCTGCTCACCTACCCCCAAACCAGCCAGCTGAAATACAGGTATTCCCACAGGAGATACATTCACTGCAGTACTGGTGAAGCTCCTGTTGAGGGCAATTTAGAGAGTTTAGCATTTGTGCTGCAGTGCACATAGCAAAAAAAAGGCTGTCAGAAAAACATAACAACAGCTTCTGTCAATTCATTTGCTAGGATGAAAGAGATGCCTTATTCTAAAGCTACCCACTATAAACCATTTAGGCACACCACCTTCTGCCCATTTTGTAGTTCTTTGCTTCCAAACAATAGTAATCTTTTTCAGAGTGGTGGAAAGCAAAAAGATTTTGTCTTCCAAGCTACAGACTAGGTTTGCATCAGCACTCTTTTTTTAACTCAGACATACATGTCCCTAGTAGCATAAGAAGAATTTATTCCTTTTTCAGAAGACTCCAATCTATTTCTGTATTTGAAATAGCAGAAGGTCCTAAAAACAGCTACTGCAACCCTTTCACACATGGGCACAGATGAGAAAGGGATCCCAGAATGCAGAAACTGACTGCACATACAAATCTAATAAAGGTAAGGGGTAAGAGGGTCAAAATAAGGCAAGACGAGGCAAAGCCAAGCAGAGATTGACTGCACTGGAGACTGAGATCATCTCCATACAGCACACCAAGGTGGGGAGTTTTCCAACCCTCACCACCACCATTCTTCGCCGTTAGCTGAGACACTTGAATTCTCCACCTTGTTTTCCAGCCCCAGCACTTTTGCCAAGTGCTAGACGGTTGTGATAAACCAGAGGCTCTACCTGAATTTCTGCTTGCAAGACCCTGGCCTAAAGTCAGCTCAACAGCCACTGATAACTCCAAAAAAATCAACAATTATTTTTCATTGTGTCTGGCATGGAAGAAAACTCCAGTGTTACCTTTCTGCAGGAGATCAGGAGTTAGTCTCTCTTTTTCAAAACTGCTGACATATCACCTTCCACTACATGGGGGTTTTTTGAAAAGTACAAATGCAGGTGTTACAAAATAATACCTCTCTCCTTCCCCATTTTGACCCAATTACCTTCTATTTTAGCTCTAGCATTAATGACCATGGCATATCCAGGGTGCCTGGCCCTGAGATTAATGAAACCAGGCCACTTTCCAAACATCTCCCTAGGAAAGTTCAGCCACGTGGCTACCATGAAACCTAAGCGAGAGCTCGGAAGAGAAACGCTCCAGTCAATGTTGAAAATATTTAATCCCAGAGAGCCAGTCAGAGATACAAGTCCACTTAGAAGAGCATGACACTGTAATAAATGCGTTGCTTTGCGTTTCTTGCATCCACAAGCCACAGAGTCGCTCTAGATATTCTTTATCTTCAGGCAGCTCGACTACCTCGGTACAGTTCCCTGTCTGGCAGGGAGGGGAGGGCTGGGTAAGTGCAGTGAATCTGTCACTTGCAGCAGACAAGAACATCTTGTACTTGAGCTGCTTGTTGAGTAGGTTAGAAAGGCAGACAAACTGGCAGACTTATTAGATTTTTTTTTAACTGGGGTATTGAGAAGTAAAACCCTTATAACAGGCTATTAATTTAAACAGGTCTGTGCAAGGTATCTAATTATGCCCATCAATAAGAACAATAACATTTAAGGGTTAATATTGAATATAAAAACATTCCAGTCTAAACTGAGCTTTGAAGACATCCCAGCATTTCCCATCCTTATTTTTTAGGGAGTCATCACCAAAATCAAAAGACACCTCTGCAGGCTGGAATAGCTGAAACTAAGGAGACAGATTGAACCAACTTACAATTCCCATCTCTGCTAAGCAACAGACTAGAGAGGTAAAAAAGTAGTTTGCAACAATCTGAAGGACGCTTTGACCAAGGAGGAAAAAGTAAAGCAGAACAAAACAGCATGTAAATAGGAATAATGGAATGAAAGCATAACAAGGCTGAAAAAAAAAAATTAAATTATTTCACTCTGAAATTCTACCTTAAAGGAAGAGAAATTAATCCCTTATAATACCCTGAATAACCCTGGAAGTTCCTCACCATTGCAGCAGGATGTACAAATACATCTTTTGGCATTTCTCACTTCCGAGATTTGTAAGAATGATGTCACATCTGATGTGCCAAAAACCTAGGGGTAAAGCACCACCTAATAACTCCAATTTGCTAATCTTTAATACTAATGTGAGTTGTGTATGTACGTGAAGAATTAATAGGAATTTCTGAGCAAGGAGAACGACTGCTAATGGTCATTACACTAGAACAGAGGACTGTAACATCATGCTCATGAGCAAGCATGTTGTTCAGGGAGAATAAGCACCTTTAAAATCCCATGGCTGTGTTAAGTCCCATGACATCTGTCTAAGTATCTGTGGGGTTTTAAAGGCAGCTTCTTAACCTTGTCAGTCTTACAGCATTGCTGACACCACTACTTAAAATTAGCAGATCTGAGAGAACTTTCTACAGCTCAGCTTTTCAGACTTTTTACTTGGTTTCAGACTGTAAGCTTTGCATAACTGTTGAAAAATCGTGGCTAGAGACACAAGAAATGAATGCAGCAGGCACTGCATATTTCTGAAGAGCTACATCTCGCTCCCCTCCCAGTGATTTGCCTGCCGCATGTCTCTGAATGAGTCATCGGTGCAGGGGAAATACCTCCAAATTAGCAGATTAGGAACGGCAGATCCTGCAGACTTGGGCAGAGTGTCACAGCTATGCTCCTTCCAGATCCAAGCCCTCTGTGCACATGCAGCTCTGATGACCTTGGACTGCACCTGGACATCCTCCTTCCAAGTATCAAGCAGAGTGCCAGCACTATGCCCCGCCTGGACAAAAAGCATTCCCATGCAAGGGTCCACTCTTCCTTGGGCACACAAGCCAGTGGCAAAGTGGGGAATTCAGATGGGGAAGAGGGAAACAAAGGCACATGGCGCTGGTGTGCCCACCCAACCCAGCAATGCCACCAGAGGCAGGTTCTGGCCCTCAGGCACATCCATACCAGGACACAGGAGTGCAAACCTATTGCATAACTTACACTGAATTATGCAACCCTTAAGTGCTCATTAACAAGCAGAGGCTACCACAAATTACTAGCAAAAACAATCTGAGAAATCCTGAATAAACATGACTTGTTTTAATAATAGCCAAACCATGCTTTTGGGCCAAGAAATTGTGCATGTTACACCCCAGGAATAAAAGTTACTGAGCCTTAAAAAGTAACAGTTACATTAGTATTAAAAAAGACAAAACCAGGAATACTCTTGTTTGCATAAGTTGCAGTTGATCTTATTTGGTAAGACTGTAAGTGTCCTAATTTGGTTTTAAAAGTAAAATCAATTGTAAATTTATTTAGACCAATTTACCTGCCTGCCTGTTGTACATCACTGGGCCTGTATTGATTGTTTGAGATGGAACTCATTCCAAATTGTATTGATTTAATTCATTAGCAAATTTTTAGCAAAGCATATTTTGTTGTTTCAGGGCAGAAGTACATAAAGCTCCATTTATAGACTGCAGGACTGAGCAGGGGAGGTATGGGAAGGGGCTAGAATTTCTCAAATTAATAAGATTTACAAGCAGCAATATGAATCATCTGTTTCTGATAAAAGAACCATTTTCTAAACAAAAAATAAGAAAAACTAGGACTGGAAAAAGCCTAGATACATTGATGGGGGGAAAAAATCCAGTTAGTGCAATAAGAATGGGGTGAATAATTCACAAATAGTACAGTGTATTGGTCGTTTTAACAGACATTTTGATTTATGGATTTAAGTGCCTAAAATAGCTCAACAATTTATAAATCATCTTAAAATCAACAGATCATGAGTAGATTTGTCTGGCTTTACAGCAAGGCAGTCGAGCTGCATTTGTTACCTTGGCAACTGAAGGTACCTCAGTTACCATGGCTACAGCTCCTCTAAAATACGGTTGGCAATTCCTCCCTCCCCAACTTTTGTGACTATTTTGAAAAGGAATTAAAAAAAAAGAAGAAATCCTAATACTCTGTCAACACTTGCACTGAGACAAAAGGTCTGCAAAATGCGAATTTTGTCAACCCACAAGGCCAGATTAAAGATAAGCTAATTTTTCTGCTGCACATCTTTAGATCAGTGAGACACTGCATTATGAAGGGCTTGGATGTGGGAATCCACAGTCTTGGATTATGTAGAGCTTGATCATCACAGCTCAACATTTCGCATCAAAACCCAGCTCTGCTGCTCACTGGAAGAAGCGGTGCAGAAACGGACTCCAACCACACTGTAAATTCTCTGTGTATCAAAGCTCCCCACAAACAGGCAGCTGCCCGGATTGCTTAATGATATATGGGAAAAAGGGTCAGAAATCCTGGATTCTTCTTCTGAGATGAAGTGGCAACAGGGAGGGAGGGAGTGCATTCACCTCCCCAGACTCCAGTCAGTACCCGAGATGTGCTTCCTATGTCTGGAAAGGATGGCTTTATGGAGAAAACTTTACTGCACTCAAATCAGTGTCCTCTGAACTATCCTGAGGTTAGAGTGGCATTTAGGTTGCTAAACTGCAAGTAATCTGTTTAGGGAAGTTGCTTGCACCTAATGCATCAGGACGGGAAAAGGCTTTTCCGTCTTTCTGGAAAATTGTGCACCTTAATGTGAGATACAGGGCAGTCAAGGAAGAGGTCACAATGCCTCTTTCACCTCATAGAGGTTATACTGCGAGTTAAATATAAAAACACTTCAAACTCTGGTTGAGAAATAAATAATTTTTTAAAAATAATCACAAACTTTGATTTGGGCATCTTCTGATTCCCAACTAGCTCTGTGTTTTAAAATCACATTTAACTGTCCCTCCCTAGGAAACAGTTTTTTGTGCTCTCCCACAACATTCAATTGCATGTAGTTGGTGTTATAAGCCGGCTTATGGCAGCACACAATTGCCACAAATCACTCAAGAATTAGAAATGGAGCGAGTGAAAATAATCTCCCCAGAGTAAATGCTATTTTTCATCCTTGTTTGCTAACAGAATACGTGGCTTGAACACAAGTCCTGCCTTTCTCCTCTCTTCTCCAACTTCACCCCCAGTCCCCTCTCAGTTTCCCTTAAATTTTTATGCAGTTTTGTGCCTATTATATAGATACTTACTTGGGAAGATTTCCAGAAGTGATTAGTGATTTCTGGCGATTCACAGTTATTGAGTCTCCAAACCCAAATCTCCTTAAGGGCTAAATTTTAATAAGTCATCAGTCTGATCATGATAAAATATCTGATGAGATTTCTTAGTGTTGAGGACTTCAAAGTCTCATGACAAAGTATAGAGGACACTAGAAAGGGCAGTGGAAATGTTTTCACCCTTTTCTTAAACCAGAGTGGCCATTTCCAGAGTTACTGATGTCACAGAGGGGCACAAAGAACAAAACTCTGAGAGCCTACACAGATCTCAGCACTGCCCTCCCCCTTCTTTACACCCCCCACACACATTTGCTGCGTGTTTGACCCGCTGCGCTGCAAGGTTAAAAGGAAGAACCTGGCTCAAGGACCGAGCTGGAATTTCACAACTGGGCAGCTTTGAACTCTGCAAACACATCTGGGGGACCATATCTTGGCCAACAGAGACAGTACCCTAACAACAACCCAGCACTCCAAATTTCACAGGCTATCCACTCCTGGGGAAGTTTAGATATTAAGATACAGGTTTTAAACAATATCCCCTAATTTTGCCCCAATTCAAGATCTCAGTACTGGTAGTTGTGTAGTCAAAGTCAAAACAACATACTTGAGAAACACAGGTTCTAAACACAATCACCTTGTGTATGGGACAGAAGCAGTACCTACTTGTTTTGCCTTACAAAACAGTTGCAGAGATTGATACCTACATTAACATTTCAACAGCACTTCCAAAGTGTAGAGTTCCACACTGTTAAATGCTATGCAGTATTTTGGATTCTTCGTAGTGCAGGTAGATGCATAATATTCAAACAGAGCTATTTCAAATAAAAGACATTTCCTTTGTGTCTGAGGTTAGAATTCAGAAACTGAGTTGGTTCTTCAGCCACACTCAGCATCATACCTGCATGTGCACTTGAATAGACCTAAGAAATGAAAATGCAGCACAGATGATACAGCCAGAAGACAGTAAACAATAACACATGAGAGGATCCTATTATCCAACAAGATGTTGAGTGTACTGCAGAACACAAGCTAAACACAGTTGCATAATATTGCTAGCAAACCTTCTGGAATATTGTACATTCCTTTCACCTTATGCAGAAAGCAAATTTTCTCTAGGTTTAGGCTATGACTTACCTTGTGATCCTTTGTAAGTATTTCCATCTTTCTTTTGACCTTGACTGCACAAGAGGTTAGTTTTAGAAGCGTTTGCTTGTTGCTTATGCAATACATCTCACAGGAGGGGTTCAAAGGGCTCCTCCTGAGCCTTTTGTAGCCCCAGCTAAAAGGGGTTAACAGAGAGATGTACTTAGTGCAGCACCAGATGAGAGAGTGGCTCTCACCTGCAAAGGGCTGTTGGGAGCCCTTCCGACAATGCCAAGCAATCAGCTCTGCAGCAGCACCCCTGGAAATCCTCCCTCTGCAAGGCCTCCACAGCTGCTAACAATGAACTGGCTTAAGGGAGGGGTGGTCACCACGTGTAGCTGATGGCAGGTTGGTGTCACAGGTGCTCGATGTGACTCACCAATTTAGCCTTAAAAACATAACAACGAGGGCAAGGCTTTTTCATTGCTCTCCTCCATGTAAGCACAGAGTTTTTGCATGTCTGTAGGCATGCACTACTGTGGCTAGATTGGGTACAGTAGGAGAAGGTACTGTACCAGGGAAAGAAAGGATGATACAACTTTCTCCTTGAAATCAGGATGGTGCTGTCAGCAAGGGGGGTGGCAATGTGCTCTAGCTGCCCTGTGCCACACGCCATGGTGGGAGCTCATGCCATGGCAGGTGCCCTCATGGGTTTGGGTTGTACGTTACGCTTTCCGTAAATATCACGCATATACTTGCCCACAAAACAGTGGAATCTCACCACAAAGAAAATGGGCTGTTTTCCCATCTTACATGAGATGTAAGAAAAAGAATAAAAAAAATTACTGGGGAAGCAAAGTGTGTGACTGCCTGAACAGGAGACTGGCACCACATGGCCACCTTATGGCTCCAGTTGCTTACGGCTGACACATTGAAGAGTGGAGCCACAGAAACATAGGAATAAATATTTTCTTCTTCAGAGAGACAGGAGAACTGATGTTGAAAAAAATACCTTCAGTCTTGCTGATCTGAGCCAAGACAGACTATACAAGAACCTTTAGGCTGGAAGTGACTTTTAAAGGTGATCTGGTCCAACACCCTGCAATGAGCAGGGACACCTTCAACATCAGATTGCTCAGAGCCCTGTCTAACCTAACCTTGAGTCTTTCCAGGGGCAGGACATTACAACCTCTCTGGGCAACCTGTTCTGGTGTTTCACCACTCTCATAATGAAAAAACTTCTTCCTTTTATCTAAGCGTGAATCCTTTGTTCAGATTAAAACCATTAACTCTCGTGTAATTGCAAGAGGCCCTGCTCAAATGTCTGTCCCCATCTTTCTTATATGACAAAGGCTATTTTGGAAGTTGCCTAAAAGAGCTACCAATACAGTTTTATAAGTTATGTTGTCACTAATTTGGATATCTAAAATGGCTCACAGCCAGTCAAAACCTAGTACTGACAAAGATTGCTGTCAGTGGAAATTTTGTATGCTCCCATCCTGTGCATTACCCTTGCACAAATTAAGCTGCGCAAGGGCCTCTGCCTAACTAGGGAATGAAAACATCCTTTGATTTCCAAAACACTGTCTAATTTTTTTGACAGTTTTTGGATTTTCTTTTTGGGTTTGTAATAGTTGCAATTATAAATAACGTGGATATACTTTTATATAATTATATAATAATACTGATATTTGATATTTAGGTTTTGTAGAGCAAAGGCACAAAAAGGTCTCAATATTTAGTAACATATTCAGGCCATCTAGGAGCTTAACAGGACTTTTGTGCTACACACTGCCCAAAGACAGGAAAGAACTGTGGCCATAATGCTTTAAAAGCACAAGCTGGTAGCTATGGATTAAGCTAAGCAAACAATATGGAAGGAAAAGTGCCTACAATACACTGCTAGTCATAATCCGGAAAACAAAACAAAAAAAAAAACACCAAAAAAAAAAAAAGAAATTATTTATCTGAATTATGTAAAATTATCCAAAATGAAGCAGTCATTGAAATGCCTGAGGTTTAACATCCTTATTTTTAGCCACCTTGTTAAGACCTCTGGCTTTCCAGGGAATACATCATCTATGACATCCATCCACATAAACTGCAGTGAAAACACGAAATCCTGAGCTCAACATTTACTGGCACTATAGCGATCCCAGGGCTTCCAGTTTTCCAGGGTGAGGAGTTATTTTGGGTGCCTCCATTCTGAGGTGCTAAACTCAACTATCAGAGGGTAAACACTCAGCTGCTCCCAGAATTTAAATCTCTTTGGAACATATCCCACAGAGTCAGAAACTGAGGTTTCAAAATCCATGGTCAAATATGAAATAAGTTGGTCTGTAGAGGAGTTCTATCATAAATATTTCTGCTATGGTATTGCTTTGGGAGAGCAATTGGATTAAGGACCCCATCACCGCAAGCACTGCAGACCCAAACTGCTCACCTTTGGGGCTTGATGCATTCTGGACCTTCCACTTTATCCTATGTTGGACCTGCCAGCATCATCCTACAGCGGGCCACACTCCAGGAGCTCTGGGTGAGTGTGTGTGGAAGGTGTGCAGACAGATTTCACGCCCTGTCCGAGGCTGATTATGCATCCAGCCCACCCAAATGGGAAACTACTAGAGGTTGGAGATGTACTGATTTTAATTTGTCTCGAAGCAGAAGCATTATTGTCTGCACACAAACGTGATCTGGAACACACATCAAATACCTCAGCTTAAAAGCCACAGGGAGAAAAGTTGGCCTTGCACGTTAGGTTAAAGAGTTCTACATTCAGGGCAAACCCTCCCTGTGTTTCAGGTGTTTCCTTTTGGACTTTTGCACTCAATACTCCCACACACTGGAGGGTTTCCTCTTGCAAAAAAAGGTAAGTAAGCAGGTCACGCTCTTTCTAAAGGAGCTGGAGACCACTGAGCACCCTCTGCCTCCTTCATACCTGTAACAATTTCATTCCTCGGGGCTGATGTGAAGCTGAGGTTGGTGAATCAAACCTCGCTGAGGGTGGACTCTGAAAGACTGCAGAAATAATGTCTCCAGCTCTATGAAAGGCTTTTAGCGCCACTCCAAAAGTAGGTTTGAGAGAAGCTGCACACCCTATAAGCATAAGCATATGAATTAAGCCACCTTTGGGCAAGTCACAGTGCAGAAGCTGTAACAAAAAGGGAAAAAAAATAGACCAGCAGCAACTTAGAGAGGAAAGAAGTGTGATTTTCTCAGGAGATAAATCCCGAACAAAGGTGGTGAGGTGAGATCCTGAAAATCCTAACGCACGACACCACCACGATTCATTGCTATAAAACTCTCCTTTTCAGTTTAGAACAGAAACTGCAGAGTCCAAAAAACTGTTACCTACTGCCTAACAGAAAAAGATTGAAACTCCTAGTATTAATGGGCATTTAAAGTTCCCTGGTTTCATTTGCCATGTGTTAGTTTATGTTCCATGTATGAGATATTACATGACTTTCTCAGTTTCTTTAATCCTAAAGCTTTTGACAGAATTGACAGCATAAAAGTGCGTGGCAGCATCTGAAAATGAGATTAATAATTATATGGAATTTATGAAGCAAAAGCATGAGCATATGAAAACAGATGTCTAGGACTCATGGGATGTTTGAATGTTTAGTGGTTTAGCTTCCAAAAGAAGGAAAACATCTGAAAATTTCTAAACGCTTAGTTGTCTGTGATGGATAGGACAAAAGTGAACAAGCTTAAGATGAAGAAAAGATGATTTAGGTTAGGCATTAGGAAAAAAAATATAGATTAAAAATGGTGGAGTAGTGGGATAAATTTCCTGCAGAATTTCTATGCTATTCACCAGTAGAGATCCTTAACAACAGTCAGTGTAGCTGCCTTTCAGGAATGATCAAAGACTGTGCTTTGGGACAGGGAAATGACAATTTTGAAGGTCCCTATCAAGCATACATTTCTGCAGTCCCTCAGAGATTGAAGGTTTACTTTCACACTTACAGCTCCTTCTGCTGTGCCTCACATACTCAGCTGCAAGTCTTGGGGCCCTTTTGGATCAGGAATCTATATATGTTAAGAATTTCCCACTGCGCCATTGCTGAGAAATACGAAACATTCCTTGGTCCCACCATCCTGTTCCCATTTAGTTCTCACTACCAGAGCAGGGAGTAGCAAGGAAGTTTTGCAAAATAAATTCACTTCTCCTCTGTGTCAATGTTCCTGTTAAATCACAAGACTTAATCTGTCCTAGATGAAACTGGAAGGCTGGCCTGTGACCTACAAAGCACCATTCCACCCCTTGCCTGGTGACCACCTGGCCGGCCATGTGGCCCCAGAAGAGCACTGTACATACCCCGCTTCCAGTTCCGATGCAGCCTTGCTTATCCCACTAATTACCTTGTCAAAGCACATGGCTGCCTGCTAGGACTAACATTTAAGAGATCAGCTTCTAATTTATTTATTGCAATGTCAACACCGAATAACTTAAGCATATTTTCTACAGATGACTGCACATTTTTTTTAACACGCTGCTTCATGTCTGTGTGCCACAAAGCATTCCAAGATTTTTTTGCAAGCTGTCATATATTTTTTGGCATTACATAATCATTTGATCCATGAGCTGCTAGTGGACTTTTTATCTGACTCTAGAGCGAGCTGTGACTATCTGCAAGCCTCCTTCTTCCATTTGTCTCAGCTGCAACATGAATTTGAATGCTCTTGTGAGTGAACCAGCATGTTTGCTCATGTGAGCTTCTCTATCAATTGTCTTATCGTCTCACTGAAGGACAGACTGCTGAGGGGGTCATCTCTCCCTTCAGAGAGAACAGCTTGGTGCTAACATCTGATTGTGCCCTCATATACCTACACCACACCCATAGAAAAAGAACTGCATTATTTTCCCATGCAAATAATTTCCTTTTCATGATCATTGCTCATAGGATCTTGAAACATCTTCCATTAGGATTCTTAATGAAATATTTCCCAGGTTGCTTTTTGACAGAGTCCCAGCTTTTGCTCAGTTCCCCAGCATTATCTGGTTGCTAGTATCATGTGCCTACATTTAGTCATCTGATCAGTCATACAGATTCAGTATTACTTTCAAAAATTCAGCAGAATTACTGGCACATTAAAAATGAGTCATTTGTTTGAATCAGGGTCCATAGCTCTAAGAAAGCCTGGAAAATTGGTCTTGACATAATAAAGTGTTTATAAAGCTAAGTATTTTAAAGCAGCTTTCACTTAACCCATACTTTAGCTGAGCTGCAGCAAAAAGATTTGTCTTGTTAAATATTTTGGTGACACATGGGCTAAACTAAATTGATTGTAGAGTGGTTAAAGTACCATTTACAAATTAAAACAAAAACTAGGCAAAGCTTTGAGATTCAAGTCACAGATGGGCAAATGTTGGCATTTTCATGGAAGTGCAGTAGTTTTGAGAGACAAACCTCAATCACATGAACTATTGTAAAAGAAAGCTGGTAAAGTACTTGGAGAGATACCTTGTAAACAGAAACCCTGGGGCTTTATGCAGGTCTAACACAGGTCTCTGGGTATATTTGAATTACTGATGTTTTGTAGAAAACCAACTCCTGTGTTGCCAGCAGAGATTTTAAACTCTTCAGAGCCTAACCTTTTCCTGCAAGTATTTACCAGTGAGAGACAAAGCGAAAAATTACTAGACTTGGGATTTTTACATTATTCTGCCCACCCTCAGCCCTTATTATCCACACCCCTGAGCCCTGTCCCACTTCCCTAAAACAAACACCAAAACCCCAGAACAAACTAACCCAAACACAGTGGATTTCACTAGAGTCACAATATACTTTTCTGGAAGCTCCATAGCACTAAGAATACCATCGCTTCTCCTTCAGAGACAAAGTTCTGTGGTGAGTTGTATGTTCTCACCTCCCATTTCAGTCTTGGCAAGCCCTGGGTCCTCCTAAGACAGAAGCAGCAAACCTGCTGCTGCTCAGAGGCCCCATTCATACAGACTGAGATGACAACTGCTTAGTTCCTCTTTGCTGGTTCAACAGGACCAGGAGTGTTATCATGTAGTGATTTAAAAATTTTTGTCATCAAAACCGAAGCTCACTGGAATAGATCAGTAGAAAGAGATGGTGCCACTCACATAGAAAATTTCCTGATGCTTCAACAGATGTAGTTCAATCAAAATGCCACTTCCTCTGCTTTTCATCCAGGTTCTGGGAAGGGCAGAATTTCCTGAATTTCCCTATATAAAAGGATAGGGATTAAGAATCACTTTTAAAAATATTTCTGATAGCAGATGGAAAGGAAAAGGCCGGCAAATCTTCTCTGAGTGTCCTGTGTTTCTTTTCTCCCATCTAGCTTGAGTAGGATTTTTAAATGATTCTGAGCAGTATCAAAGGAGAAGAGCACGTGTCTGCGGCGTGCAGCTGCTACTAACTCGCTCTGAACGTGTGATCTGGGATGAATTATGAATAGCGTGTCATGTACACCACTATTTCCTAGAAAACAAACTCTGGAGTTACTGAAACCTGACTTGCTGCTTCCACTGCCACCACACACTTTCCTTGTTGTCTCTGATCCAAGAGTGCTGCCAAGACTCGGCCAAGGTCTCCCTTCCCAGGTCCACTCCAGACATACATTGGTCTGGACAGGGAGCAGACATAAGTTGGCAGACAGTTCCAAGCCCCAAAGAGTTTATTATCTCAATTAAATTTTTAAAAATAGACAAAGAATGGTGCAAAAGATGTAGGCCCACATGCTTGAGAAGTAAGAATGTGTCGATGGTGGAGGTTGCAAAAGAGCCCCACTCATCTGATTTCTGTCCCGGTACTTTCGTCACCAGCCTTCACTGCCCATCTGCACTGAAGTCTGGAAATTCCAGGCACCATATCAATGAACTCTTGCAGGTTACCCAGCATATTTGTGCAGAACCAAGCACAAAAAAGATTTCTTATCTCCAAGACCAGAACTATCTAAGACATGCAAGGTAAAGTGCTGTTTTAGAAAACTGCTCCCAGAAGTAAACAGCAAAACCTGTGTATTTAATGCTGTCTGGTCCAATCCTCAGACCTTTTATCTAAGCCTAGCCTCTAAATCCTCATATATTAGAAGGCTTATTTGGGTTTTTAAGGCTGTTGGACTTTTGTTTTCCTTTCATGCTGAGTGGAAAAATGCTGGCTAATTATTCATGAGTGGCTACATCTGATTCCATTACCTTGCCCCTGTTACAACCATGCAAAGTTGATGTGAAACACTACTGTTATGAATTAATTGGTACTTCATATTCCCACTGCACTGGCAAAAATGGCTAGGTTAGACACAAGGCAGGGAGAAGCAGGGGGAAGAGATAGATAGATAGATAGATAGATAGATAGATAGATAGATAGATAGATAGATAGATTTAATCAGAGGCAATATAAGTTAGATTGCAAACTTCTCCACTTAGGGCCATGAGACCTTTTAGACTCTTTCAAAATAAACTTATTAAAATACAGCCGGTATTAACAGAAATTATGCAGGAGTGTAATTTCTTCTCTCTCCAGAATGAAAACATTTTAATGTAACTTACATTTTAATCCAAATCTCTCCCTTTAAATCTCCTCTCTGCCTTCAGTTATGGCTTTTGCAGTTTTGGACAATCTGAGATTTTTCTTTGTTGGTATTAGAGCAAGAAAAAGAAAATTATAGCAGCAGCATTTCTAGTGAAATAGAAATCATTCATATGTCAAAGGAAATAAAAGAGTTTTGATCACTTCAAACACTTCACCTAGGTATTTTCTTTAATTATAGAAAATTTTAGATGCCATTATGTAACTCAACAGCATGTGACATCACTTCTTAAAATCCTCACTCCTTTCCCTCAGCCCATTCAGATCCCAGGAAGAAGAGAAACTGCTGTAAAATGTAAGGAGAAAGAAGATTAAGAACCACTAAATTATACAAGAGCAATCCATTGGTTTGATTAGTTTTTAGACCATTAGTGAAATAAAAGAGACAGACTTATTTTCAAAGACCATTGAACACATGTGAGTCCCATAGTCTTCATCAGATTTTATCAAAATTGCCTATCTCTGGATTTGACAAGTTATCATGTTAGGCATGATGGGTGAACTATTTTGGCCTCTGACTGTGGGCCAGAGAGAACTTTTTTTGGACACCTTTGGCAAGAATTAATGCTGGTCTCCCTAGAAAAGCCTACTCGCTGATTTTTGTGCTATTAGATTATGCTTACAGTTTGCTAAATCTCAGATAATTAACAAAGAAGAATACTCAAAAGAAAAAAGGGGTGAGAGCAATATGAACTGGGGATCACAAATGTAACTCTATGCCAATGATACTTGTGGTAAGCTGCTAAATTCCTGTGTTCCAAGAAGCTGCAGGTGATAAATCCATCGGAGATGGATGCCAGTGAACAAATTGTCAGGCCTGCCTTTCAGGCATCTCTGCACTTAAATTGGAGAAAAGTTAAATTGGAGAAAAAATACTGGGGTTCTTCCTGTCAATACCATTACTCAGACATAGTTTTATGAAATCTTGAAAGCCAACTCGCGCTTTCAAAGCCGCAAAGCATACAAAAACATGCCCATCCCTGGGAAAGGATGCTGTTAAATACAGATAGGAGGAAACAGACACTTCATACTCATTTAGGAGGTGCTTCCTGCTCTGCTGAAGTGGGGACTAAAAGCTCTCAATTACCCTCTGAAGCCAAGGTGTGCACACGCAAGGGCTAACAACGAGAGAGATCGTGGGTGTGATGTTCTCTACCGATAACACTGCCAGCCTGTACCACTGCAGAGAACTTAAATGCCCGGTCAGAATTGGTTATTTGTTCCCTTTAATACAGTAAAACATCAGTTTCAAGATACTTGCTGTGCAAGGTATGCCTGAAATGCCTGAAAGGCAAGCCTGAAGGGTGTCCTAAGCAGGAAAAACTCACTCAGGATATATATTCATATACACCAAGAGGAGGATTGCATTTGGAGTCAGGATAAAGAAAGAGGCCATCTTCACAGACCCCTTAAAATGCAAAATGGTTTTATTCCCCTCTCTCCTTCTTAACTGTGAGTGCTACCTGTCTTAAGGAAGTGTCAGCACTTCCTTCTGCAGCCTGAATTCTCAGGGCTCTATGACTCCAAGCAACAATCTGCCCCAGGCTGGAATAAAGCAGACACGCTCAGGCTGCTAGGAACATCTTCCTGACTTCTTGGTGCAAGATGCTTTTTTGTTTCTCATTGTACTCATAGGCAGACATTTAATCTCTGAGTTTTATTGATATCTTACACAAAATTGCTTTGACCACTTAAAAGGGTCTTCAACTTATTTTTCAGGAAGACTGCTGATATACTAAAGCCAGTAACATTTAGATAAAAGCATATAGAACCCACATACATTTATACAGGATCACAAAGCACGTGACCACCACCACCTATTTCACAGATGGAGAAACGGTGCGTGGAAAAATTTCCGTGTTTAATAGGAGAATCTGATAAAAAAGATACCCACAATCCTGCTTCTCAGTTTCCCTAATCTCCGTATTGTTTATCTCCCAGATACATTAGGCATTGATTTTAGCACGTATCAGCATGTATAGTAGATCCTCATGTAACAGTGCTGCGAGAACCCAAAGTGTTTAGGGGAAAATATTGTTTTATTTTTTAAATCTGTGACAATGGTTCTGATCGCTTTGGCAACAAAGCTGAATTTGAAAAGCAGAAGAGTCTGCTTCTGTATCCTTCCAAGCTTATTTGCTCCTACTGGCCAAACACTGGCACAGGCTTCCCAGAGAGGCTGTGGGACCTCCAGTCTTGGAGATACTCAGACCTGGACCAGGCAAGAGCAGCCTGATCCAACTTTGAAAGTTGTACCAAACAACCTCCACAGGGCCCTTCCACCCTAAATGGTTTTGTGATTTTATTCTCTTCCATTTTCTTTGTATTCTATTAAATGGTTCACCTCAAACTTTGCTTGGCAAATCCATGCTTTTGACTTTGTTTGCTAATATAGAAGGGCAAGTGTAATTCTGGACTAGGCCTACCCAGGAAAGCAGACAGGAGGAATTTCTTGATTGCAGGAGAGTTTTGATAGTTTGAAGCACAGGTTATTTTTAATGGGTCTGTTCCTTTGGCAGCAGTTTTGTTTGGATTGTTGCACTGCATTCACTGGCAGCACACAGTTAGAAGAAACTAATTCTTTTTAATCCTTGTGTTGGCTTCACTGTTGAAAAAAGGGACACTAAGAGTAACAGGAAACTAAAAGAGTATTTGACTAATATTTTAATTATCACAGTTGCTCATGCAGACAGGGAAATACCTTATATGACATCTCTTTTCAAGGTGACACACAAGACAAACATGAAGATACTAGATGTAGGGAGTGGAATGGCAAGAGTTATTACCACGACTGTACTACTCCAACACACAAAGAGACTTAGATATATGCAAATTACTTAATTGATTAAAGGAGGATTAAACAGAGCAACTTTGGTAACAAGACTTGTGAATTTTGGCCTGACAGCACTGACTGTACCCCTCAGTTATCATGAAATACAACCAAGAGATCTCCTTTAGGCTGAGGAAAGACTGAGAAAAGCTGAGAAAGCTGGAGCTGATCAGCTTGGAGAAGAGAAAGCTCCAGGGAGACCTTATTGCTGTCAACAAGGTCTCCCTTTCAGTACTTAAAGTGGGCTTATAAGAAAGATGCGGACTGACTTTTTAGTAGGTCCTGTTGTGACAGGACCCAGGGTAATGGTTTTAAACTAAATGAGGAAAGATTTATACTAGAAGAGATTTTTTTACAAAATGAAGGTGGTGGAACACAAGCACAGATTTCCCAGAGAGGTGGTGGATGCCCCATCCCTGGAAATATTCAAGGCCAGATTGTAATTGTAATCCAACATCCTCTAAAATAAGATTCATCTAATTCTGGTACAAATCTTACACTGTAATGAGAATCTCTGCAAGAAAACTGTATCTGGTGAAAGCCAACAGATCTGTGTCCTTTGGGATCAGCTGACAGGCTTACCTGAAACCTCTTCCTTACCCTCTCTGTCCCCCACTCCCAAAAGATCTGGAGAGGGGAACTGAGAAGAGAGGCATTTGAGAGCTCAGTTTGATGTGTGACTCTTCTCAGCCTATGTCTGGGGTTTGGCAAGAATGTCTGATGATGGCAAGGACTCTGCTCCTTACTGTAGAGCCCACCTGAGACTGCCACTGGTATTTACCAGCACCTTTCTGAGATCTGAAATACCACAGCTCTCACTAAGCTGGGAGCAGCCACGATACCACTGACACAATGCTGAGGAAAGTACTGCCTGGCAGTTGTCCTGGAAGGTGTGCTCTCTCTTTAAGGTAAGGAGGTAACAGAAGACCAAGTTCAGGAAGGTACAATTTCAATATGTCCTTAACCTTAAATCCCACAGAAAGTCCTGAGATTTAAGTACATGCTTAAATTTACACTCACTCTAAGGTGCTATCTGTACAGCAATGGATTTTAGCATGTACTTATATACTGCTTTCCCTCCCAGGCTGAATGTTAGGCTGTCTTTGCAGGTGAGACTTGGCATCTTTAGCCCACAGGAAGAAGGCTTGGCATTATCTTTACATTTACATCTTGTCTCTCCCTGACGTTTCAGAATGAAATGCCCTGTACTTAACCTACTGTTTAACATTTCTCTCGTATCTTTCTTTCCACAGTATGTGGCATTTGCCTCCCTATTCTTCATTCTGGTCTCCATTACCACCTTCTGCCTCGAGACCCACGAGAGATTTAACCCCATTGTGAACAAGACAGAAACTGAATTCATCGGGAATGACACCCAGGTGCGGCACTACAGGGAAGCAGAGACTGAAGCCTTTCTCACCTACATCGAAGGTGTCTGTGTGGTCTGGTTTACATTTGAGTTCTTGATGAGAGTCACTTTCTGCCCAAACAAGGTGGAATTTATCAAAAACTCTTTGAACATCATTGACTTTGTGGCCATACTGCCTTTCTATCTAGAGGTTGGACTCAGTGGCCTGTCTTCCAAAGCTGCTAAGGATGTCCTGGGCTTCCTCCGCGTAGTCCGTTTCGTGCGAATCCTACGAATTTTCAAGCTGACCCGCCACTTCGTCGGGTTGCGGGTCTTGGGACACACCCTCCGTGCCAGCACAAACGAATTCTTGCTGCTCATCATATTTTTGGCATTGGGCGTCTTAATCTTTGCCACGATGATCTATTATGCCGAGAGAATAGGTGCTAAACCAAATGACCCTAGTGCCAGTGAACACACACACTTTAAAAATATCCCCATCGGCTTTTGGTGGGCTGTTGTCACCATGACGACCCTGGGCTACGGAGACATGTATCCTCAGACTTGGTCAGGCATGCTGGTGGGGGCCCTCTGTGCTCTCGCTGGTGTGCTGACCATTGCCATGCCTGTCCCTGTCATTGTGAACAATTTCGGAATGTATTACTCCTTAGCTATGGCTAAGCAGAAGCTACCAAAGAAAAAAAAGAAGCATATCCCGAGGCCACCCCAGCTGGGATCCCCCAATTATTGTAAATCTGTCGTAAACTCTCCACACCACAGTACTCAGAGCGACACTTGCCCACTGGCCCAAGAAGAAATTTTAGAAATTAACAGAGCAGGTAGGAAACCTCTTAGAGGAATGTCCATCTGACCGTTAACCTCCATCCCGCGTAGTGATTTAAGATTCAGCCAGACTGCTTTCTTAGAGCAATGGGTAGCACATTTATCCATTCTAGTCCCACCATCACACAGTGAATAATATGTGTGAAGTCTAGGTTGCAGGGACAAATGGTACAGTGGAGGCTGATCAGCAAAACTAAGGATGAGAGCACGCTCTAGGAGCCCAAACTTTGGTCCTGGTTAAGGGCATACAAGTCTCAAGATATTTTGGAAAGCTGTTACATCTAGTGGAAGAATTTTGAGAGTTCTACAGCTGTGTTGCTGGACTGTGTAATGCATCTCAGAGGCTCCTGAGAGCTGAATGCTTCATAGAGCAGAGTAGGAGCCAAGTACTCAGCAATTACAGAGCTTTCTGACAAAACAGGGCTGGCATTGGAAACAGCCAGATGTTTTCTCATTTGTTCCCATTTGGGACCTTTCAGCTGTTTTAAATGGCAGATATTGTACATCTCATTACAGAAACTAGGTGCCTAGTAAGTTGAAGGGACAACTATACCATCATGCATATTCATGAGACGATCCCGTCTCTTTCTGATGATTAACTGCAAAGTAGAACAACAGCTCAAATTCTTGACACTAATGCAAAATGACTCACTCTGAGACAAGACTAGATGTAAGGATGTTTATTCCATGGCATGCAAATCAATCTATTCTATAATATTCCACTAGAATTTAGCATTTAGAACTATGAAGAGTTTTGAACCACATTTTCTAAAACATGCTCCTTTTGCAAGTATGGGTTGGTGAGTTACAGCTCTTTCAACCTTCTAGCAGCAAAGGCCAACTGGAGAAGGTCTGACTGGTCATTACTGGCTGGTTTGGCCTAAACAGTGATTGCCTCATTCTTATTTTTAATTGTACTGATTCATGTTAGCAATAGGTGAAACCAGAGCAAAATTAACCATACTAATTCTACTGGGAGGGGGGAGGGAAATGGAAAGAATACTAGTCACCATGGAATATATTATAATATCCCATGGCTAGTGGTTAATTATGGGAATATCTCAGTTCTATGAGACTCCTATAGCACACAAAATTACGGGGCTCCAATTTGATTTTTTAAACCCCATAATCTACCTCTACCCATGGAATATCACTATTTATTCTATGGAGTAATTTGAAAGTAGATAACCATGTTGAAAACAATGCCAACTTCATTTTTGGCAGATGTTCCAGCCAAGTTGCATAGTAGACATTCTTCAGAATGTCCCCCTGCATTGTATTAGAAAGGACAGATCGCCAGCCAAGTGATCTCAACTGACATAGAGTTCAAAAGAGGTGTTTTGGAAGAGCTAGCATATACCTATGATGGTCTTGTGTTATCATTTTTTTGCTTTGAAGAAAATTCTGATTTGTTACTCATTGTGAGTGAGATATTTTCTCGTCATCTCATAGCCATGCATGTTGATGTCATTGTGAGAAGCACAAAGAAAGTGAGACTTTCCTTTGTGTGTGACTTCACCAATGCCAATGCTAATTTTGGAGGCAAAGAGCTGGTGGGAATCTTTCTCTTCTTTCCTATTCTCTTTTCTCTTCCTTTCTTTTCTCTTTTCCCTTCTGTGCAAGTATGTGAAATCCATTCAGAAGGTAAATAGCTTTCATTTTGTTTTTGTTAAAGGCTATTTCCATTGCAACAGGCCAATCACAATTCACGTGACTGATAGACTGTACCAGTTGTATCCTTGGCGCACACAAGCGATGGTTTTATCATCCATTCCCCTCAGGTTGCAAATGCTTATCGCAGCTCATGTTCAAGCATAAGCAGATGCCTTTGGGGCATCACGGATCAAGAGGGAAAGAGGGCACAGCAATGTTGTGTGTCTCCTACCAAGAGCAATGTGCCAACTGCCCCATGACAGGGTGCAAGAGATGCCAGACTCTGGAGTACTTTAGCAGTCAGCTATAGAGTGAAATCAGCTCAGAAATCCCTGGCTTTATAAAGTTCCTTCCATTACCTACCCTGGTCCTCTCTGGGAACTAGAGGACCAGGAACTCTACGAGTTCAGTACAATTCCGCACTGGTATCCTGAGAATACGTGTAATTTTGGTTCAATGTGGAACTGTTTCACCACCATCAGTGCTCTAAAATCAGCTGTTACTGCAATATCCATGAAGTATTGATAGTAGCAGCAACTTATCTATTTCTGCAATAATTAAGAGAGACTATTTTTATATACATATACAAGCATATATATTTCAAGAAGTAACAAAGCACACTTACACTTCGGCTAACAAAATTGTAACACTGTAGCTGGAGTTCTGTTTCTGATAATTATTATGCACCACTAGCAGCAAAAAATATTGCCTGCATCTTTTAGCTTCCAAATCGGGAAAGATCTATATGTGTGCAGGAGAAAGGCAAAAAATACTAAGATCAGAACCAAACTGTTAAGACAAGATCTGCATTGCCTTGGATGTCAATTTTCATTTCTGTAATATGAAGCATTCACAGGCACTGACTTGTTTTTGAAACTATCACCTGCACATTATATGAAAACAGGGACTTGCAAGCAGTGAATGTTTCCTGTACTGTAAAATCTTTGGATTGGTTAACATCACCTAACTGCAAACAACTAGTTAATACTGCACTAGGAACACAGAATGGGTGCCTAACTTTTCTAAAATAGTGCCCAAGTTGTCCAGCATATTTCTTGTAATTTTTAACTGTAAAGCTTGAGTGTGACAGTGTCTAGGTCACATAAGATCATGTGATTTGTATCCAACATGTTATTAAAAAACAAAAAGCCTGCTTAGCTGCTCAGGTGTAAAGGACATCACATGAAGTTATTCATTCCATGTATGATTTGTGGTGGAACGATTAAACACATCACCAAACAGGGCTGAGGGTGAAGTAGTTCCACACATGACTCCCTCTCTCATGCACCGAGCCAGCACTTCACATCTGTTCCTGGTCCATGCCCTCAGGGCCAAGGGGGCTCTACAGAGGGCTCAGCACAGCTCTGCCTGGTGCCTCCTCCCAGGATAAGGAGCGCTTTCCTGGCACAGGCACGCAAACAGCAGAGCTCTGCCCACAGGCTGCACAGCTGCTGCCAACAATGCTGTGGTCATTTACAGACAAAGCAAAGACGCCTTGAATTTAAAGTCTGGCAGGTTTGAATTTTTTCTTTTTTTATTGCCCCCAGCACTCTCAGCAGCTCAGTCCTGGGCTAATCTACACCTGGCAGGAGGGTATCGTTAATTAACAGCAGTTGATTTTAATTCGATACAAAGAATATCAGAGTTTCACTCTACCATACCTCCCTTTCCTGCAGCAGCCCTTCCTGTTTTCCATCCCATCTGATCCCACCAGTGGGTCGCTGGGAAAGCAGCAGAAGGGAGGAAAGGCATTTCAGAGCAGAGGATGGCAGAGCTACTGCTGCAGGCAGACCTTCACCAGCAGCATTAAGAAAGGAGAGATTTCCTCTATACAAAACACTGTCTTCAAGGCAGTTTCTGCTGCCTATAAATTCTCAAGATACTGCTTTAAGAGTGCCTGGTGGAACTGGGCCTGATACAAAGCAGCAGATTTCACCTGACCAATTTGACCAAAACTCCTTGACCTGGGGATATATCACACTACAGAGGACCACATGTCCCCTCACTTAACATACACCCACCAACTTCTAGAAGCCCCATGTCAAAGGATTAACGTTGTTATGTTGCAGTGTTGTTTACAGGCCCTGTTCAAGATTGGGGCTTCATTTTGGCATCATTTTATACAGGACAACCACTATACTGCAATCAAATACCCAACAGGCTAAGTGGACAGCAAAGAGAAAGTGCAATATTTTCAGTTGACACACAGCTTAATTTAATTGAGCAAAATTACTTGAAAGGTCTGTGGCAAACCCACTAGTTGAATATAACTAAATAAGCACCAGTCAACCACAGCCTGCTGTGCTGCAGTGTCTTTTATCTCAAGGCTTGAGTATTCTAAACAGTTAGTATCATAACAGCAGTAAAAAAAAACAACCAACCCCCAAACCCAGAAAAAGATAGTTTCAACTACTTAAACTTGATTTTTGTCCCAAACCTCACACTGTCCTACAAGTATAAGTAATTTAATTCAGTACATAGTGAAATATTTTAAGGTGAAAGTTTGTAAGAAAACCTCAAAACATGAAAAACAAATATTAAAAGCTCTCAGTTTTGTTTTGAAAGCATTGCTCAGCCCCTCAGTCCCTCTCTTCCATGAGCTGTGTGCTTACCTGCAGGATGGGTTGACTGCATGGTAACATCTCAGAGCTGTCACTGGATGGAGCAGTGAATGTAACTTCCCAACACTGTAAAAGAAACCTAGAACTTGAATGGAATTTATAACTTCATTTGATGCCTACAGTACTGTCTGGTGCCACACAGCAGTGGTCTAAAGAACGCATTCATAATACATAAGCCAAGGAGATGGGTTAATTTGGGGTTTGTTCACAGATCTACCCTACCCTTGTATTCTTTTCACATATATATATTTACAATACCAGCGCACACAGTCTTTATATTGACTTTACCATGGCCAGATTACGAATTTCTCACCTCTCTGATCCCCTCTGCATGCAGCTTCACTTAAGCTATACTCCAAGGATATCCTATCTGCATACAAATATATTGTGCAGGCTCTTTCACAGTGTACTGATCCAAAATTCTCTATTCATTGCATAGCTGTAAAATACAGAAAAAAAATTACTAGAATTGAGGCACCTAAGAGGAGAGGGAAAATGTCTGTCATTACTAACACAGACTTCAGCCTCAGAAAAACATTCTGTGGATCTTTTACTTCTCTGCCCCAAAGCCAATTTTCAATAACCCACTCCTAGACTATCCTGATGTCTGAATAGTTAAAGTAATCTAAGTCTATCACTGACAGAAGGGAGCTACAAAGTTGCAGCGACTCCAGTGTACTCCATGGTCAGATGAACTGGAACAAGCTGTGATGTTAGGAACCCATTATTTCAATGCAATTTCCCGAGAGAGAGCTGATCTCCTTTTAAAGAAATCGTGTGGAATTACCCATTCCAGCTTTATCACTCATGCTTTCTGAAGGAGCTGCTCTTTTCTCAGGGCTTCATTTTTCATCCCTTCTGTCATCATAACCTAAATAACCTGTATTCCTTGTGCAACACACCGGCTCTAACGTCAGAAGTGTGCTGAGCACTGTAATTCTAGTGCCAGTGCTCAGTGGGAGCTGGGAACTCTTGGCAGCTCTTGTCAGAGGCCCATTATGCTGCCTAACATTTCACTGTAGCTTGTGAACCTCAGTGGCTTTTATGGAGAGCAAAGCATTGTTAAAGCCACAGGTATGTAGTCGCTGTGGTGGTCCTTCAAACCACAGGGAAGCAAATCCTCTGATCAAATGTCTCTGAACATTATAAAAAAAATTCTCATCTAATTTTACTGTCATAAAACCTTTGCCCCTCTCTGTAAGATGGACAGTAGATGGCAAAGTAACTGCTAAGGTTTTAGGTCTGTTTCAGCTCAAAAAGCTCAGGTGTTTTAATGTGTTGGACATAAAAAGTACTAAAAAGGCAGTGGAAAAGGTAATAGGGAGGCGTTTTTTCTTTCCTCGCCATACTTAGCCTTCCTAGCCTTTAAAATCCAAAACTCCTCACTTCAAAACAGCAAATGAGGTAATGATCACATCTTGATATCACTGATGATGGAGAAATTCCTAATAGCTCGAAACAAAAGGAGTAACACTCGGTTCTTCTCGTCTAACTTAAGTTTCATTTGCCTGATGTCCCCCTTATATTGGAAGAAGAATCAGGCAGCCTCAGAGAGTAATCCACTCATTTATGACCTGAATTGTCCTCTGAGGGTGCCTTTCTCCATAAGAGACCGCAGATGACTGCAGCTCCAACTCAGTATTCTCAGTTAAGTGCCTACAGTCCTGTAGAAGCACTTTGGATCTATTCCTTGCCCCCTGCCCCATGTGGCACTCCTGCAATCTCACAGCTGGGGGTCACATGTAAAGCAGAATTTATAGCTAATATAATGTAATACCTTGTTGTACAATTATTCATCTGTCACTTCCTGTAGAGATAAAACCAGTGGGTGTCACTTGTACTACGGTGCTTGTTGACTCTAGAATGTGAGTAAAAAATAACATCCTCTATGCCAAGTAATTCGAAAACAAAGAGGAGGAGCTATGTATTCAAGCACAGTGCTTTATGTTTCCTGCTTTTCTCTAGCACTAGGTGAGACATGAAAAAAAATTCTAAAATTTGAAAATCTCCCCACACAAACCCTGTGGGCCAGAGCCAGGGCTGAGTGCATTTAGGGACAGGACTGCACTAAGCTAAAAAACAATTGCAGAACTAAATAATAAATTTTAAGACTTTTCATGCCTTAGTAACCTAATGAGCACAAGGCAGTTTTAGTCATGAGAAAACACAGATACAAGCACTCCAGCCAAATAAGGCCAGCCTCTGCCAATCCTCCAGCACAAAGCAGATGTAAATACGGTAAATTCTCTTTCTCAAGCACATGCCTGCCACTGCAGCTCCCATGCCATCCAGCGCAGAATGCATTCCTGGAATATGAAAGAGATAGTCTTGGAGTCTCTTCCTTCTGCTGGACTGAGTATGGTTGGTGTTTGCAGGACAGATACAAGAAAAGGCACCTCTGTGCAACGAATGCATCTCTGCTGCAGTACAGTTAAACACACTAGATCACTTACCTGTTACTATGAAAGGCCAGGGTCAAAAAGGTGTAGGGTATGAGGTGCCAGTTCTGTGCCCAGTCCACTTGCTTGTATCCCTCTTGGACTATACTTGCTGGATATTTTCTCTGAGTCTTTTGTTTACTTGCTTGTCTGTTAATAAGCACAAAGCCGAAATAACAAGCACTCTACCATTCCTGCTGTCATTGTTCTTTGTAGTCATTCATCCACATTCCATGTCTCAGACACCTTCCATACTGTATAGATCATCATACTGTATTCCTCAGTCAGAGCAGTAATATAAGATTGTAACATGACTCACCTGACTGCATTTTCCTGCAACCTCTACCTGACCTGTCAGTGACCCCTCTGGTGTTAGTGAGACTCTCAGATGTTCAGGATAGGGATAAGTAAACCCCCAGATGGATCAGGACGAAACTAGGAAGGATCTTCCAGAGCTCTTTGCAGTGCAGGATTTCCAGGAGCGACAGTGCTCAGCACTGCATTAAGCACATATCCAGTAATGCCTGTAAATAGCAAGATGCACTGGATCGACTTTCCTAGAGCTCCTGTACTTCTCTGGCAGTACCAGTAGGTAGGCAGCCAACATACTGTCACCTCACTTCAAGAAGTAGTATCTCTCAAGGGTGATATTCTCTGGGAGTGATGTTACGATGTTGGCCAAGTTAGTACTGGGAGAGACGGTCACCACCGTCACTGGAGTGCCTTTCCTGGGGGACACGGCTTCCTGGAGGGACCCAGGTCGACATGGTGGTGAGTAAATGTTGAAGAGGTAGGTTGGGTTGGAAGGATTCTGCATAATTCATGTAGCATACTAAATTCTGCTCTCGTGCCAGTGTAAAGTCCTTCAGTACGATCTACTCAGAAGAGCTTCATAACAACTTTCAAAATATGCAGTAATACAAAAATCAGGAGACTAATAAAGATACCTAGATAAAGATGTTGATTCTAATGGCCTTAGAATATTGGGGTAACTAACATGAAATTGTTATATAGGAATCTTAATTCTTTTACATGTTCTTCACATTTCTCTCTTTTTTCTCTTTCTCTCTTTCACTCTGTTTGTTAACATTTACTTGTTATTGCTGTACGTTGCTTGCGACTTGTGTATGTTACAGACTGTCACATTTTATTCTGTGAAGTTTTTCTCCAATTCCCATCAACCTGAGCTCCATGTTGGGCAGCCGAGGAGATTACAATACAGTTCTTTATTGCAAAAGAACCAGGAATGTCACAGACTATAGGTAACTTCACTGAGGTTGTGACACAAAACCTGATGCGAGGTATTAATGCAAAGAGTAAGTACTTGGTATGAAAATAGAGCTATTTAGTCAAATTACTTTCTTTTTTTTCAGATAGTCTGCATGTGAAAAATTAATTTTCATTACTCTCCAGAAGAAAACACTCCCCAACCTACCAATCTAGGATTCTTGTCACTCTCATTTGAAAACCAGTGGTGCCTATGTCAACATATCATTGCTCATTTTCAAAGGCCTAAACCCGTATTTTCTATGCTGTTCTTCTCTATGCTATACTTCCTTCCATACTCTCCAAGTCATCGTTTCATAATTTTGTCATCCTTTGTCTGTGGTTTAATATATCTTCTTCATAATTCTTTTTCTAATTTAATATAGTTACATCCCTTTCACTCTAAGGACCTGATTAAACAACAACAAAAATGAGTCCCTACCCATGGGATTCACGTTTCTTAATCCTGCGTGAGGCTCTGTAGCCTATAAAATTGATTTCTGTAGCCAAAGATGGTCTGGCACAGAAGCATAATTGTTACTTTGCTGAATGATGTCCTGAGCAAAGCATTTCATTTTACAATCTTCCCCAATTACTCCCATAAACTGTTTTTGAAGAATGGTAAAAAGTAGCTGATAGACATTCTGATCATTTTCTAGAGGGACAGCATGAACTTTATTGCCTATTCTTAACTGTCAGGAACTCAGAAATCACTATAGCCATGTACCAACTCAAGAAAAGCATACTGGTCTCAGTGTGAAGTTCCTTTACTACCTGATTTGCAGTTATGCTCTGACCCTCTCTTAATAAGTGAAGAAGGACAGCAGAGTTTCCATGAAGTCCAGCATAAAAGAATAGAGTGATTTATACTGATGCAATTGATGAGTGGACAATGAATATTAATACAGAGTAAACACTATGCAGGCAACTAAAACAGAAACAACATGCTAACAGGAGTGGAATTTGGCTTAAAGAGACTCAAGAGAGTTGGGAATGTAACTGTAAGTAATTCCTTTCCATGCAACATCTCAGAGAGAAATCATTGAATAATACAATCCTTTAGGCTGGAAAAGATCTTTAAGATCATCAAGTCCAACCTCTAACCCAGCACTGCAAGCCCACCACTAAACCCATGTCCCAAGGTGTCACATCTACACAACTTTTAAATACCCCTGGGGATGGTGACTCAACCACTTCCCTGGACAGCCTGTTCCAATGCTGGACAACCCTTTTGGTGAAGAAATGTTTCCTAATATCCCATCTAAACCTCCCCTGGTACAACTTGAGGCTATTTCCTTCTATTGCTTGTTACATGAGAGACCAACCCCCACCTGGCTGCAGCCTCCTTTCAGGCAGCTGTAGAGTGATAAGGTCTCCCCTCAGCCTCTTTTCTCCAGGCTAAACACCCTTGACTCCCCCAGCCACTCTTCAAGACTTGTGCTCCAGACGCTTCCCCAGCTTAATTTCCCTTCTCTGGACTCGCTCCAGCCCCTCAATGTCTTTCTTGCAGTGAGGGGCCCAGAACTGGACACAGCACTTGAGGTGGGGCCTCACCAGTGCTGAGTGCAGAGGGACAATCCCTGCCCTGCTCCTGCTGGCCACTCTATTGCTGATCCAGGCCAGGATGCCCTTGGCCTTCTTCGACCTGGGCACTGCTGGCTCATGTTCAGCTGCTGTCACCAGCACCCTCAGGTCCTTTTTCACCAGGCAGCTTCCCAGCCACTCTGCCCCAGCCTGTAGCACTGTCTGGGTTGTTGTGACCCAAGGGCAGGCCCCGGCACTTGGCCTTGTTGAACTTCACACCATCAGCCTCAGCCCATCGATCCGGCCTGTCCAGATCTGCAGAGCCTTCCTGCCCTCCAGCAGATCAACACTCCCACCCAACCTGCTGTGTCTGCAGACTGACTGAGGGTACCCTCGATCCCCACATCCAGATCTGTGACAAAGATTTTATACAGGACTGGGCCCGACACTGAGCCCTGGGGAACACCACTGGTACCGGCTGCCAGCTGGATGGAATCCACTCACCCCCAGCCTCTGGCCTCAGCCATCCAGACAGTTTTTTACCCAGTGAACAGTGCACTTTTCCAAGCTATGAGCATACAGTTTCTCTAGGAGAATGCTGTGGAAAACCTTTCCCTCATCCACGAAGTGAGTCACCCCTTTACAGAAGATCAGGTTGGCCAAGCAAGATCTGTGTTTCCTAAACACACGCTGGTTGGGCCTAAACCCCTGGTTGTCCTGCATGTGCCGTATGATGGCACTCAGGACAATCTGTTCCGTGATCTTCCCAGACACCAAGGTCAGTCTGACAAGCCTGTAGTTCCCCAGATCCTCCTTATGGCCACTCTTACAACTCAGCATCACATTTGCCAACCTCCCCAGTGCGCCAGGACTGCTGATAAACGATGGAAAGTGGCTCAGTGAGCAATTCCATGAGCTCCCTCAGTACCTTTTGGGCAGATCCCACCTAGCCCTATAGACTTGTGTGTGTCTAAGTGGTGTAGCAGGTCACTGACCATTTCCCCTTGGATTATGGGGGCTTCATTCTGCTCCCCATCCCTGTCTTTCAGCTCAGGGGACCGAGTACCTAGAGAAAAACTGGCCTTACTATTAAAGACTGTGACAAAGAAGGCGTTACATAGCTCAACCTTTTCCTCATCCTCTGTCACCATGTTTTCCCCAACATCCAGTAAAGGGCAGAGATTCTCCTTAGCCTGCCTTTTGTCGCTCATGTATTTGTAGAAAGATTTCTATTGTCTTTTATGGAAGTAGCCGGGCTGAGTTCTAGTTGCCTTTGGCCCTTCAAATTTTCACCCCACATGACCACATGACATCCCTGTAGTCCTTCTGAGCTGCCTGCCCTTTCTTCCAAAGGTGAAAGTCACCCTTTTTTTCCTGACTTCCAGCCAAAGCTGCCTCTTCAGCCAGGCTGGTCTTCTTTCACTGGCTCATTCTTCAGCACACAGCCTGTCCCTGTGCCTTTAGGATTTCCTTGTTGAAGAATGTCCAGCCTTCCTGACTTCCTTGCCCTTCAGGATTGCCTCCCAAGGCACTCTGTCAACCAAGCTCCTAACGTCTGCCTCCAAAAATTCAAGGTAGCAGTTCTGCTGACCCCCTTCCTTACTCTCTGAGAATCAAAACTCTTATCATTTCACAATCCCTGTGCCCAAGACAGCCTCCAACCACCACGTCACCCACAAGTCCTTCTCTGTTCACAAGCAACAGGTCCAGTAAGGTATCTTCCCTAGTTGGGTGACTAGGGAAGTGAAATCTAGGGATATGAAGTCAGTGGATATTTTCAGATAACAAGCAGCTCTTAACTCCTCCACAAATCAAAGTAAGCATCCTTGAATACTTGAATTCCTACTCTTAACTTCATCATAATCATTTGCTTAGCACAAGAAGTATCAGGCAAAAGTGATACTGCAAAACCAGGATGCAAAAAGGAATGTCAAAACTTGCTTTTTTTTTTTTTTTAAGATAAAGACAGCTGGGAAAATCTGTCCTCCAGCAGCCTCACGGCTGCTCTACTTCCCACTTCCAGATAATAGGCTTGTAGCTAAGAAAAGCTAGAGCACAGCAATTCTCCACCCTCACCTCAGCCGTGCCACCCCTGTTCCTGTAGCTTTCTGTCACGAGCCCGAGAGCCAGGGAAACCCATCATCCCAAGAAGAGTTTCCCATTGCCAGCAGAGTATGACACAGCTAATGTTTGCCACAGTAACAACCCTTTTACATCACCAGGAGAGTGTGACAGCACTGAAATACAGAAGAGTAGTTAACTCATGGAACACATACCAATATTTTCTTCAGGGAGCCAGCTGGATTAAAGGCCTCTGCTGTTACGGAACCTCATGGAGATCCTTCTTCATAAAACACTTAAGGCAGCTACTGAGCCTGTTAGGGTTTGTGGCACGTTTAAAATGAAATGACCCTCATGTTCTGAAAAAGAACCAAAGGACACTCAGTTGATCAGGAGTGGGGCTATCCACAGACAGGAATAATGGCAGTCCCAAGTTTGGGATCAGGGCTATAAGAGCACAGCTGAGATCTAGAGAAGTGGTAAGTTAATTTTTAGGTGTACGTGGGGTGGGGGTATGAAATGTAACTTTACTCACACAAGATTTCCCCAGCAGCAAGATCTTAATCTTTGGAACAACTTACTTTCCTACATCTGGCCCTGTTCTCAGCTGCTCCTACCTGCTTCCTCCCTGTCAAACCCTTCCCTTGTAACAGGCTGCAAAGCTCTGAAGTGACCCAATGGCCACTTATGAAATCTGTAGGTACTCAAGCTGTGTCCTTGCCTCTTCCAATCTTCAAACAAGGGTAGGAGGAAGACAGTCTCTGTTCTTCTGGAGGAGATTGTCAGTGACCTCGTGTGACCAAAAAAACAGCACTATGTCTCTTAATTGCTGTGTTTCTGATCTAGAGCTGAGAAAACCCCATCTTCTTCAGCACAATGTGGAAGAATCTGTCACAGTCCATGTATTCAGACATTGACTCATGGGTAACCATGCTTGGATACCATGCTATGAATTGTGGGGTTTCTTTCACTCCTGTTTCAGTCAAAGTGATCCTGTAAACCCTGAAAATGATCCCCTCTGAGAGTACCTTTCAGTTCATCCAGTCTTTGGAATAAGTGACCACTGCACAGGTCTGTGCATGGGACACATGGGAGACAGACACATGGGAGAGAAAGAGGTGGGGGTTGGGGGGCACAGCTACAATCCTGAGAGGAAGCAGTGGGAATTGCCACCATCCCTGACCCACACATAACTTCTAGTGATATCTACAGTAAAAAGGGTAGACCAGGAACTTGTTTCTTGGTTGGAGAACAGCAGTATTTGCTCCAGGGAAGAGGACTGGTGTGACTTTCCCCATGCAGGAATCATTTCAGTGCAAGTGCCACATTTCCAAGCACGGACTGAGGTCAATAAATGTATCATACAATTATGTCGACTGATACTTTGAACATAAGATGCAGTTCAAAGAGTTGGAGAGTCAGTGTCAGGCTTTTTCTTATAATCAAAACCAGCAGCACTGGTAAAGCCACTATAACAATTTGCAGCCATTTGCTGTGGCAAAAGAGATGAGCCACGGAGCAGCAGGTACATGGGCAGCTCTACTGTGCTTCTCCACAATAAGCAGAGTACACTAATGCAAAATCCAGCAGTTCTCCTAAGTTGGGATATTTTTCAGAATCCCTTCCCCCCGTTTTGAAATCCAGCATTTGCTTGGAAACACACAAGGCATTTTAATACACTTTTCTGCACATGAAAAGGGATGAGATAAGAAAAAAAAAGCAAGTGGAAACCATACAAATGAGGTAGTTGTGAAACCAACTACTCACCTGGGAAATATGCTGAATACTTTCTTTAGCCTCTCAGCCAAATCTCTGCAGGAGAATGTTTTAAGCTGGTGCAGTTAGCTAGGTATTCACGGATAGGAAAATTAGGGAGATAAGGTGCCAAGCTGAGAGTCAGAAGATTTTGTTGTAAATAACCTCTTACATAGCAGTAGGCAAGTCGCCTCACTGCATGGTAGTTTTACCCATCTGTAAAACAGAGATGATAATATTGACTTCTCTTCATGGAACAGAACCTAAAGAACAAAAAATGCTGTACAAGCCTAATTCAGATTCTGCTAGCAGGGATGGAAAGACTCATGTGAATTTGGTAGGCCAGAATCAACCCTCAGAACTTTTAAGCACCTAGAAATAGTTGTCATTAGTATAGCTAGACTCAGAGTCACCAGACAGCAATGCTTGCATAGTTTTTCTTTATCTGGAGTTCTCTCAAACACAAGGTCAGTGTTGGAAAAAAAACCCATGCAAATGGAAACTTGAGAAATCAACCTAAAATAATGTCATTTCATTCCATCTTTAGACATTATTCCTAAAATTGTCAGCATGTCAATCTGCTAGTTGAAACAATGGAAACATCTAACTGTGGACTGATGGCATCAGTGATGTTTTCTTTATTCCCATAACAGACTAATCACATACCTCCAGAGAATTAGGTGTTGTAGCCAGTGGTTTGGAACACAACTATTCTACTTAGCACTGACTTATATACACCAGCAATAGATGCAGTTCTGTGCTGGCAATTTCTCTGCTTCCTAAATATTCACCCAAACTGTCTTTGTGGATTAGCATTGCTATCCAGAATATGATCCCTAAGGCACGGCCCATGACTCTAATATTCAAGTGACAGTTCAGTAATTTGCCCACATCTCCAGCTACTCTGTTCTCTTCCTCTTGAATGGAAATAAAATAACAAGGTTGCAGATTTTTAACAAGCACAGAGGAAAAATCATCAGCGCTAAGGGACCCTGAAGGGGCTATAAGAGCAAGTTCCAGCTCAAGCTACTAGAGATTTATAATGCAATTTAAGAAATTAATTCAAAGAAGGTCAATTTTGTTGCCATTCAAGCACAACAGAGCCTGCAAGCTGCTTCCAAAAGAATCAGTGGTTGCTACCAGTGAGCAGCCTGACCCACAACCACTCTGCTCAGAGACATTTTGAGCTCCTGAAAGGGACCAATTCGCCCTCCATCACCAACAATTCATTTGCAAACCTGGGCTCAGGAGCAGCAGGGGTGCCTCAGAGATTTCAGTGTAGAGCTCTGCTGACTCAGCTGCCTCCCTCATTTCAGGATTAAAGCCATCAGCTTGTAGCAGTAGAGGCTTATGAAGCAGCCCAGTTCTTTGCTCGTCCCCAGGAGGACTGCGGCTCTCCCCAAACACAGTTAAGTGATTTTTAAATACACGGCTCAGTACCTGCAGTGTCACGGTTTCTATGGCAGCCGTGCCAGGTTTTTGTGCAGAGTGGTATTAAATAGCAGTGATTATTATGAACGGAGAGGAATTGCAACTCAGTGGAACCTTAAAACTTTCGAATCCTATTGAAATTAGTGTCCACAAGTATTGAAATGCTCCTATAACTTTTGCCACGTGTTTAAGTGTGTTGAGAGGCCTAATTATTTCATTGCTCATGGAACAAAACAAAACATTACTACCTCCCTCTCGGGGAAAATAATTGGCTGATTCTTTACAGAGAAAAATGGAGGCAGAGGTGAGATGTGTAGCAAAGCCTGTTCATGGTGTGACAAACCAGTGACATCTAAATAGAAGAAAAATAAAGGCCTAGAACGCAATTACTGGTGCATGATAGATGCATAGTGTGTGTCATATACCTCTGTGAGTGTGTGTGTGCGTGTGTGCAAAGTAACAAATATAACTTGAAAACGCTTTTGCCTTCTACTCATCTGTTGTCCATCAGAGGATCAAAATCATACCTCCAAACCCTGCCTAACTGTATTTTTTTTTTCTTTGGGGCTTGTTTTATTAGTTGGCTTCAAAATAATTGCAAAATAAATGACAATATTATAGCATTTAGAACAAGCTAGTACATGAATGTAGAAGAGGCACTGAAATTAAGTCTATCCACTGAGTTTCTTTCCTTAAAGACCTGCAGGATCACCCATTGCCTTACAGTGTCTAGGTAATAAGCATTGTGCAACCGAGGTGTAGGATGCGGCCAGTACCACTCAGTTAACATATCTCAGCATTTGTGGAGCTTCAGAAAGCACATTTTGACTGTTTTTCCTTCCCTTCAACCAAAATACTCATATCGAGCTGTGCCATATTTCGAGTATATTCTCAATACACTAATTTGCACTTTAAAATCCTAAAACAAATCCTACACTAAATAGCACTTCAAATTGTTTTATAAATGTAAAACCAGTCACACAGAGAAAACATATGATTCTTAGTCTATCCTCACGGGAATGTGTGGAGCAAAATGGGTAAATCTGACAACCTATTTTCATTATTTACAGCCAAGAGTAAATTTTACTCTATCTAGTTTCCAAATTCATGGCCTGCTGTAGTGTTTTGTGTATGTAGTGTCCTGTGCTGGCATTGCAAATACTGTATGTGTTTCAGAGGAGAACATCAGAAAATGGATTGGGTTTTTTTTAAATCCACGTTCTGCTGTCGTATTTCCATACGTAACATACTCTGTGTGTCTAAAAATATGTACAGCCATTCTGCATGACTGATACCGGAAATGCTGTGAAACCATCTGGGTAAATTTTGGGGAGGGGAAGAGCAGGAATTTCCCCCTCAGCAATACTGCACACGGGTGTAAACCAGCACAAACAGAATATACTCAAATACTAGAACACAACTCTCAGTCCACTGCCTCTCCAGAGCTCTGAGCGACAGTAGGCTCCATGACAAACAGGTCATCCATGCACCATCCGATGTCATGCGAAAACATACTCTGATCTCTAACCGCAGTCTTCTGCTCACAGGACTAGGAACCACTGCACGCCCCTTTCTGAAAGGGCCCCTCAGTGCGGACGTACAGGTGGCTGCTGTCACACCTAACGGGATCACCTTTTGTTTCTCCTCCCACTTAACAGACTTTATTTTATTTTGGTGCAGTGCACATGAACGCAGTGTCTAGGACAGATGTGCTACCTTTTAGAGTGTCGCTATAGAAGTCTTTAGCTGTGAACCCTTAATTTGCAGCTGGAACTCTAATAAACAGTGCATAGTGTTTCAATAGCCTTCTGCTTATATGTTTGAAGATTCGAAACTGAATGGTGAGGTGGCCAAGGCGGCGCTGGCAAACGAAGACTGTCCCCACATAGACCAGGCTATTACGCCTGATGAGGGCCTGCCCTTTACCCGCTCTGGCACTCGGGAGAGATATGGACCCTGCTTCCTCTTATCAACCGGGGAATATCCCTGCCCGCCTGATGGAGGAATAAGAAAGGGTATGTAGCTGGGGCCCCATAACCATGTAGTTAGCAACCGGTTTAAATAACTAAGAGAAAGTCAGCTTAGCTGTAGCACGCGATAGTGCGCTTGCTGTAGAGATGCACGTTTGGGCTGGAAACCACCACCTGATGTCTGCATTTGGAGTTTCTAACCTATTTCTTTCAGAAAGAAAAGCCTGAGGAGCTGTAACTACCCCATGCAGCTATGCTAGGCAGTCAAGTCTTCCACCTCAGCTGGTGCAGGGAGCTCTAGTGAACGATGCTCTACTATGTCCTTAAATTAGCCCATCCCGTAAGGAGAGACCTATTAACGTATCATAGCAATGAAGGTTTGCCACTTGGAAAGCTCACAGAGCTTACCAGACTCTGAGGAGCACAGACTTGGAGGTAGCAGACAGAAGAGATAAAACACAAAAGCAAAACATCCTCAAGAAATATGAAATGATTATTCAGTGACCTTAACAGAGCACTAAAACAAAATATTTGGATATTCATAGCTGGTTAGTTCAACAGAGAAAGAAAAGCATGAACATCTGTTGGCACAGGTGTCTTAAAATTGGAAAATAATCCATCTAAAATCCTTTCATAGATAAATCATTATTAGTTAGTTTCTCAGACTTCTGACAGGTATGAATCTCTCAGAAGTAACTGCATTTTCGTTTGCTAATGGTCAGAATAATCTATTAAGCAACAGAAGTAAAATCACATTTAAAGAGCCTTCCCTTCTTAAAACAGACTGTTTAAATAATTTAATGTGAGGAAACCACACAAACCCAAAATTAGAGTTACATCTATATGCATCAAAGTTGATAAGGAATGAGAAAATTGGAAAAGAACTCACTCTCTTCAAATCAGTGTTTACCACTGGTGTACTGTATATAGTATAGGATAGAGTCAATATTTTAAAACTGCAAAGATTGTATGACATAACCATACCCTGAGTATGGAGTATAGAATTCCCATGTGCCATTGTATGATGGGCAATAGTTATAGTAAATGCCAGTTATAGATAGTGTATGTATTTATAAGTCTAAAGCTTATCATCAACAAAGATATAGTAGGACCACAAGACTTTCATATGAAAGTATATCCTCTAAAATTTACCTTTGTAGCAAAGCGTTTTACTTGATTCTGTATTGGATAAGCATTGGCCGTGTTCATTCAGCCTGGGCGAGTTCAGGTGGTTCCAGTGGATCAGGGGAACACTCCAAATGGCACATCCTTTGGGATGGGGAATGTATGGTTTTCACGATGCACTGCAACCGCCTCTCGTTCCTGAATGAAACAGAGGCTGGTTGGCTAAAGAGTAATATACGTCAGCATATTGTTGGCCTGTTTGAAACACGTTGAGAGCATCTTAACTGTTGTTCCAACAGAATTTCATCCATAGTTTGTGCAACTCTCTGTACACTTGCTGAGCTGTTTACGTGCATGCCTGAAAAAGAAGGNTCTTTTTTTTTTTTTAAATGCTGAGAACAAAGGAGTAGTATCTCTATAGCAACACATTAAATTCTATGGATTGCGCTGCCTTTTCCCCCTCCTGCCCCGCAAAGATACCACAAACCTTAATTTTGCCTGAGGTCACAATGCATGAAGTGGAAGGGAGAGGTATGTGTGAGTGTATGACGGAGACATACAAAATCCCTCCCACTGACTCTTTTTTTTTTTAGGGTACAACCATGTTGCTGCCTGTAGGATCAATTACATAGCCTGACCATCTTGAGAAATGATGATTTTTTTTTTTAAATGTATCTATTTTAAACTTTTTCTGTATTTCAACGGCCTTCTGAGTCATGTTGCAAGCGATACTACTCTCGGCATGTCCATGCATGCAGATGCTATTGAACTGGCTACAATGTTGACCTCATTCTTAGTCCATTCTGTCATTGATCCAATGCTGTACTTTGCATTTTTCTTTTAAATGAAGGTTACGAAATGTCACGGAGCCTTAACAGCATAGCTGGCATAAGTGGAAAAGCGATAGGATTATCCTCAGTGTCTGCGCCCTACAGCTCTCCTAGCCCAGTGAGACGTTCTTGGTCTCCCATCCCATCTATTTTGTAGCATGGATCAGTAGCAGAGAATGGTCTAAAAAGCTTTACTTTCAATTAGCCTATGCGATGTTGCATATAGTCCAGGTGACTAAGTCTGAAGATGCAATGTCTCACAGTAGCACCCGCTGGAAACGGTGTTACTTCTGATGCTTAGGTGACAGCACTCCTAAACAGCACTCAGATGACAATAGGCAGGCATTGGCGTAGTACTGGTGGGCCGTACGTGCTGCATGGTATCAGTACATAGGATGAAGGGTAGATGCACCAGATGGCTTCCTTCCTGGTGCATCCTGCTAGTATATGCTTATTGTGGCTAATGGTGGATCTACTGGCTCTGTATGGAATGGGTTAGGCGTTTAGTCGATGCTGAAACATGCCAACGATGGAAGATTTTGCTTTTCTCAGGATATTTTTGAGCCATAGGAACCCTGCAGGAGTTTGAGCAAACAAGCACAGTAGGATGAAACTTTGCATGGGCACCTATTTTAAGCTGAAAGCAATACCCAGACACACTGTAGAGAGGTCTCAGTCTGGCTGACTGCATGGGAAAAAAAAATCCTGTTGAAGAAGAATATGGCTGCCTCTGCATGTAGCTATCTCACCTTTTCCTCCTTCCTTTAACACTAAGATGCCGAGCTTGATGTGAAAAGCGCAGGGAAGAAGCTCAAGTACTGATTGTATTCTTTACATGCAGATCTTTGCAAAGAAAGTCCAGTCATTGCTAAATATATGCCAACAGAGGCAGTCAGAGTGACCTGACAAGGCAAGATGGAGATGAACATTGATGGCTAATAAACATCTCTGTGGAACTGTGCAGGCATAGAAGACCTTCTCATTTGGACAAAGTTATCTCGCTCCATGCAGGTTTTATGGATGATTCTTCGTGGTTCTGGAGTTGTACTAGAGATGCAGGCTTTTTCTACGGCCAAAATGTAACAAAACTGTAGAAGACCTTTTTTTTTTTTAATCTATTTTTTTGTTCCATAGCATGACTTGCATGAAGACAAAAATGAAAATGAAAAAAAAAAAAACAAACCAACAAAACAACACACACACAAGAAACACTGCAAATGTATGATTAAGGAGAAAAAAGAAAAAAAAAAAGCAAAGTTATATATTTTCTTTCAAAGCTCTTTACTTTTACATACATTGTTGTAGCCAAAATGTAAAACATTATAAAACTGTACATTTCTTTGCTATGGATCGCTTCTTTTTGTATACAAGATACAGAGTAATGGTTTTAAAAAGTGCAATCAGGCAGTCATCGGTCATATTGACCACGCCTTCACAGTTCATCACACCGACATGGAAATCAAGAACTTTTAATCCAACTAGAAGTGTATAAAAATAAGAAAAACATTTTCCTGTCTGTTTTTGTTGGCATGCTTGTGACACATGGGACCTTCCTTCGGACCTGACAGTAACAGCTGGTTAATTTTCCAGCTCTGGTTATGTTGTATTTTATTGATGTATAGATCCAACGTAAAGACCCTTCATAAATTGTTCATATTAAGTAATCAGTATGAATTTTAAACAAAAGAGGTGTTATTTTAAAACTGGGACTTATAGTACAAAATCAGGAAAATACTCAAGTATAAATGGTCTCAAAGTTTAAGAAACAAGACAACAGCATTGTATGCAATTTAGTACTGAGTAAAATGCATGCACAATGTTATGCAAAACAATTCTAGCATGAAAATAAATTTTGTATCATGGTTTCAGTGCCTGCTGTATAGTGTAAAGGGGAATCCTTTTCTGAAGCAATCAGGGGTTTCCAGAGACTTGCTTCTAAAATCTTGAATAAATACAGTGTTCTCAACAGAAATGTAGGAGAAAAGCTTGGTATTGCTTTGGTTCTACAATGCTAATTTTGGTTAGTAGGTAATAAATGAAGCCTGCAAACACTTGATACAACCAATGTCTAAAGAATTCACACCATTAGTAATTTTAAAAGGGAAGATTGAAAACCCTTATAATGATCTAGGTATCTTCCTTTTCCCTCCCCAACAATAATAAATGTTTGTCTTTTTAGCTGATTAAAAGAATTCAGTTTTTCTTACTTCTTTGGGCCCCGTCCTTCACTTGTTCTTCACTGAGCCACACCAGTCCACCCGATACGAAACTGAAAGAAATCCAGGTGTCCAAGTCGCACTTGATTTGCCACACAAAACATGCACCAGTAAGAACTGAGAAACACAATGGGATTAAGTTTCATTTTAGATGCACAAATGACAACTATGGACTACATGCCAACAGCATTCTAGTTGCCTGAGCATTTTTGGTAAAGTACTTCCATAAAGGAAGGATACACACCTTTATCCTCACGTGAGGAACTTCAAAAGAGCTGGCAATCTTCTAGGCAAGCTACAGCATCTGCAACTGCTGATGGGAATGGAAATGTAAAGGAACAGTATCCCTACAGTCTGGAGGAAATAGAGATTAAACCCAAAAAAACCCAGAAGATACACTCATGGTTCTGGTAAGTGCTAAATTATAAACAAAAAACTCCAACTACAGCTGAACCTTGTCGTCACAAAACTCTACTCCAAAAGAAAAATAAGGAAGACCTCAAGCTGTGTTTTAGGAATAGAAGAAAGGCTGATAATCTGAATTTGTACATAATTAGAAAACTCCTTTGTAGTCCTTGATACAGCATTATGTACTTGATTTCTGCTTTAGTTTCTCCCAAGAACTATTTTTCTCACACTGTTTCTATGCCGTCATTCTCAGAAGATAAATTTCTTACCTCCAGAGGTAAGATCCAGATTCATCCAGGATTTGCTTAATGAACAACTTTTCCTCTTATAATGTATTAAGAATCCAGAAATAGATTTATCTGTCTCATTTTTTATTTAACACTGACTCAAGGGCCCAGTGTTAACCCTCCATTACCATAAGGAATAACAACAATTCAGCCCTGTAAATCCCGTGTAGGTCTTCACCTTCCACTGCATTTTGCCTATATTTCAGCTTTAGAGAACAAGCTAGGTACAACTGTCATTCTGTGCTACATTTTTAGCTCCCTCACTCCCATTTTCATTTAGGTTCTCCTCTCTGCTCATTCTGATTTGAGGTAACCATGTCTTCTGGGTGACTTCTGTAAACCCTTCAGAAACAGAACTGTGCTTCCCATCCACTGCCGTTCAGGAGATGCTCTACAGCTTAAGATCTGTTTGACCCCAGAGTTCCCCTTGCACAACAGTGACAGCTCTGACAACACAGGGAGAGGGGGAAACAAGAGAAGTGGAAAATCTCAGAAGCTGTTGCATTGAATCCTAAGAGAAATTTACCACATCATCCCAGCCGCCTTGCAGTTAAGGAGCTTTTGCTCAGGTATTATGATTAAAACATTAATTCCTTCAAGCCTGCCCCCTCTCCCTACAGGAGGTACATATCTTTACTAAAGCATTAGAACTATACATGTGGGTAGACTCTGACTTCAGGCTTTCAGGAATGCCACCAGCTACTTCTGAGTTCCCACCATGGCAATAAGAGCAGAAGTTGGTTTTGCAGTTCAGTTATGCTCTGCCTGTTTCCTGCTGGAAATGAACATCTGTATTTCGTCCCCTGTAAACTCAGCTTTCGGCAGTCATTTCCCACCTCTAAGAACCAATGCTGAATCTTCATCTGAATCCACTGGCAATTAGTGGCTTATTACTTGCTAACATTTAAAGCACAGCTCAACCACACCTTCTACACATATAGCTTTTCCCCTGACTGCATGAAGGTACTCGTTTTTTCTGAACCAACCTGATGTGTCTCCACAACTGCAATTTCAGACAGAAGAAATTTCTGAGAAGAAGTTTCTGCTTTCTCACTCCAACAAAAAAAAATCTAGCTAAAACCACTGTGCTAACAGTCAAGTGCAGCAGTCATTAATCTGGATAAAAGTGATTTTTCATGTAAATTGCCTCCTCTCTCCTTAAAGTTTCAGGGCCAAAAAGAAAATACATCACTGAAACAAATGGCTGCTAGGACAAATGAGCAGACTGAAATACAGAAGAGAGCTAGCAGGGCTAAGGCAAGAGCATTCAAAAAGGAACTGAGCACAGAACTGCTTACAAAAAAGATATCCTGAAGATACTACCTTGCCAGTTTGCATATCCCTTTCATAGTTCCAAAACAAGGCAGCCTACTTCTCTGCTTTCCATATATATCCTGGAAGGAACTTTGCCTCTGAGCTCACACACAAACTACCTTCACTTCATGAAAACATGCTTAAATTATGCAGGTTATTTTTAAGTCACTCACTTACTTGAGTTTGGGCATAAAATACCTGTCTGTTCAGGAGTCCCAAAGCCTCTGCATTCATCTACAACTGTGTAAGTGGCCCATTTTTCTCCTAGGGAAATACAAATGTTTAGTTGCAATCAAGAACAATATTTGAATTCAAACTGAACTGAATGTCAGAAAATGGATCCAGAACTGCATCTCTTGGCTTTCTTTATGCAACAAAGCAAATGTTATAACAAGATATCTTCCCTGTCTCAGCTTGGCAAAGCCAGGTTTTCAACTTTCAGCATTCACTTGAACATTTAAAAAACTTCACGCAATTGCATAGGTCCAAACATCTCCAGGTACCAAATATTAAGAGCGCGTGCTCCAAGGCTTCCACTGTTTTTCCTGCTGCCCATGTTAGAGATTCCTTAGGCAGCAAAAGGCAAAATGTTGCAGTTGTGTTAGCTCAGCTGTCACTCTGAGGTACCTGCACTGCCTCTGGACTCAAAGGGCTTAGCAGGGATGACACAGCCTGTGCAGAGGCTGCTGACTGTGAGTCACACCAGCACAACAGCAGACAAGGCTTGAGCCCAGGGAAAGCAGCTCAGTAGGAGCCACGCTTTGCTGGGGTGGTGTCACTGCAAGTGGGTGACTGGAGAAAAGGCAGCAGTAGCTCAGGAGGTGGGAAATGAGAAGGACACAGGATTAGTTTGGAAAACGGGTTATGCAAGCAGGAGCAATGGAAACAGCAATCGGCAGTGAGTGGGAAAGAAGAGCAAGGAGAGAGGGAAAGAGTGGCAGTGAGACTTACCCACATTAATCATCAAGAACCACTAGCCTAGCAGGTAGAGCCTTGGCCTGGGACTCAGGAAATGGGAATTTTATTCTTGTCTCCCCTGTGGACACGCTGGGTTACCCTGGTTAGGGCAATTCAGTTTTTTGTGCCTCAGCTTCCGTTTCTGTGACATTATCCTCTTTTTGAAGTGTTCTGATGTCAAAAGAGGAAAAGCCATATTTAAGAAGGAATAGTTATTATAATCTATCTACTCAGAATTAAGGCACCAGAGGAGAGAAACATCTCTTCATTATTTAAAAGACGCCATATTTCCTTGTCTGCAGAAGAACACAATGCCCCTGTAGGAATCCCTTTTCTTTTGTACTTTAAAGCAGAGGATTATTATGGAAAATGATTAAGCACCCACACAGTTAAAATGACAGAGCATTTTCATTACTGATCGGCAACTCCTCTGCTGCCCTAATTTAGGTACCACATGTCTTCACGCATTCAAATCAGTAAAAACAAAACAAAACCTAAACTTGCTTGACATTTGCAGCCAAAAATTAAAGTCATGTCAGAACATTAAAAATCTCCCAATTCTTGGCCTCACTTCTAAATACAAAAAAAAGTAAAAACGCAGTCTGCTAGCAAAGTGTTCACATACACGTAAAAGAACTATGATGACCGTGGGGTACTGCAACAATATTGAATTGAAATTCTGGCACTCCTCTTACAAAGTCTCAATTCCAAGACCTGAAAGACAGAACTCACCCCTGAGATTGCATAGTATCTGGATAATCATGTGGTCTACAGCCAAAGCAGCCTGGAAACAGATGAGGAAGTTGGAAACGAACTGAGGGAGAGGCTAGCCAACACTAGAACCGGACTTACACTCCACCCCCTACCAACCTGCAAAGGCTCATCTGGAAATGAGACAAAATCCAACACGTCACGAAATCAAAATGCCAGAGAAAATTTTGCAAAATAAACATCACCCCTGAATTTTCTCACCCCTCAGCCAGCTTTTATTCAGGAATGACTACTTTGTTGCTCTTGTTTCCAATCAAGCTGAAGAATGTATTCTCCAAATACTCTAAATTTATGCTTCCTCACTCTCCCACAAGGAAACACATGGTTCATCCAGGCCATGATTCAAATACAGAGACTATTTTCACTGCTGAATATTTTCAGTCACATACTCTATTTCGATGTTTTACAGAGGCAATGATAAGTAAAAATTGAAGCTGTATTAAAAACAGATGAATGCTGAGACAACTGACTGATGAACCTGAATGAAATGCACAAATAGCTCAAGAATGTGCCTGACTTCAGTCCTTTAACATCGAAATGTTGCAAATAGGTTACAAAATAACAATGGCTTTACACATGCAGTTTCTCCAAGTTAACTTCAAAGGCACATATGATACAGACCTACATCCTCAGTTATATCCAGTTATATTTCCATAAAACCAAAGCATTTAAATTCAAGGCTATTATTCTTTCTAACATGGAGCAAAACATGCACGATTAGCATTTACTGGGAAATAAGAACAGCATAAAAGCTAAAGGAAAATAGCAAAGCACGTACTACCTTTTCTTTGCACATATATCAAGATGTTGATATGTAAAAAGTAAAAGGGGCCAATTATTTTTGAGTCAGCTGGAGTTGTCAGCAAATTCCGTGTAAGCGCTGCTTTTCTACTGTGCACATTTTGAACCACAATCAAAACCACACAAGTGATTCTCTACCCCAGGCTGTATCCATTCCAAGCCTTTGGAATTTTCAGCTAGTAGTAAATGGCATAAGCAGGACTCAAATAAAAGATTCTGGAGTCCTTTTCAAGAAAATATTTAGCTAAAAGAAAAAGCACGAGACTTACCATGCACCATAAAAATATCAAAATTGCTCAGAGTGACCAAGATCTGTCATCATCTTGATTTCTAACAAAGGGAAAAAGAAACTGCAAGTCCCAAAATTACTTAAAATCTTGTTTAAATCAGATACAGAGTTCATGGAATCAAATGGAAAAAATAGTAAGTAATTGGTTAAATACTGGACTCAATCAGAGGCCTGATCAAAATATTTCGGAGTCTACAAGGTGAGGACAGATGTTGCTGTTTCAGCTGGAGAGAGAACTGGAAATGTCAAGATGTGCTATGAATGAGGAAAAAACCCAAACACTGCAGGTCAACAATTCACATTATTATAAATAAACAGTGGAAGAGGGGGAACAATAACATCCACGAAATAGAGTAGTTTGTCTCTCCTCTCACTCCCACCACACCGGCAGGCTGGAATGCTGTTATGCCGTGAGATTATTCAGTCCTCAGAAGCTTTATCTTGGCTCTGTCTGCCCCCTCCTTTTCCCTATGTTTTAGCTGACTGTATCAGGCTCTTTATTGCCATTTATTTAAATATTTTTCCATGGTCACCGTTCTCTTGTACATTCAACTGCTCTCCTTCATCAGTTTTTCATCCTCATCTCTAAGTCTCATGACTCAAAACATGCCATAAAAAGCACAGTCAAATCACCTTCTCCCTCCCGCTCTCCCCACAGTTTCTCTGTTCTCAAAACACGTAGCTGAGCAAAAGCTCCTGCCACGCATTTAGAAGTGACCTTTGTGGTGACTGCAGATGGCAAGAGTAGTTAGACACCAAAAGGACTGCCAAGATGCAGATAGAGAAGTCAGTGTCGCGTAAGAAGTGGTGACTGGGCAAACCATCTTTCATCTTTCAAATGAACACACTTCAAATACAGGGCCTGGCACACTGAGCACAAAAGCATCAAGTCACTCAGAATGCCACACCGAATCAGATAACATCAGTGACCGCCAAGTGGCCCAAACAAATCCCGCGAGAGACAGAAACTTCTGACACAACACACACATCGTCCTACCAACATTCCTTAAAACGGAACAGGAGTGTCTTGCGTAGGTGCATGTGGAAGTTGCACGAGTAACAACTGCAGATCTCTTAGGACTTCAAATAACAGAAAGGCAAACAATAGCTTTCTTCTCCTTCTCCCCCTCCATCCAAGGGCCTGAAAGTTCTCTGGACTGAAGGTCAACAGTTCACTACTTGCTCTCCCTCATGAATGTCAGCTCACTGGCAGGTTTGCTTATCTTCAGAAAATGGGAGAGGAGAGCAGCTGCACAGACATTTGCTTAACTTGTTCCAGTGTCTTTTTGTGAATATATGTATTTATTACAAACTTTGTCAGTTTATTTCCATTTGAACCTGAAAGCAGAATGCTTATGTAACAGGCTTCTTGCTTTGTTTATCACAGAAGACCTGTTAAAGAGCTCTATGAACCACAGCACTGGGTCTGCATTTTGCCTTGCAGAGACTGACCTTCTCCATCAGGATATCAACAGGCAACAGTCATAAGCTCTGAACACCAGCATGGAAAGGTGTTTTCTTCCATTTTTCACTGTGTGCTCCCTTCCTCACAGAGAAAGCCACAGCTGATTTTGTACAGTGCTTTATTCTGCAAACAAAGCCACTGACATATGAAACAGGGCATTCTCTCTGCAAGAAAGGGCAGCGACTTGGTTATGACATTCAGCCATGTACCTTCTACAATGAATTCTATTCACTCTCCGTACTACAGCAGCACCTAGAAGCCCCAACTGACAACAAAGCACTCACTACGTTAAGACAAAGTTTTCGAGCTATATAGGCACAACAAAGGAAAGAAAAATGCAGTTCTTGCCTTTCAAAGATGAAGATCAGATGCAGATATGAAACACCAGATCAGGACCAGGAACAAACTGACGTACTCCTTTCTTTCCTCACCTTATCACCCCAAATCATTCTTTGTGTTCCAAAAGTGTGTTCGTGTTGCAGGCGTGAAAAATAGAAAAACATTTCAAATATCCAATTCACGTTTATTTGTTATATAATTTGTTGGACTCCTCTGCAATGAACTGCAGCAACAGCACACACAGTCAAAACATGTCCAGTCCAGTAAACCTCATGTAAGGCACATATTGGCTGTGATTAATCAAGGAACAGACTTAGAGGAGATGATTACTGAAACAAGAGAACATGTTTATTTGGTACACAGATTTTGCAGAAATCAAAAGCAGAAACCTCAGACAGGGCTGTCAAAGAAAGTATGAGAAACTGTTCAGTTCATATAACAGAGAAGCTTGGTATCCAGAAAGTGGCATTGAGAACAGTCAATAAATAGCAACTTAGATAATTAAAAGTGCAAGAGGTCACAGCCTGGAACAGTATATTGCCATGGATTAAAAAAAAAAAACCACTTTACAATAGAAATCTCAATTCTACACTTTTTACAGAGGACCGATTTGATTATTCTTTTGGTATCTGTGATAGTTAAAATCAGCTTCATAGTCTGCTCAAGTTTCTCATCCATTGAATAGAAAAATAAAACACTTTTGAAAATTAAGCCAAGAACTATAACTGCTGTAAAACCAAGGGTGAAAAAACCTCTGCAGCCCATATTATCACCTTAATTCCTTCCCCTTCATGTGTAAGCGGATACATCATTAGAAAGTCTTCCTGTCCTATTTCCTAAGAGCCTTCCTCTGAGCATTTTGTAATTCTGTAAGGCCTCTTCCCTGACAAGCCTGCTTTAAAAATTAAACCCCTGTTTAGCAACAGTAGGTCTCATTAAAAGGTGCATTTACCACACAGTACAATTCTCTCTATTTAGAACATGAAATACATTGAATACCACAGCAAATATAAGTATTGTGGGTGGTAAACATCCAGTTTAACGGCATCCACTGTATTTGTGTGGAAAAAACCAGTTTTATATAGCTTCCAAAATTTTGCTCAACACAGGCAGCTAATAATATCCAAAGACACCTCAATTTACACTTTTTGCTTTCTCCTACCAAAACAAGTGATAGCCCTACGTTCTCTGTCAAGCCCCCACCTGGAACAAGTACTGTGGGCATGCTGTGAACAGCAACTCAGTTGGACTGCAAAACAGAAGTGAGAACTAACCTGAAATTATCAGGAGCATTTTGGTCTGCCTTTTAGGCTGGAGAACTTGTAAAATCTTTCTGGTTAGATTTTGATGTCTTCCTATTAGAAAGCAGCTGGAAACACAGGAGCTACATTGGATCAAGCTGTCCTCAACAGCTACAACTGACTTATGCCCTTTGATAAGAACTTTTTGATTGTTTCCAAGAGCTCTTAGAAGTTTTCCTTCTCTAAACAGTAGCTTCAGAAACTTCAGGTTTGGTTTGCAAGCTAATGATAATTCATGCAGATCTGTGTCCCTGTAAATCTATAATAAGCTGATGTCTGGCACAGAACATAATCCATAAGAAATACTGCTCCTTTCACAGTTTAATCAAGATTAAGCTAGTTCAAAAGGGCCTCATTTTCCCCTTTTGCCAGCCATCTAAATTATATTGCTCCTTTTTTTCTTTTAATCCTAATCTTCTGCTTAAAATGTGTGTATTTATCTAGTCATGTTCACTGGCATTTCTTTGTGACACAAACAATTTTCTGAGCTGCTGGGAGCTCACAACTCCAGGAGAAGTTGGCAGGTGCAACATACCATGATGTAAAGATACGATAACAAAAGACCACCTTCTCAGACCACTTCTTCAGACCGAACCTATACACCATCAAGCCATTAATCAGTCGGTTTCTTCCTCAAAGACTTCTCAGAAGAACAAGAAAATGTAAATCTGTCTTCAGTCGTATTGCATCAAGGCAGAATGTCTGTAATTCTACCTGTGGGTAAGAAAGTCGATTCCTGTGGCAAGAACCCAGGAAACAATTTTTAAAATATTACAGCTTTTTATGCACAGTCGTTCCTTTTGGATCTAGGAAAAACATCTGCACTTTCCAACTACTGTGTTGATCATGGGCAGTTCTCTTGTAGCACTTCTGAGCTACACAATCCAAAGATGTCCACCCACATCCATGACGTTGTGATTCCAGGCGTGCTGGGCCTACTGTGGAGTTTGACAGAGAGCCATGGAGTGTCCTGCCCCACATCCAATTAAGATCTGTTTTGCACAGCCAAGCGCTTTGACTGGGTTTGGGACACTAACGTTTGCTTCTGTGCCATCACCACACATCCCGTGTTCGTTCCATCCCCAAGAGAAGCACTGGCCACCTGAAAGAGAGGACAGAAAATACAGAATAAAGACCACAAAAACACAACAGCTTTGGTTAGTTTTAAGGAGCAGATTTGTCAAGTCATCTCCTATTTAGGTTCTAAGAAATTCTGCTAAGGTGGGAAGAATGTTCTGGTTCTCTTGAAAATCTAAATAAACCCACATGACTGATTCTCCATCCTGTTCCATATTGTTAGCAACAGAGGAGAGATCAAAATAACAAAGACATTTGAAAATCACTTAGTAAATACATAGTTCAGTATTTATGTGGAGCCCACAGAGATCTCTCTGCATTTTAAGAGCCCTCCCTGAAATGATGTGGAATTCCTGTCTTTCAAGTTTCCCCAGTAAGCAGAAGTACGATAAATCAAGAGCAGTGACTTTAATCATTCACAGCATGATCTGCAGGACTGGGGAACACAGAGTCACAGTTCAGCCAAATTGCATTTCATTCCTAGCTTCACGTTCACATGTCACCTTTTTCCTTTAAATCCTTTAAGTCTTCAACAGCCTGCCTTATTCTTAATCATCCTACCTCTTCTGCTTGCTTTGACATCATTTCACTGCTTTTCTTATTCTTATTTTCCCTCATTATCATTTATTTTTGTGAGATCTACTCTTTTATATCCCAAATATCAATTCATGTATTATTATTACCCCATAGTACTATTTTTTGAAGCACAATATGCAAATTTTGTTCTATAAATGGCTGGCATAATAAAAAATCCACCAAAACCTCCTTATTCTGAACTACAAGTGCTATTTCTTCCCTATTTTCTATTCTTTATTGGGCTGCCAGAGACTGTGTCTGTGACTTTCCGTACTAAAAAAGAAAGCCATCCTGCCATATAATCATGTTTGTGATGCCATTGTTATTTTTGAAAAGCAGCAGGTATTAACAGCGTGAAGTAGCATTCTGGACTCCAAACAATGAGAAGAAAAGTGCCAAAATTCACAAAATCTAATCCCAGTCACAATTTTAGTTTTCAAAATTCAGAAACAAAGCAAAGCTAGCAGGACCATCTTCCCCGCAAATCCTGTAACATTTCACTGTCCTCTGCTCTCTTTACATTATTAGTATATTGAAGTTCCTCTCTTCTGCAGTGAAGTATAAACATTACTGAGGCCAGATGTAACTAAACAATGACATTTCACTTTCCTGACAATCTTTAAGGCAACGGAACACAACAGAGCACCACCAGAACATCACAGTAGCCAAGGCACATCTCACCTGATACAGCAGTTCTGTTACTCTTATCTCAGGGAGGCAGCAGATGTTCTCACGACTGTGCATGTGCAGTGTTGACAGCCCAACCTACATCCCAAATGCACGTACATGTGCTGCCAAAAAGTGCCAGAAACTGAATGTGCAACATAGCCCATTTAAATATCAACAGACCGTCCTACAGGTTAACGGGATTTTTCTTTTTGGTAAGGTTCCAGGTAAAAATGTTTATGTAAATGCTAAAAAGCAGAAAAAAGACACCCCAAGCCCATACCAGAGACACATCACAGACTAATTATTCAAGGAAGCTGCACCTAAGAAAAGACTTTTTTTTGCACAGTTAATATGTGAACCCTGCAGAATGAGCCAAGCGTTCAAGTTTGATGAAAAGAGAATATAACATTGCCCTAACATTAATAAGATGACTGTGGTAAACTTTTTGTTACTAGACACCAGCAATCGCTACAACAATGTACATGCCTCTGTGAAGACTCACTACATCTGTTTAAATGGTTTCTTATTTCTTTTTTCATCCTGTCCCATCAGGACAAGAGAGAGGAAACCAGAAATTTTCTGGTCACTTTGTATTACAAACTGCTCAGTGGAACACTAATGGTATAATAAATACTCAAAGAAACAGCACATTAGGATATTAACCTCTCAAATTGATACACATCTCTAGTGAAACATCTTTTGAAAAAACATAATAGAAAAATTTACAACCTAGGAACCCCCCAGACAAGAACAGCTTCCCTAAAAAAAGGATTGTGGAGTCTTTTCCAGCCTTTACTTCTTCAAGCATGTAGAAAGGCCACCAAAATAGATTTTTCTATGTGATTCCAGTGATCTCTAAGGTTGCTGAAATGGGACAAGAGTGAAAACTGGCAAAAGAAAAATAGAAAGTAAGTACGGTTTATGAATGGTCTTATACAAAAACACCTTGTACATCTATGGAGAGCTAGCAGAAATCTGAAGAGATGAAAGGGCAGCTGACAGACATGGAATGACAAGGCCACAAAAATGTTTCTCATCACCATCAAGCCAGAATCAGGAAAGCTAAAAGGCAGAGAATTTTTGCTATGAAAATGAAAGGTGTACAGTACCACATCTGCCCGTAGAAGATTCAGTGAAAGGTTTGTACACAGAAATAGCCAAATGCTTGACTTGTGTCAGAGAAAGCAGAATTCGCAGAAAACACACCAAGTCCATTTTTTTGGCAGTAATATATTAACAAAACTTGGAGGAGGGCTGGGCAAAATGAGTGTGGTGAAAGCGGCCAGGAGGGAACAAGCAGCTATGTGAATCACTGGCATAGAAGTCAAAGTCAGTGAAGATCGAAGGTAATGAAGCATCTATCTAAGAAATTACACAAATTACACCTGCAGAGTTAAAGGCAGACCCTAAGAAGAACTAATGGCTAGCCTCTGGACAAAGGACACCATTTCATGGTTTTTTCCTTCTCCCACATTCCCCTCCCTTCTTTTTTTTTTTTTTCTTTTTTTTCTTTTTGCTTGTTTTCTTTCTGATTGCTTCTATTCCCAGTTTATTGCTGGTAAAAACACTGAACCAGCAGCCCTACATGCCTTCCCAGGAAAATTTAGTTTCTATGTCCATGCCAGACCTTCCCAGGATGACAGAGCATTAGAATGACGTCTATTAACAGAGCTACAAATTGCTTCTAACAAAATTTAGAACAAGCACTGTAGCATGTTCTCAAACCGAATGGTTTGTGTTTGGTGAGGTGAGGGAAGGTTACTCCATGTTACAGGTTAAGTGAAACCACGTAAGACATTGCATTTACCTTTTCCCTTTTAAAGTCTAAGTACTCAAAGTACAAATCAAACCCACAGAGCTCACATGGCAACACAGCATAATCCCAAGGGAATTTCAGTTGCGTTCACAGTTACACTAATCAAAGTTTAGAGTAATGCTATGCAGGATTTTTCCTGAAACATTAAATATATAAGACATAAGGACAACAAACTCCTTAACAAATCTGTTTTGGTCAAATAACACAAGAAGGGGCTACTGCCCTTCTTCTGTCTGCAATAATTATCCAGGCTTTTTTCAAGGTAACTGAAGTGACAACAGCAATCTATAGGTTCATTAAACTGGAGGAAAGTATTTCTAGGTAAAATAAAGCTGCATCACATTGGACAGGATTCTGGAGAAAGAAGAAAATGTAGAGTCCCTCCTTATTGCTGAGTGGAATCTTCAGGTGGAAGAATCGATGTTAGCAAATAAGATGCTCTGGGTGAGATTCACTGCACTTAACTTCAGCCACCTAAAAATTCAAGCAACTTAGCCACAGATCATTATCCTCTGTATTCCTCAAGAGCCAATGCAGACATCTGCATCTCTCCAGCAGAGAGAGACATTCATCTTATCCAAACACTGGTGTGAAAATCAAGTCTGTCTGTCTCAGTTTGGTGCCAATAAAGGGAGACCAAGCGATTGCCCTAGCCTTGGCATATCAGTTTCATGCAGCTGAAGACAGGTTATATTAGATCACATCTTTACAATTGGTCTGAAGGCAAAGCAAAGAAAACTTGAAACAAGGAAGCTGCAAATATCACTGCAGCCTAGCTTCAGGCTACAAACAGTCTGCTTCTAAACCAGCCTGTGCCCTGGAGGCTTATCACCAAAATCTTTAAAAGCTCCTCTTTTCTGTTTCTCCTTCCCATTCTCTCAACAAGCAAACAAACAGAAGTTGGCCTTAATGACAAGCCAAGTATCTTGAAGCCAAGCTATCCAAAAGACAGCTTCACATTTTAGGGAAATGTTAAAATGTTTTAGTACAGCTCTATTTTATTGGCTCCGTGCTCTTGGCAATACTCCACAATACTTCAAATTATTATTTCTTTTTGACCTTAAATTGGTGCTACTCTACTCTTTTGTTATAGACAGAGTTACAGTAGGCAGGAGATCAGCTCAGAACAAGTCACAAGTCTTTAAACAGCATCAGGGCTGGACCACAAACAAAATTCAGGTGTCTCAGCCACCTTCCCTTGATTATTTGAAAGCCTTCCAAACCTCAAAAGGAACAAGGTAACATTACACAGAAGGAGATTTAGGCTATACTTCTCCCAGGGAGTTGCAAAACACAAATGAGTAAGTTTTCCTGTTTTTTCAGGCCATCCGGTGGTTCATGGCATCACATAAAATAAAAGGCAATGAGAATCCCTCTAAACTTTGGTATTTTTAATAGCAACGATTCTGCCATTAGTGCAAAAGATCTGCAATTTTAAATTGTAAGAAAACGAATTGATACCAATTGTTTTCTGCAGAAAAACATGGAAATGTATTAGTAACTAAAAGGGAAGTCTAGGCATTGTGCAAAATCTCATTAAAGACAAAGCTTGGAATGTGTGATGACACCATCTCAAGACACTGTGGTACCTCCAAAACTAAGAAAGAACTATGAGATCCACATTCAGTTTTTCTTATGGAGCCACATTTTCAAGGAGCAAGCTGTCATGTGCTCCAGGCAGCCCATCCAATTGCTGTTCAACCCTCAGAAATGTGTGGCTGGCTTTCAAGTGAGTAAGCTGGATAAAAATCAGACACATTGCAGTGCTAACAGGTAAGAAACACCATACATTTTTGATATTAAGTACAAAGCCACGGTGCTAAAGGCATGCTGATTTCAAAGTTAGCGTCCAGTCAACAACCTGCCCTCGCTCCACCTTTACATCATTGGTAGCTCTCCTCAGGCTGTGGACCTAAACTACTCAGTCCCCTCCTCAGCAGCAGTTTTACACAAGTGAAAAGTCAGCTGACTTCAGGTCATGCCTCTGTGGTTCATCCTGGCACCTGGAAAGAACAACTTCCAATGTCCTCAAACAATTCATCGTAACAAATGCACGACGCTTGCACTCTGACTTCGTGCTCTAAACTAGTATCTTATGTGAACTATTATTTTTTCCCAGCAGAAGCACTGTTTTGTTAGTAGGACCTTCTCTCTGGCTAGGTTTGTATCTCGTGTAATACAGTAGGGACTTCAAACTGGGTCAGGGCCTCAAGGCCAACCGTCAGAATATCCAATCACAATCCATAACCACCTATTGAAGAGAGTCAGAAAATCAAACTGAGAATACAAGATGCCTAGTAAGGGCTTAGGCATGTGCAGTACTGCAAAATGCAGCAATAAGGCTACACATCTCCTTTGCAATTAATTTCAGTCGGGAAAGTCTAATTTCTAGTTTGTGCTTCGATATCGGTGTCTATCCCACAAACTGCAAACACAAGCGCAGCACAGAGCACATCTAACCTTTTCTGTTCTCGTTTCCACAGCATATAAGCAGCCAAGAGTTACAAAATGGGAAGGGGAAGGAATCACGTTTACGATAAGACGATTTCCAAGGGCAATGTAGCACATCTGCCATAACCTGAAAACTGTATCTGGAGAAGGAGCCCCACACACAGCAATGCAGAGAAGTGGGGAAAGACACAGCAAGATGTCACCTAGCAAAAAAAGCCGTAGCAGATCCATGCAAACATGCTGTGCATTTTCCTGTGCACTGATTTTAGCATCAGGCAAATAACTGAGCCCACCCCTAGAGGAAGTGCTATCTTGCCAAATTACAATGACAATAGAAATTTCGTTCTGTTCTCACAGGGCACTTCAAAGCAGGAGCTGAATGGCTCGCTGCACAAATTAGTATGTGTCTATTTGAAAGAATCACTCCACATTACATCAAATAAACCGTTTAGGTTACCACTCAGGCTAGTTTATGATAGAATTTATTTTTTTCTTCTCAGTTACACATTGTCACTTTGAAGAAAAAAAAAAGAAAGGGAGGAAGAAATTCACAAAACTATATCCTAGGATTTAAAAACAACAGACTTGCAACTCCAGATTCCTTGGGCTGCTGCACCCTTGTAGTTTTTGTGGTGGAACTGAAGCCCTGTAGGATGGAGATGGCTGCTTTGCTGTGTGTAGGTAGCAAGGACAGAAATCTACTGCAAGGATTATCTGTTCACATTTCTGTTTCCATGGGGAAACACGAATGGTACTAACTATGGCTAAAGCTCACAGGTGCTGCACAAGGTTTTTCTTTTGGTTTTACTCAAACCTGTCAATTCCTTCCCAACAGGAAAGCATCTCCAACTCAACACAGAACAAAACCTGGGCTCACGACTTTGTGCAAGACTGAACGTAACTGGTCCACTGACAATACATGAGGATTATATCATACACGAAGCAGCTGCAGTGCAGAGAGGATTAAGCATTAAAGATGCTTTTTTTTACACCTGTAGAAGACAAGAAAATCTTTGAATTTTGCTCGCTTAAGTACAGGACAAAAACACCTGACAGAAATTAATCAATGGAGAGATTTGTCTTGAGGCTCTGACCGTGGCACTAATGTCTGTTCCATCAGGATATCAGACATGGCAGAGAGTGACATTCATTCAGAACTTACATCCCTGCCTCTCACAGTGACAGGCATTGAATGCGTCACCGTGCTTTAACTTTGTATGACCAGAACTATCACATTCTCATCACAGAGACTGCAGTCTCATGACCCTCTGTACTGTGTGAAACAGAACATGCAGAAAATACCTTACACCTAGTGCTTAGTAAGAGGTCATCCACTCAAGGCAGAACACCAGAGCTCATCTAGAAGAGCGCGAGTCATTCAAGTGTCCCATGGGACCATATGGTGCCATGGCCATTTGTGCCCATGAATTCCAGGCAGTAAAGCATTACCATTTCAAATTTGCACACACCTCAAACTGACGTAAGTGATGACACAAAGAAAAGGAGGGGACAGCTGTGATTCATCTGACCTACAACGTTACCTCCAAGACCTAGAACTGAAGGGCATCTTCAGCACAGGCCTAGGAAAAGTCATAGATGAAAGCAGAAGCAAGAATCTGAGATCCCCCTCAAGCTGCATTCCAGTCCTACATGTAGCTTTCACAGCACTAAGCAAATCAGAGAGCAGAAGAAAGGACAGTCAGCAAGACGAGCAGGTGCACGCAGGTGAAATGGTGCTTCCTCCTACTTTGCTGGCTGAAGGCAGAAACAAGAGATCCCACTGGGCTCTCAGGAACTCTCTCATCAAGGAAGAACAGCTAGGTTGCTAAAGGATATTTTGGAAACGCTTTGGTGCTTAACATATTTCATAAGGCAACCCTTTGTAGAACACTGGTCTATTTACAAGCATGAGCTTTGAGGCGATCACACAGACCAGGCTATAGATGACTGTCAGTCCTTGGCATCTTATAAAAAATACTTATGATACAGCAAAAGCTGAAGAGATAGTCCATATGGTCACATTTACCTACAATTTCTTCTCTTCTGACTGCTGTTCTCTTCTTCTGAAGGGCTGTTTGCACTGAACAAAAGTGAGCGTTCTGGGAGTTATCTCTGAAGGTGTCCTTTTCCACAGAATACAATTCTCCAACTCAGAACCAAGAATTGAAATGTGTAAACCTTCCACATGGACATCTTGTGTAAAATAGCTTTGTGTTTAAATGGGCTTTAGTTCGAACTTGTCCCCTTTAATTTTCCTTTAGCAATTGCAAGGCTGCATTTTGGTGAAGTTTCAAGACACACGATATGAATGTGCATTATTGTTGAGTGAAGTCTAAAAAAACTGCTCGTTGATACTAAACAAGTGAGGGCTTTTTTCCCCCTATGCTTAACAAGTAATCTGAGATCAATTCCAGCAGTCATAAGCTGAAGTGTTAGAAATACAAAGAGAAAAATCAAGGAAACAAGTGGTGACTGAGTTGCTCAGTTTCCATCTTACTGACTGAACTGGTAGACTTTCTCACAGCCACGCAAACATCGCCACAGAACTAAAGTAGTTGCAGCTCAGCAGTGATGATATTAGGATGCCTTATTTTGCAAAGTTTCAAGTTGTAATCTTGGCGTACCACAGTGGCTCGGATGATGGCACCCCTGCAAGTGCCACAGTGCAGCCGTAACAGTGACAGCACTGTAGTACATGTGCGCTGCAAGAGCTTTAAAATACCTAGCTTGATGCAAGCTATAGCATAGCTGTAGTCGGAGAGAGTTCAGGGTGAACTAACCCTCCTTTCTGGGCAGGATTTGTGGATTACGAGTTTCCTCTGTGCTGCAACTGCTGTACTTGAGTTAACCCACTTGTACCCGGTTCAAGTGTGCCTACACCACACTGTACTGTAGTGCAAGTGCACATCTAATAAAACTCCTGTGGGTCACGTGCCTTGTCTTGTCTGTCTGTCTCAGTCTGTGCCTATTGTTACAGGGACGCTTACACTTGTCACTGCGTGGGGTCCTAAATGGGGTGACTCTAGATCTACTCAGATAAAACAAGGGTTGGGTCATTTGAGCACCTAGAAAAAGAGTAAAAAGTGAACGCCTTGGTAACATCCCCAACGTTAACACTGACGCCACTTACAGCCACCATTCCCCTCTGCCTCATACAATATAGTTCTGTGAACTAACAGGACCCCTTTCAAAGAAGAAAACAGACAGCTGACAGAGCTGTGACAAAAGATGAAAGCAAGCAATAAAAAAAAATATAGAAAAAAAAAATCCCATGATTCAGACTTCAAACACAAACCATAGAGAGGTTTACGTCAAGAGTGTGCACCAAAGGCAAGTCACGTTTTCTCAGAAGGGCTGATGAAACACAGTGCTCTTACCCAAGGTTGGCTGTGCAGGGCTGGGCTGGTGTTAACTTTCAACTGCAAGTGAAACTGTTGAATACTGAAGAAAAACAATTCAAAAAAACCCCAACAAAACCCCAAACAAACTGCAAAGTATTAACATCACAAACTGCACCCTCAGGCCAATCTACATGGCTAAGCCATTAGTCTGACTTCTGCAAAGCAGGACCCAAGTGGTCTAGCTCTTCCCAAGTGGTCCAACTCTTCCCATTTCTTAAGGGCTAGGAAAAGATCAGAAACTTCAGCCATATCACCCTGTTAAGAAACTTACGCAAAGTAATGAGCCAAATAATGTGTACCAGATGGGACACACGAATTTTCTTCACAGGTAACCAATAGCTAAGAAGACCAGGACTGTAGGAATAACACCTGTACTTTTTAACTGTACTTTTAGAGCAAGAGTTCAAGTAAGTGTCATATTTCACTAAGTGTTCTGGAAAAAGTAAGCAAATAGTCAATATCAGCTACAAAAGAAGGAGTGGGAGAACAGGCTTTGCCAGCTTTAATTAAAATCAAGTATTATACCATAAGAATTAAAACTGGTCAGGAAGAGAATCAAAGCAGACAGCCTCGAAAGAAAAGTGCCTATAAGGCAGGATTGGATCTGCTTCTCCAATCATCATTTCAAAATCACACATGACTACTGAGTGAGGTCTGGGGGAATTGCTTGTTGATATTAAGCAAAGGAAGAGTTCTGCCATCAATATATGTTAAAAGCCAGGGCAAGTTTGCTTAGATAGAAACAGTTTTTGACATCACTTCTGGTGCAGAACAGAGATTCTGGGCAAGACGTAAAGCACAGCTTGCTAACTTTTACCCTTTTTTATCTGTATGGAGAAATTTTACTCTATTCTCCCTTACTTTCATTCACTGAACTATTTCATTACAAAATCCATAATTCTTGTTGGAAAAAACAAAGCTGTTAAATTTCAATACCAAGCTGGCAAAATACGAGCACTTCAAGCAACAAGGGCTAGAGAGACCCCAGGCCTGAGTGGCACGGAGTAGATTACAGGTGTGCAAACACACCTTTTACACACTCAGGCCAGTTAGTCAGGAAATAACCCTGCTGCAGCACAGCTTCTTCACATTTCTACCTTCACCCTCCTCTGGGGGTCAGATATCCAAAAATTTACTCTTCACATCCTTCTTACATAATCTTCCCTAGGAGTGCACAAGGCAAGAAAAGAAACAGCGGCAGAATTTGGGATGCCACTGGGTGCCAAGTGACACCATTTTAGTTGTTCTCACTGGGAAAGGCAAACAACATCCATGACACATAACGCTCAAGGTACATTTCGGGGACACCTCACCACTGTGCCTCCATCAGTATAAGACCTAAATTCTGAACTGGGGGTAGCTCCTTAAGCAGAGGGAACATATCAAGCCAGTCTGTGGAAGAAGGCAAGCACAAAACAGTGTCCTGAGATGAAAAATTCCTGCAATCAATGCTGTGAGATGTTTTCTGAAAGTTTCTGCTCTGCTACACTTTTTGGGTGCTGGCAAATTAGCTATAGTGAAAACAGCATTCACGCATCAGTTGCAGGGATCTGAGGTTGGAAAGTAAAATCTCTCTTTGGCACAGCAACAGGGAGAACAGCTGACGGGCTGAGGGATTCAGAGGCGCCACGCCAGCTCCAGAAGGTCGGAGACCAGAATGGACAATGCAAGCTGGGTCCCTGAGACGCCATTCGGCGCTATCCCATCTGATCCTCTGCATAACCTCAGGGAGAAGAAGAAATTAGCTGGATTGAAGACAGGAATATCTGACACCATTTTGGAAAGACTGTATCTACCAGAGACTTGGAATAACAAAGTATTCTTCAGAACAAAAAAAGACAAACAAAACAAACACTTCTATCTGTGAAATAATATTTGACCAAATTAAGAATACAAGAGCTTTTTTCTCCTCACTTTGAAGGAAACAGAAGCATACAAATATGGGGTCTCCATATATTGGCCTCACTGTTCTTTCCTGTGTTGATGCAGAAAGCCAGTTTCTTCCATTTTATATTTGGCACTAGATTAATTACAGAGCAGGAGCAGCTATAGAAAGCAACCCAGAAAGAAAGGCAGACAGAAAAGAATTAGGTAGAATTTACAGCAAGATTTGGCCCTATGACAGATACTTATCATTACTCGCGAAGAAAAAGCAATAGCATGAAAAGCTTTTAAGTTATGGATAATAATACCAAGAAAACAGTGTAAAAGACTAAAACCCAAACTTCTGGTAAAACAGCAAGCTTCAGTATGCAGCAAGAAAAGCAATAGATGACATGTGTTTGTCCACAGGACTGTGTATATAACATACAAACAAATGAACACTATACAAAGTAGTTCTCACTAAATTGCAACAGGAATATGAGAGAAGCTGAATTTATTCTTTACACTGCTGGAAAACAGAACAACCAAATATGAAGACAACAAAGTCAGACAACATTGAGTTGTTTTCTTAATATAACTTAAATAACTTTGCAATGTTTTTTTTCTCTGATTTTGTAATAACTTAAAGCCTGCTGAACACCAATCATGAAAATATTCCTTGTACAGTACAGCTAAGAGACCTTTACTCTTCAGGCTCACTTACTACCAGAACTGTAGTTCTGTTCATGGGTGAACCAAAATGCCATTCTCTTGATTCTGGAAAATGAACTCCATCTCAGCCAGACCCAATACATGGAGGTTTCTTAAATCTATTCAGGAATAGATGAAGCAAGAATAAGAATTTTAAGCATCCAATCAACCTAGCAGAAGTGATGCATGTTCCAAATTAATCTAAAGATTTAAAAATGCTTGGATGCCCTAAATAAGAGCCTTTTCTTTTTTCTTTATCTTTTCTTTTTTTGGGGGAGGGGGAAGGGGGCTGGGGAGGGGGAAGAGGCGCTTATCAGCATTTTAAAGCTCTCTGTAATAATTATTGACACAGAAAAATTAAAAATAAAGACCATAATCCTTACTTTAAAATACTTCAAAGGATACAAGAACCATCCAGGTCAAGATGACCACAGCTACCCATGTGTCTTTTTTGGTTTTTGGTCCAAAAACCCAGAGATTAAAAAGGATTACAACACGAGTGGCAATACTACACTTAACACTTGTGTTTGCAAAATATTTCTATGTACATATACAGACATATATTCTACATATAACTGCGGATGATTGCTTAACAGATTTCATGCTTTCATGCTGCATTTGTAGCGACAACACGATTTGTAGCGCAACACGATTTCTATCTCTGCACATATCCCTCTGCAGATGTTCACTGTCGTTTTGGAGTACCTGAGTTTCTGCAAGTGGGATTCAATTTGCCGAAGCCCGAAACATCCATGGTGTACGTACCTGTGCATGCACGTAGCCATCCTTCACTGAGGAACCTAAATCATCTCACGCTCAAGTGACAAACAGGCAGTTTCAGACTGGGGTTCATCTCACCCAAGGCAAATATCTGAACTCAAAAGAATCCTTCTACCACCCTTTTACCCGTCTCTTCCTCTCCACTACCTACAGATATCTGACTAGCTCAGGCACAGTTTAAAGTTAAAACAGACAGACCTTGCCCCAGCTGCCCAGCCCAACCTGCTTTACAAACTTGCTGTCAGGAGACATCAAGCTTTCTGAAAAATAGGATACTTCCCAGGCAAAATCAAAAACCCACTGAGATTTCAACTGACCCCCAAATCTTCAAACCGTTTTGAACATACTTATGCAACTTGATCTTCCAAAATGTCATCTATGCACAGAAAGCTCAGAATGATGTGCACCTAACAAAACCTTCTATTGCAAGATGATGAGCTCTGCATTAGGAGACAATTCAGTAAACACCATGCTCTGTCTTGCTAGTTTTACTGCATCTTTGGTATCTAGTTCATTCAAATATACACCAAAGGGACTTCCTAAGCTTTTTCAGCTACCTGATGTGTTGTTACTGATTTCTGCATGAGAATGCCTATTATTATGGAGGAAAAACATCACACTGGAGTAATTTCTCAGAAAATGGGAATTATTCTTATGTTTAAGTAGTAGCTATTGCTTAGAACACTTTAAATCACTGTGTTGAAATATAGCTTGAATAATTTCAGTTGCTCTGATTTTCAACACCTTCTCTCCTAGGCAGCGTGTCTTGCTCAAAGGTTGCTCATGGAACTGTTTACCTTCCAGCATGAAAGGTTATCCTTTTTAGAAATTTCTTAGGAAATCCTTCTAATTAACTAGTCTACAGTTCCCACAGTACTTTAATTTTTTTTTTTTTAATTAGGTGTTGTGGGTTCTTTGGCTTGGCTGGGGTTTTTTCATTTGTTCTAGAAAGCTCCCAAAGCTCTCTCAGGCAGAAATATTTCTTGTTCTCTCCGCAAGAGATGCTTTTTGGATGCTTTTGCTACTGAGAAATTTTTTTGGCTCTCTAGGGGACAATTAAACAATGACAACATTGTATTCAGCCCAAAGCACAATTCTATTTTTGAAGGTTTCATTTGACTAACATGATACTGACCACAACTTCCCATCCGCAAGGCAATGTAAGTCAAGTTCAGCCTCATGTCAGCGCGCACTGGCTTGACCCAAGTCCCAGGAGGTGTATAAACTACTTAGCTGGCAATGTGATTAGGTAACCAGTTCCCCTTCAGGCTGACTACATGGACGGATTCAAAGCTGCTTCTTCAACTGGTAATCAGCAGAGGTCTTAACAGGATTTAAGAAGCAAAGGCAAGCCTTGATGGGAAAGGCAAAGGGGACCAATTGCTTATCCTTCAAATGAGAAAAGAAGCCACGAGGAAAAAAGTTTGAGTGCAACTGAAAGCAAAACCCTGAGTCATGACTAATTCCTTCATTTCCAGCTGTTTCCGCTACTGACGCTTTGCTCCTTTTAGCCATGTTACAGAGGGAGAATTACCCTGCACAAAGCAAAAATACAATCCTCCCTTCTGAGCTCTGAGGCGATCTGGTCAGATCTCCCCTCAGACAAATGGCAGAAACCATCACAAGAAGCAGCAGACAGCAGGGGACTAAACCTCTGAGTGCTGCATTACTGGCTAAAAGGCTACTCACTAACTGTGCTCTTTCTACATTTTCCCACCTCATTTTAACTACTTTAGCTATTTTAGATTGTTATCTCTTCAGCCCAAGGGTCTACTACATGGTCTGACCTCACCTTGAGGCCATGGATATTGTGTAATGAAAATAAATAATGAAAAAACTCTAAAAATCTCTGTTGTATTTAATCATCCATGCAGTTAGATTCACGGTGCTCTGTAAATCTGGAACTTGAGAAAAGAAGTGAATAAAAACCCTGAAGTGAAGGTGTTATTTGGTTCATCTGTGTATTTAGAATACACTTGAAAAAATAAGCAGTCAAATTTAACATGAGACATCATGCACTTAATTAACCTATCTCACATGGTGACAGATATGAAATAAACCCATACTTTATTCAGTTATGAAAAGAACTTAAGGAAGGAATCACTGAGGCAAAGGTGACTTTTATAGGCCTGCTTTAAAGAGTGATTTCCTGGGAAAATACTCCTCAGTGCTTTTTTTCCCCCATCTACCATCCAGGGACATTTGACTGTCCCAGGAAACATTTTAAGAGTTCACAGTTTACAGCAATAATTCACACAACATCCTTAAATTAATGGCCATTCAGGACAGAGAAAAGAAAATAGAGATTGTAAGCAGAACTCAGTTAAATAAGTTCAGTACAAAGAAGCCATGCTAAAAGCCATCTGAGGGCTCCTGAATGCATACAGGATCTGCTGAGACAAAAAGCTATTCCTAGGAGTCAGCGTTGATTTCCACATTTGTGCTGTACAGACCCTGAGGATTAAGTTAAGCACTGAATTCCGGAGTCAGGAGAACAGCAGCATCCTGTGAGCGTGACATTTCTGCCTCTGCGGAGGGCTACGACTCACAGGGCTGTAAAAGGCAACTTAGTCCTTTTTTTTATGGAGCAAATACCATCTATGAACTCAGATTATTTTTAATTCATTTTTGTACTTATTTCTTATCTTCCATTTTCTGTGTCCAGCAGCTCTTTTCCCCCAAAAAGATGTCTTTTGTCCCCTCTCCCTGCTGTCCTCATCCACGCAGCGTTTCTGCAGACCTCTGCTCGAAGACAGCATTAGCTGCAAGGGTATCAGTGCAACATAGAATCTGCTCGGTACCTGCTCACCAGGAGTGTCTCTTTCAATCTTTCTCTGCCAATAAAGGATTTTGGGGGATTGCAGGAGGTTTACTTTCTGTGCAGGAGGCTAAGAGCTGCACCGTGTAACTATAGCGACAACTACTGTGAAAGCTCTCGATTTTTATTGACACGCCTCGCAACATTCCGTGGAAAAATTTATACGATTAGAGAAACAGAAAATTAAACATCCTAAAGGCCAAAGGAAAATATTGTGGTGATCTGCATCTTTATGCACTGCTTAAATACTTCCTCGTGGTAATTTGCTTCTTTTACTGTATAGTGGTAACATTAAAATAGCATTTTAAAAATCGCAGCTTGAACGGTGATTTAAGCCTCCATAATGCCAAAACAGAAGATACACTTGCAATCAGCTCAGAAAACACCGTAGCACATTGCTGTATTTGACAAAATTTCATCACTGGGAAACTGACACTACATAAACCGAGAGAAGAATAAGGTGCACACGTTTTTTCATAGAGAGTAACAAACATTTGCATAGGGATATAATGAATTATTCATCTCTTACAGACAAGACAAAGGACACATCTTTCTAAAAGGTATTTCTCTATCCAAAGGATAGGCATTTAAAAGGATTTTCCTGTGCTCACAGCAGCTGAGAACTGTGTGAAAATGATACTGAGATGCTTTGTCCCAGTCTTAAGAGTTCTGTGACTTGATAGACAAGTTTGACATTCCAAATCCAAGAGAACAGTTTCAAGCTCGCAGCAAAATATGAATATGCTGCAGTCTGAAATTGCCTCAAATATCCTGGAAAGTTACCAAATCGCTTACGTTGAGCTTGAAAATGCCACCTCTAAATGTGCTTCCAAGGCCATGATCCACAGTGCTGGAAAACTGATCCTTGCTAATGGCCACCATTTATAGCCTTAACCTTTACTGCACTGCTTCAGTTGTCTCCAACAGCTTAAACAATATGAATCAAAAATACTTCCAAAGATTTTAACAATTACCACCAGACCGAGAACTAGACGTGCAAAAACCTTGACCTTATTGACAGAGTGGATTTGCATGGTCGCAGGAATTGCCAGTTTTGCAGTCAAGGAATGGGACCAAAACACTTTACCCCAGCTGCCACGTCTCATTTCCTGCTCTGCTGGTGTGATTCATTTCTCTAAAAAAGCTCAATAATCGCAACTACTTTTTTTATTTTAATCACCATCTGAAACAAAAATATTTAATAGCAAGGTTTAGGGAAAATACTGAGCTGTTAATATAGCTCTTCTGAATCTAATACTCTCGCAGCACACAATGCAACCCAGGCAGCCTGGAAAAGATGAAAATGATGTGTTGCTATGGAAACAGGAAGGCACATGTTTAGGTTGTTCATCCCTGAAGAGCTGCCCCACCAATATCTTTAAAGTCTGCTAATAAAATTTTAATCAATGATTAGAATAAAGTGAATTTCACCTCCTGTTGGACACCGGAATCCTAGTTTACATATCGTCAAGCTCTTTTAATGTTCCCTGCATCCAACTAAGCCCTACAACATTAAGAATGAATTTATGCACAAACAGAATGTCAACATGCACTTTTCTAGTTCAGCTACTTAAAATTATTATTCCACACAGCAGTAGACACCAGCTTCCCAATTTAAAACCTTGTGCATGTAGGAAAGTGCTTTTTCATTAATTAATTGATATGCCATACTTCCCCCTTCAAAAAAAACAAACCATACCAACTCCACAAATCAGGTCTTTGGTTATTACTGTCTTAAGACCATGGACCAGGGATATGCCCATCCAGAATGTGACAATTAGCCCAGTGCCAGTGTTGTCACTCACCAGACACCCTAAACAGCTGCTGTTTCCTAGAAATTACAGCTTCCATCTTACCATGACATACGGGCAGACAGATCTTTCAAAACACTGGGGCTTACGAAGTAAAAATGCATTTCCAGACAGCCAAACAGAAAACAGGCCAAGCTATTTGCTGGCAAAACTCCACTTATTTCACTATTATCATAGCAGAGCATCTGGCTCCAAACATGCAGCCATTAATTATCTGTACAGTTAACTATGTCAGTACACTTATTTCTTATTATACTGGGAAATCAATAAGCAAGACTTGGTTAATGCTATTACTAATCTATTAAATCATGCTTTATAAATAACAAAGTACAATGTTAAGACTACCAGTGCGGTAATAAACAGTTAACAAGCTCTGTATTCTGGATCACAAGACAGCAAAGCAAAGCTGAAAAGACATGAAATCCATACCGTGAACAAACAGGTGCATTTTTTTTTTAATGTAGTTGTGGTTTAACTTGGCAGGCAGCGAAACACCACACAGCCATTCCCTCACTGCCCCCCAGTGGGATGGGAAAGCGCACTGGGAAAAGGTAAAACTCGTGGGTTGAGATAAAGACAGTTTGACAGTTTTTGCTCAGAATGATGCCATGTGGTATGGAATAACCTTGTGGCCACTTTGGGTTGGCTGTCCTGGCCATGTCCCCTCCCAGCTCCTTGTGCCCCCTCTCCCAGCCTACTCACACCAACTAAACCATCAGTGTGTTATCAAACATTTTTCTCATCCAAAATCCAAAACACAGCACTTCACCAAGTACTAGAAGAAAATTCACTATCCCAGCTGAAACCAGGGCAAGAGTCATACATTATGAATTATTATCTTAAAAATTTAATTAATTTCCATTCATGTATACAATATTCCTCTGTTTCAGTATTCCTGGTAGAAGGACTCCAGTGGTCCATTCAGACAAGTCATTCAGGAAGAAAACCAACTCTCAGACCTACCAACCATAAATCTTTACTGCACTGAGATCTTGAATCAGAATATTAGAAGTGCCAATGTCAGAAGAGATACGAGTGACAGCAGGAACAACATGTCCTTTAAAGAGGCCAGACTTATCTGGTTTCAGCTTCAGAGATATTGAGTAGGGGTGATTTTCCACACTCTGCTCCCAGAACACACCAGGACTTTCAAGAATATGGCAGTCTCTCTATCCACTGTTATATTTAGGATTGAAGTTTTCTAAAAAAACCCTGACACTAATCTCCTGATCAACTGTACAAGATTTTTAAGGTGTTGTTTATTTTTAAATTAAACTTGAAATACACTGATTTCTTCCAACAACACTCCCATTTCCTTTTCCTGGCTTTGTAATTAACATGAAGACATAATAACTGCAGGCACAGCCCTCCCCCAAACCAGGATCCCACTGTGTAAGCATTACGCAGTAGCTATATTTTTTCTTCCCCTAAGGTATCCACTGTGATATTTTAAAAGATTTATTTGCTTACAGCTAAACGGATGATATTTACTCACATTACAAAACTCCTGTCATACAACTCCAGCATTATTTAACCACCTTCTCTTAGGAGACATACCAAGGACAGCAGGTCAGGACAGTCACACGCTGTCTGGAAAGGCTCGCACAAAGTACACGCACATTGTCCCTTCTCCAACCACGCAAAAATAACCTGAACAAAATCATCATCCAGTTTCATCAGCAGTATAATATACAACCAAATTTCTGAGTATTTTGCTAAATAAGTGCGTTCATTTACCCCTTCAGCAATAAAAAGCAGGATCTCAGCAATACAGCAGTTCCCCTTGGCTCCGAAGGTCAATATGACAGTGCTTCATTCCTGTTACTTTTTAAGGCCTTGGCTGCTGCCTGGACATCTGCACTGGCTACCAAACTATTTCCAACTGCCCTTCCATCCAGGCATCTGTCTCTCCAAAATTTTGGAGACAAACAGCTTACGGGAAAGTGAGAATGACATAGTGACATGTGGAGTACAGTGCCGCCAGCCTCCCTTCCTTCATGAAGGTTCCTTTTAGTCATGACACTTTAGCTAATTCATATGACTTTTATTGCCTAAAAGCCAGTGTGGCCTCACCACTCTCCTTTTTTCCACATCTGTATTTTAAACCCAACTCACTGTTCAGAACTTTTCATGGATCCCAGGCAAGAACCGCTTCAGGACACGGAACAATTTAGTCTGGGCATCCAGAGATCATCTGCTTAACCTCTCTGCTTGAGTGCCTGCTACTACAGCTACTCCCATGCCCTGAAATTTCTGCACTTCTATCTTACACTTTGCACCAGGCACAGTATCCAGAGAGACTGCTGGATGCAACTGGATACTCTGAGGCTGCTTAAGGTTTGCTCATCTCAACCAAATTTCCCATTTTTCCAAACTTGTAGGATCTTGCTTTTCCTCCACTCGTACTTCTCTCCAGACAATAACCCTCATTCTTTTCTGAGAAACTCAGTGTCACTCTACAAAAAATCCTATGCAGTAGCCAGCTCCAAAACTGTGTAATTTCCAAAAAGGGTTGGGTTTTCAGGTCTTTTTTTCTTTACTTTAAAAAGCACACATAAAGCTAATTTCTGCAGATGGAGTAAAATGTACCATGTGAATGAGGCAGATTGGCTTTCTCATTGGACACTGAGGGGTTGCTATGATTCAGACATTATGCTTTAATATTTAAATTTCCACAAGCTGCAGATATGTTGATATAAGAACAAACGTCAGAAGGCTGATCTATTCTGAGATCCATCTCAGAAAAAGGTCGACAACACACTCTGAAATCAGGTTCTGTTTCTGTCTATTGGAATTTGACAGATTTCAGTCACTTGAGTAAGAAAAAATTGCCAAAGAGGAATCCAACACTACGGTGCAGATTTCAAACACTCATGAGGAGACACTATACTGTCATTTCCTTTGTCCTTAGCGGAAGATGTAAGAAATAGTAAATTGCTTTATTTATATACATTGGGCCCCTTGATCCTCATTTTCATTTCCGAACTCCTCTTTTTACACAGATTCACATTTATTTACTGCTTGAATTTTGCTATAGTACCGCTTTGCTTGACTCTCCACAGGAAATTTACTCTGCAGTGTTGTTTTTGCCTTCTCTAAAATTTGGCAGACCTATCAAACTGGGAGATTTCACAAGCTCCCTATAGCTCAGGGCATCAGAACCACAAGGCCTCAGCGTGCTTGGGTTTGGTTTGGTTTGGGGGTGGTTACTTTTCCTTTCTTTCTTGATGATAGAAACCTTTACGCTGATTCCAGCCCTTAATACTGCATCCTGAGCAGTGCGACAACTGGGGAAAACAAGATCTACAGTGTCAGCCACTTACATGTGTTCTCACGTAGTCACCATCTGTTTGGTAGTCCCAGAAGTCAGCAGCTCGTATCACAAAAAGCACTGTCATATTAAACACCCTGCTGACACAGAGACCACGGAGTGAGGGACCGAGCTTGTTGGCTGCTGAGCCATCAGGTGCGGCCTCAAAACGTACCAGCACAGAACCACTAAATGATAGTCCTTCAAGGTCTTGTCCTCCTCTTCCTTCTCCCAGCTACAGGCTTCGTACTGATGATGAAACTGCTGCAGCTCACATTGGATAAGTTTGCTAAATAATTGCAATTTTACAAAACTTGCAAGTCCGCAAATGTCTCTTATTGTGCGTGTTTGCAAGATATGCTGAGAGGATGAAAAAAACCACTGAAACAAAGATTACAGTCCTTGCCAAAATAAGCCATTTGTCCCTCATTCAGTAAAGTGCCTAATGGTTAGGTGAGTTAAACAGGACTGGGGAACCATTTTGAAAGGCTGAAAGGATTGTCTCCAGGGCTCCTAGGGAGCAACATCCCAAAACTCTGCCGTATGGTAGGATGCAGTTTGCTTTCCACAGCTTAACTGGCCTAAGCACAGGTGAGTGGGGAAGCTCTGGCCTTGGTATCTCATCCATTTCCAAGGGCTCAAACAACACACTGAGCCCTTCATGACCATGTTGCTTAAGCTCTGATACTAAGAGGAAACAAATATTCATGTCCAACCTATCACTACATGATCACAACATGTGCAGTCCCAGTGAAGGACTTGGGACTGCAACCTGCAGAAAAATTTGTCATCTCCAATAGGAAAAGGAACAAGCTCAAAAGGGATAACCTACTCACTCCTACATATATACACACATATACAAAACATGTAAGCATAGGTTTAAATCAAAATATGGATATATCAAACCATTACTCCTTAGTATAATATCTCAATTGCCTTAAAAGAAACTAGAAATCCTTCAATCTATGTTATTTGTGAGATCTTAGGCTTAATCTTATTCTGTCCATTTGTTTCCCAGGAACAAGAGACCGTGACAACATCCAACTTCATGCTTGGGTTGATCTTGCCAGCAGAGATGATGATGATGTAGCATTTGCATTCCATAATTCCCCTCAGCAGATAAGTAGATTTCTGTTTTTACAGAAATACACCAATTATTTTTATGCTATGTATACATATGCATTTTTTCTACGGCTGGTTCTGAAACACTTAAATCTGCTCATAAATGTAGAATAAAAATTTTTCTAGGCACGCAGTTCCTTTTCTAGCAACTACTATTTGAAAGCTGAATTGTGGAGTCTCCTTCTTCCCTTCTCCCTTTCCAGCCTCATAAAGAGAGCGTGGTAGAGGACTCTGCTCATGGAAGTATCACTGAATGTAATTGTTTCAGTAACAAGAAGCTTGTTTCCCAAAAAAAGTAGCCCAGCAACAGAAGTGTTGGCATGGAGACACAAGCAGAGAATCCTGGAAAAGCCTCCGAGATTGTTCTGCCAAGTTACACACTCTGATCACCGAGCTCTCAGCTCCCAAGATGACCATGATAGCAAACACTTCATGCAGTCCCAATGTATTGTGACCTAAAGGTCACATCAGAACAGTACTAAGAGTATTTCTCTTTTGGTAGTACCAAAAGGGCCCCTGATGGGAATACCAGACACTGGCCTGCCCTATGTTCCCAACACCCTGTTATTCAATATATTGAATAAGAATGGCAAAGCTGATAATTAGTAATTGAGAATCCACTTCCTTGTTAACACAGCAAGAAAGCCACAGCACTTCACACTGACACAAAGGCTGGGCTGCCAAGGGGTTCAGGCCAGGTGAAGCCCACCACAGAAACTGGGTCATGTTTCTCCAGAAGGCAGCCCTTCGACACAAGATGTGTCACTGCCTCAGGCACTGGCCTGCCCTCCACACCCTGCTGCACTCCCCTAAGGTAAACCCAGCCTTGTTCTTGGAACTGCTCTCTGGGCTGCACAAAGAAACACCATCAGAGACTGCCAAACCTAGAGGAGATGAGGCCACCCAAGAGTAGGCAGACAACCACGGACACTGCAGGATTAGCGGCAGAGCAGCAACACACTCAGACCTCCCTGGCTGGAGAGAGACACACACAGGACTGAGAGTGAGCAAGAGGCAGTTTAACAGTGTGGTATCAGCTCAGAGCAGCAGCAGGAGATGAGCAGCCTTCCTTCACACCGCAGGGGATCAGAGATAATTCAGAAAACGGAGACAAATTCAATTTAATACAGCAAATTAAAGGGAAACCAAGAGAAAAAATTGGGTCAATCTGGTATGCACATGGCATTCTCATTGACAAAACAAGTAGACAACAAGATTTTTACATTTCAGAGGTCTCCAGAATTGAGCAGCACCCAGAAGCTCAGCAGATGGCCTTGAAAAAACGGCCTGTTCACTTCAGAGTCCCAGTGGGAGCTGAGCCCTTTCAAAATAACTGGAACAGTCTCTAGCTATCAAGCAACCACCAGCAAAGGAGGTGAATTTGGTTTCACAGCATTTCCTCTGGTTCATTCCAAGTTTTCCCTGCTCATTTGTGTATTTCCAATTAAAATACCATTCTTATTTTCCTAACTGATCCCCCAGTTAGCAGCAGGGGAGGAAAAGAGTAGAAACAAAAGCCCTCAGTAATACAGCCTCAGAAATGCATCCGAATGTGCAGGGCTCTGACACAGCAGCACTGAACAAGCTGCTGCTTCCCCTGACGTTCCAAGGACAGGGGGGTACATGAGGCTGTGCATTTGTATTCCCTGCCACCGCCTCGGCCTGGCTTTTCTCCTCGCTCCCCCAAGCACAGACATCACCTCATCATTGGAGAGATGACCTGTGAGCAAACTGCATTGCAGCCTGCACTGCCTGGGCACGGAGCCCAAGGTGAGGGAAACAACACGGAGCAAAGCTACACGGACACCAGACATGTTCAGCTCTTGACATGCCTGGCTGTCAAGACACACACTCTGCTGCTCTAAGGAGTCACCAGCAGAAGATAATGCTGCTGCAACCTCCAGAAACACCCTTTGTCTCTGCTGTGTATGTAGAGCCAGAGTGAAAGCTCATTTTTACTTTCCAAAAAAAAAAAACAGAGGAAGAGAAACAGATGTACTCGTAGCAAAATACTTTCCTGTGCCCACTGCAAATCCGGTATCTCTCACTGACCACAAATACAGAAAAGAAAGTATCTGGGAGAGAGAAAATAAGTCTTTGTTAATAGTCCAATTTTCATTGGAAGTGAAGGGAGCCCTTGTTGAGAAAAAAGGCGGAGGAGATAAAAATCAGAGGTGGTGAAAGCGCATTCATAAAGGGCACGAGGAAAAGGGGGGAAGAAATCAATCACAGGAACAGACAAGATCAAACGGCAGCATACCAGTACCAGCCGTATTTCCTCGGGAAAAAAAGCTGCAGGATGAAGAGGCAGCACAGCACCATGCTGTGAGGAGCGCTGCTCTCCTCACCCACTGCACAGAGAGAGTTGTTCTTTCTCCATAGCAACAAGATACTTAAAAGCCAATCTGGAGACTGAAGACCGGCTCAAAAACAAAACACAACATGTATCGATTTATTATCTCTATTTTAAGCCTCAGCTGGGAAGTACACAGGATAGCATTTGTTTAGCCTGAGGAAGCATCTTCATGGAAAGCTCTCTCCTCCCTTTATACCTCCCTGCCTCAGAAGTGACCCTTGGTGTGAAGCAAACTGTGGCACTTTACACGTCCCCTGCTCTTAGCTAATGCCAAAGACATGAGGCATAAACACAGCCTGAGGTGCTCACAGCTGCAGCCTATCTTTGCAGGGGCTGCAGGGAGGCATCCATACCTCCAAACTCTTCTCACAGGACTCTGGGAGTGGGGGAGGAGGAGGAGGAGTTGCAGCCTTTTGCTGCAAAAAAACAAAACCAAAAAAAACCCCAAACCAATAAACATAATAATAAACAAACAAAACTCCCAAACTTGCTGTTTAGTAGTTACCAGCTCAAGTCACTGATTGCAAGGGCTCAGGATACGCTCGTATCTTGTCCTTGAAGTCTGCCTATACCTGCTGGGAAACAGCTCTGCTCAGGCACCTGAACGACTTCAATAAAGCCATTATGCTGACTGCACTGGCAGGGCTCTAGGAACATTACAGCCCTCACCTCCTCCTCAAAGGCACCGACAGAGCCTGCACAGCACATTCTAGAACGCATCAGGATTATCTAAGAAGCCCGTCAAGTTCTGGGTGAATGGAGGGTGCTGAAAAAGCTGCAGAGCAGCTGGGGTTTCAGTCCTGGCCTTGCTTCAGCTTAGCTGCTGGGATGAGCTTCCCCTACTTCCTTCCTGCAAAGAAGGAGCACGCAGCAGCATCAGAGCTATCCAGAACGAACACAGCCGAACACAGCACTGAGCAGCACTGCCTGTGCCCAGCCAGGAGTGCTTCACAAACAGCGGGGCACACAGGGCTAGTGCAAACAAGGCCACTCTGGGGCAGCCACTGTCCCTCGGGGCACAATGGCATTGCAGGCTGCCGAGGACAGGGCAGTGCGGAGAGGTAAAGTGTTTACACAGCACCTAAGCAGGCAGGCTTTTGCCCAGTGGAAAACCAAACACACGCTGAGGGTTTGGAAATGCAAGCTAAGAGTCTTAACTGGCACTGAATGCTGGAGAAGTGGTGGGAATTGGGCGTGAGGTGGCAAGCAGAGCAAATGCAGAAAGTTGTTGATTGTGTACAACCAAGCCAAAAATGTGGTCCAGTGGGCCAATTTTGTTCGTTCTAAAGTCTCCTTCACTGCAAAATTTTACTGTTTGAAGGACCATAGAACATTCAGGAGGAAAGAAAAGCCTGGTTTAAGATTATCCAAAGATGCATTTCCAGTGTCTGCCATGAAAGCCATCATTTGAATTTCATATTAGCATTAAACATAGTTCTAGTTTAGATTCACCCATGAGTCATAAGTTTAAGAAGAAAAAAAGCACTGTACTCAGCAACTTTGCCTTGGCTCAGCACTATTATCTTACAGACTTCATCTGTACATCTGCTAAATCAAGAACTCCAGAAAAAAATCCAATCCACATACACTAAGCATCCATCTGTCTAACCATTTCTCCTACAGCTAATGTATATTTTAGATCTAAAATACAGAAACTTTCAATCGGCCAGTCCTCAACCACTATATTTATTATGGGTCTTGATTTTTCATTTCCTCATGCAACATTTTATTCAAGAACAAAATATTAATTTTCAAGCCACTGAATCAATTTACTGTTACTTTTGAAAAAAAATTATCTTACTACAAAATATTTGTAAAAGAGCTGCATGGAAAGGATAAGAGTAATATTCATCTGCATAGATTATGAAGTAGAAGGAAAAGCATGAATCAGCTTGTCCTCATAAAAACACATTTGCTAACCAAAGTCTGTTTCCTACACAATTAGTTACAAGTGCAGAAATATTTCTTTTAATAAGCGGTTTCAAAGGTTGCCAGGAGCAAATCTCTGTGGAATGCATACAAAGTTGTTCTGGTTTTTTCTGCGTAGGTTACCTTACTGAACTCAAAATGGAGGTATCCAACGAGCTNGTGTAAAATAACAATACTTATGAGTCTTTAGCTCGGAGCTTACAGCAGCTCCAGAAAAGCACTGCTTCCCATGCAGCCAAGTGTTATCCCCCAGCTTTGGCTTCAGCCTCAGCCAGCCCCACGTCTCTCCCACCAGTGAGCCAGGTTGGGGGTGGCACTGTGACCAGACATGGCATTTTGCAGTGTGCCCTCTCAAAGCTGATGTCACTCCCGCATGAATTTCCAGCGCTGAACAAAAAAATCACAAGGCACAGGCTGTAAATCACAAGGGCTTAGTTGTTCCATCTTAGGAAGTTAATTATCCTGATGATGTTATCTTAATTAAATGGTAGCTAATCTAAGTTTATATTTAAGCCTGAAATGTGAATATATTTTAAAAACTCTTGATGATAGCAAATCTGAAGAGACAGAGGAAGGAAAGGAAAAATACCAGAGAAAGTAGGGTTGGTTGAATTGCACAAGCAACCATATTTCTAAATACAGGCAATTATAGCTCAGGTTTCCTCCTTTAGTGTTGTCTAGGTGAATCAGATTTCCAAGGGGAAAATGTGAGGGTCTCCAAGCAAAAGCTGAAAGCAGATAACCAAAATATAAATGATAAAATTGGCGGTCTGAGAAAAAAACCCCAACATCTGAAGTCAGAGGTTAGCAGAGAATCTTTGAAGAGTCCTGCTGTGTGAATAGTTTTTTACACTTTTCTAGCTCACTGAAAACAGTGGTGGTCTTGTAAAAAATTTACAGCAATCTAGCAAGGTGCCATGCATAGAAGCCGGCAGCCGCTTGAGAGAGTTTATGGGCAATGATAACCTTTCCAAAGAAGGAAGAAAAAAACAAGGCTAGACATTTAAGAAATTGTTCCTTTTTCTTCAAGGGCAAGGGAAATTTAACATGGCCAGCAGAGAAAAAGAGAAAACCAGGAATTACAGCTGTAACTGAACAGAGAGGACTCTACTAAAGGCTGATACCAACATCTCAGCATCTGAACAGTGAGAGACACTAGATGTCCTAATCCTTCAATCCATACTCCTCCATCACCATTCCCATTTGTTTCCTACCCAAATCCCCTCAAATTGCGAGATCTTTTGTCCCTTATATCTGAAGGATTTAGCTAAAGCAATTACCATCAAATATTACCATAAGGAAAGGTAAAACACAACCATCTTTCCCTTTTCCAGGCTGATTTCTACCTGAACACCTAATTTTGCAACCAACAGGCTCAACTTTGACTCCCCTCTTACAGGCAGATGGGCTGTTCACAGTCTCCTTTCCTTCTGAGCAGAGCTGGAAGACCCCATATCCTCACACGCCTATCAGCAATCTGCACTGAGTTTTACAAGGTCACTGCATCACTCTAAATTGAATTCCAGCCTTCCAATCAGGGAAGCAAATGCACATATAACCTTTGCAAGCAATTAAATGTACTGCCCTTGCTAACTTTGGTGATTTCTCCGATACTTGAATCTCAAGAATTTAGTAATTACTTCTGCTGGCCTTTGTTCTGCCACGAGGTTGAGACAGCGAGTTTCACTTCCAATGTGTGTCAGAATCGGTTATCAAAAAAGAAGTCCCTTTTAAAGAGAGATTCAATAAAAACAATTATGCTCCTGCTTTTCCCTTTCGGCAGTGCTGAAAAACCTTTACGAAAGTAAGATCTGGCTTCTGCGACCTCCACACTCCTTGATCCTTTTGTCAATCTTGTTTGCTAGCTTCCTGTTTCCCATTTCAGACAGGTCTGAGTTTGCCTTTGGATTTAAGGAATTTAAGGAAAGTGTTTCTTTACATACAAGGATGACATCCAAGTGGAAAATTTGATCCTTGAATCTAGACAAAAATAATTCTACAATACTCTGGAACACCTTACTGACACACACCACCATAATGAGGCCCACAGACAGGGGACAAGATAACAAGGGACATATTTTTGCCTTGGTACAAACTGTTGTAAATCTGAGCTAGGAAAAAGTCAGACTTTACACTGAAATACCCAAAGCAGTGCACTTAACCCTTATACAAATATTCCAACTGAAGTCAGCAACTGAAGGTTTGCAAAAAACAAGCATCATTCCAAAATGAAAACCAGAAAAGGGAGATTCAAAATCATGTTATCTCTTTATGGGCCATGTAAGTTATTACCTTACTGTTAAATTACATTAGTCCATGAAGCTAACTGGAACAATAAAGAAGGAAAGCTGTTGTCTTCCAGGTGTATCATACTAGTAAGGAAGCCGCACTGGGAGAGCAAAACATGCGATTTATAAAACAGAAGGACAAACCTCTTTATCTTCACTTGTGTCTTTGAAAACAGAAATACCATAACTAAACACAGGAAAGGGAACTAGAATACAGGATGCTACAAATGCTTAACAAGTAAGTTCATCTCTATGAGGAAGTGTGATGGAGAGATATGACTTGAGCCACATGTGTGCATGAAAGGCAGTACACAAAGAAATGCCTGATTTGAGTTCAGGATTAGGTGCAGCCAGAGTCAAATGAGCATTCAAAAGACTAATACGTTATTCCTGGTGAGACTCAATAAAGGATTAGAGCTTTAGGACAGGCCCCCCCTGCCCTCTGAAATCAGGTATCTTTATTGCCCATTATTAACTCTTATAACCCAAAGCTGAGGGATTCCCAGAGCTGTTAGTCACTTCTGGGAAAAACAACCCGATGAAAGAATAAAGCAAGCCAAATGCAGCTTGTAAACAGGGAGCTACTTGCAATGTTAGTGTTATTACATTTTGTTTTCTTGTTATTCTCATCCAGTCAAAGACATTATCTCCAATTAAGGAGGCATATTTGGTTTTGGAGATACAGCAACATGCAGTCATCTTCGATAATTATTTGAGATCTGTAAAAACCTTGGAGCTTCCTCTAGAAGCTTGCACTGGGTTCTTGGGCCATTAACTTGCTAGATGAACACAACTGAAGCTGTACAAGGAGGTGCAGCACAAGAGCGAAAAGGCAACTCCCAATCAAATGGGGATGATCAATATGCTGTGGCTGCTTACCTCCCAAGAGAGAGATGAGTGGAAGTGTAGGAAATGCTGCTAAGTCTCAGAGACAGCTAAAATATTTAGGTTCACATAAAGAAAATCAGTGGCAAGACTGAGTGCAATGACAGAGCAGACGCTCATTGTTAATGCCCTGCAAGCATTAACTTGGGATATTTCATTATGACCATTGTGTGCTGTCTCTCAGACGTTGAGCTTTTGTCAATTCAAGCACATGTTGCTTATTCCAGCTGACTTGAAGGCAATTCTCATCTCCCCCTCCTTTCCCCTCCACAGATTTCCAGGGCAGAGTGAAAGGCAACACTGAGTTAAATCTTCATCATTTTTGTTGACTGGGTTCTTCAGGAAAATTGCATGGACCTCATAACAGGCATTTGAAAGTGTGCTGCAGTCCCAGTTTAAAAACTAAAAGCGTGGGAGAGGACAAAGCTGTAACTGTCACACGTTGAAACACAATAATGAATATCTAAAGTCCAAAATGAGCACAGAGTTAATGGCCTTCCACACCAAGGACATACCATTGCTTGGCCTACTTAAAGTTTGCAAATTAATTTCTTACAGATTTCAAACCTGTCTGCAGAGATGCAGAGAAGCCCACAGGTGGTCACCACAAGGAGACAGTTTAATAGTGTAGTCTCATTTTTCATGGTATATTTTGTTCTTGCCCCCCTGCGATTTTAACAACTAAAAATCTAAGGTAATTTTAGGTAACAGTCTGAGTTCCTTCTTGTTCTTCCTCCTTTTGGTCCTCTTATCACTCTACCTAAGTTCCCATGATGAAGCAAGCTCTGCCTTGAGCTTTTGGAACACAAGATCAGAGCTGCCACCATTCTGGACTCACCACTGAGCACCACTGGCTGCAATCCAGCCCTCCTGGAGCAGTAAGCATGTGGCTTGTGTGTTCCTACTTGCCTAAGAAGAGAGAGATCCCTGTGTCTGCAGTTTTCCTGGAGAGAAATCCACTAACAGCAGCATTAAACTATCAAAACATGTAGCTTTGCCCAGGAACTTCAACAAAGGAAAAGAAAAGGCAGCAGAAATAGGAGTTCTTTCTAAAATACATCGTTTAGAGCTTTGAGCAGGGGGTTTTGGTGTTTTTTTCTTTAGTTTTAAAATAAAGGTTAACAACTTATTTTGGAGTGTAAAAAGACAGATCACAGCAGAAATGCCAATTAAAAAAAAACAACAAACAAAACATGATAAATCTGATTTACCTCCCACAAACACAAAGCAAACTGTCATTAAGCTATCCCTCTATGCACAGGAATTGAAGTCAAGCCCAGTCTCTCTCCTTTTTTCACACAGGATTAGGTGATAAGTTATCCAGAAACAATACAAAAGAGCTCCAAAACTATTCCTTAAATGGCAGATATTTTTGAAGGCTCCATTCTGTCACTGGTTTTGGCAGTTGTGAAGATAATATGTCCTATTTTTCCATATCATTTTTCCATACAGTACTCTGACTTTGAGGCGGTGCAGCTCTCCCAACATCATAACAAACCTTGGAAGTTAAGGCATTATGCCAAGGCCTACATCTTTACCATTTCTACAGATTCCCCAGTATCATGATATTATGAAAAAAAGCCTCATAAGCAGTCCAAAACTACAGACAGCTTCCAAATGAATAAATATTAAAAAAAGAACTGACATCAAAAGTTACCCAACAGGAGGGAGCTGTATGTAGTGACATGCCGCAGTTGCAGTGAAGAGGAGGAAGTAACTAAACTTCTGCTATCCTTGGTGCTGACTCACCACATTCTGGCTGCAGGATACGACATCCTGAAAGATGCTCGAGTTTCTAGAGATGTCCCTAATGCTGTCAAGTGTCTCACTGCACAAATACATCGCCTAGAACTGAGACAAAAATTTGAGTTCTCAAGTCCTTAAGATTGTGGTTGATATCCTGCAGGGTGTCAAGACTGCTATTTGGAGGAGAGTGGAAAATAACAGACATTAAACAGGGCTTTTTGTTGTTAAGGACCAATTCTGGTTGTATCAAGACTGAGCTACAGAATATGATGAATTTGTCCGACTTCGTCACTTTCTGTCTTCCCTGGACTGAAAGCCATGTTCTCTTGCTAATATCCTTCTCCTTCACCCCAAACCAGCAATAAAACACTTCTCAGCAAACAGCCAGAGGCCTGGGTAACAGAGGCAGCAGCTGGGAACAGGAGGGACATGTGCCCCTTGCTGCTATGCTCCAGCATTGCTCCAAGCCAGAGGCATCAAGGGGTGACAGGGACCTTGTGTTGCAAGGAAGATCTCAGCTCAGGTTATACAGAGAAAAGACAGCCAGGAACAGAAGAGTATTCATTTATAATGAAGCCAAATGAATGCTTAAAAAAAAAAAAAAAATCCCCACATATCCTAGCTCTCACAAATCTGAGCCTTCTTTATGTGTGTGTATGCATCTGTGTTTGTAAGTTATATGCACACACAGAGATATATTCATAAACAGGCTAAATATATTCCCCAAAAGAAGATTTGACATTTCCAGCCTTAATCCTGTCACCCAGAACAGACCAATTTGCACGATCTTCAGGGCCAACTGCTGGGTTCATCTGCTGAAACTAACTTTACATGATACGTTTATTTGCTGGGAGGACAATACTGTTTTGACTCAAACTTACCCTGACTAGCCCTATGCCAGTGAGAGTCATTGCTGTGTTTGTTCAAATTAGTTTGCCTCAAATTGTGGAGAGAAGGTCACTTTACAGACCCTGGAGCGGGAAGAAGCTCTGGACAAAAATAGGGTGGCACTGTCACGATATTTATCAGCCAGGTTCAGATCAGTTTCATCCTTAATGTCTCTGCTATATTTTGCTATCTAAGTACATGGTTACCAAGGTAAAGTTTATTTAATCCACCTGAAAAAAAAATTACAAATACTACAAATCATCAGATGACTTTAGAAACAAAGCCATATACAAATCTCACCCTTTCCACTACAGAGTTTATTCCTATGCATAATAAAGTATCCAGAGACATCATATACACAGAAATAATCATATTTCACTAGAGAGCTCTCTATACAGTCAGTATCCACGTGGGCTATTATTCCCATTTGGGACAGCAGATGTAAATTAGAGTTTGACATTAGATACATATCACTATTGTAAAAGTAGAGAAAAAATAAACCATATAAGAGATCAATAATTACAACAAGCCAGACAGCAAGAAAAATGCTTCCTACCAAGGCTCCTGCTCGTCACATCCATATGTTTATAGGAGGGTAAGAGTTACCTCATTCACCTTCTTTCCTCACAAGACCTTTTATTTGTATTACATAGTCAGAGATTATTCTCACAGAAAACACACGAAGTAATATTGGGAGCGTCAGAGCCCACAGGCAAGAACAGATTTGTCAAAATAACACAGCAGCCTTTTCTGCCACAAAGCCGTCTTGGGGATTCACCCACCCCATCTGCTACACAATTACAGGATGAGGGGTCAGCACTGAGCCAAAACTGAGGGGGAGAGAAGGGATGACACAGTCCTCACTCTGTAGTCTTTAACAGCTCTGCCTTCTACTTGCAGACACAAAACCTGAAGGTGGGGGCTAAGAAAGAAAAGGAAGAACATGAGGATTTCCCTACACACTCTTTTTTTCTCACTTTAAGGAGAATGCTTGAGAATGAAATGAATTCCTAATAGCTGTATCCAACACCACTGCTCTTACAGACCCAGGGCCCATCCAGAGACTGCTGCCCTCTGGCTGGAAGGGCCAGCAAGGCCACTGAGATCCTGCTGAGCTGCCTTCCAGGGGACGCACCGTTCCCTGGAACGGTATCCTTACCGGCAGACAGTGCTGGTGGTACTGCACGCTTCCTGAAATGCTGCTTCTCCATGCAGCTAGAAGCATTAAGATCCTTGAAGAGAGGAGTGTTTGCAGACCATACTATTTGCAAGGAAATGAATCTTTCCTACAAAAAAACCAGCATTCAAACTAAAAGCCAAGATGTTCGGGATATCTCCCTAAGTCATCTGATTCCTTACAAATGTTGCCTATCCTCACCTCCCACTGACCTCTCATTCTACAAATGTAGTTAAAATGGTGTTTGAATGCTGAGTGCTTTATATACATCTAAAGTGCTTCAGAAACAAGTGTCTGTCTCATTCTTCACCATCTAATTAAAAAACAGGGTTTCTAGTTCCATACCACTATTTTGAAAACCATGACACGGAACATGGCATATATTGCAGTAAGAAGAAATCTTTTGGTGTTCAAGTAATCAGCACAAAACCTAAGGTATTGCAGCCTAAGTGAATTTTTCTGCAGTTTGTAAAACCATAGTATGAAAAATACCAATATAAAAAGGGAGGGCTGAGCCTCCCTAACATTTTCATGTATTTAATTTTGGATGATAAGAACATCCCTAGGAAAAGCTCATTCAGTAATGAAATCTGAAATGAAAAATGACCACCCAGAAGTAAAAGTAGTCATACACAATTAATGAATTCATTCAGCCAGCCAATAAATCAAACAGCAAACCAGACTCTCTTAATCATGCAGAGAAACATTTTTCAGTGCTTCTTATTCTGTACTTTGCTCAAGGCCTACATTACCAATTGGTTGTTTCTTAAATTCTTACCCATTTAAAATATAATGTTATTTTAAATTTAAGTGTCATCCAAGAATACTGTGTGAGGAGGTATTATTCCTCCAAAGTTTCTAATACTCAAAGAAATTAATACCAGAAAATTTACTTTATGGGTTGAAAAAGCCTGTGAGTATTCAGCAAGTTATTAGTGCACTGATAGCTATAACTTTCCAGAAAGGGTCCTAGCTCTTCCCTTTTTGGGTAAAACTTCGTACAAACATATATCAGACATGAAGAAAGTCATCACTGCCTGAAACTTTCACACTCTCTTTCCGTCAGGGACTCAAGGGGTTTACCCTTGGGATACAGACAAGAATAACTTCTTAAAGTTTTGTCAAAGACATTTTGAACATTTTCCCTTACTATTCAATTTTCTGTGCAACAATAGACTAAATTAAACAGTAACTCTGGAAAAGCTCAAAGCAAGAGACTAGTGAGAAAAGAAAGAGCAGCTTCACTGAAGCCTGAAAAACCGAGTCAGACTTCTTTGCCTTTCAGTTGCATGTGTCTTTTTTCCCCAAAGCTCATCTACTAACTCCCAATAGTTCTCTCATCTCCCTCCACTTTTCCCAAAAGATTTAGGAACAACCAGATCATGCTTCTGTTGAACTTTGCAAATGCATGCTTCAATGCAAGAGCTACGTGTGCTCTTCACAGAAACCCATCATCAAATTTAAGTGAAAGAGGCAGAAGCCAAGACTGTGCTCCTTCTAAGAATGGATTCTCTGCAAGCTCCAAACGATGGTCACACCCAAAACTTTTGAAATCTAAGGGGCCACTGAAGGACAAAGCTGCCTGACAGTCCCTGATGTTCTCACTTCTACCACACTCCTTCATGCTGAAATCATGTTTATTGGTTGGCTTTTTTCCCTTTGGATACGACTTCCACACACCTGTGACCCAAACTAGCACCAACTGAGCACAAAGGACTGTGCTAATTCTCCAGGCTCTTTCCAACAGCAGGGTCTAGATTGTGCCAATTTCTACTGCCAGCTTGGTACTGACAGGTCACACAAATTCCTCTCCTCCAGATTTCCACTTTCTCAACAAGGGCAGTGAAGACAGCCCCAACAAGGTGACTCATCAGCAAAACCCTGCCTCCAATTACAATTATTGCAGCTATGATTCCTGAGTGAGACTATTAATCGAAGCCTCTGCACAGTAGAGACCTTTAATTGTACAGAAATCCTTTCAAGTCACCTCCAAACCTGGCAATAAAACCAATTTTCCTCCTCCCAAATAGTTTTAACATTAGCCAAGACCTGCCCTGTGTGCAACAAAGTGCACATGTACTCTCAGTTGTAACTGATACACCATTTCTCAGCCAAATTTTCACAAAGTGGTTTCCACCTGCACACACGCACTGCTGTGATCAGGTCTTTAGCCCACACTCACCCACCATTCATCAGAACTCCATGACAGCACCTACAAACCCAAGCAAGAACATGGACCCTAATTCAAACTTCTCCTGGGAGGATGGTGTACAGCAGCTTGGAGCATTGTGCCTGGCCGCTGCTAGCTCTGCTTGGCCCTGCAGAGCAGTAGAGCAGTAGGCAGGAGAGTAGGAAGAGCCCACTAAAGGACACAGTACTACTTTTGCACCAAAAAAAAAAAAAAATAAAAAATAAAAAAGCCTAACATCCTCAGTTCACCTGGCCCTGTACCAGAACAGTAGGAATTAAAGTGATGAAATATGATTACATCAAACTGGGGGGGAAGGGGGTGTGCAAGGAGAGAAACCTCTAACAGTGATTATTTTATTAAACACTTTATGTTAAGCAAGTCAGAAAGCTTGCTGCACCATTAGAGCCTGCCCTGTATATTTCGAATTTCTTAGATCAGACACAGCAAGAAACTAAGGGTTTCTAAACAAGTTCTAAGGGTCTTCTCAGGACACATGACTTTGGTGAGAGGACACAGTCTGCTGCCCTTTGCAGCTCACCTGCTTCTTACACAGGCTGCCTCCTTCAGGTAATACACCAAGGAGTGACAGGCAACACCAGAAACACTTCTTTGCAGGCATTGCTTTGCCCTGAGAAGAGTCACAGCCTAAAGGAAGAACAAAGATACATTTTGTTGTACCTTCCAGCTAGCATATTAATTTTGCAGGTCCTGTCACGCTACTAACAATGCTCAGAATCCATTGCTTATGTCACTCAGTGGGGCTGTGCTTCCTCCCTCTTCTGACAATCCATCCCCTGTGACGATAACACAGCGGGAAGGGATAGGTCATGGGCATCCCAGTACACACAGACAGTCCCTACTACACAAAAGAGCTGAAAAAGCAGCAAATATGGGAGAGATATGGGGACAAATTAATCTGTGACTTGACATCAAACTCATTTGTGGCATTCCTGCTGAACTACTAGTGGGTAACACAGACAGACTTCCGTGCCTCAGTTTTCCTCATTGCTCAAATGTGTGTGCAGGCACGTAAAGCAAGAGGGAAAAAAGAGGCTGTTGAAGTATGAACTGGCTTTGGACACACCTATTGTGAAAATCCTGTGTTTTCCACCTCTGGATTACAAACACATTCTTCAGGTAAACTTTGGAGCTACTTGTTCTGGGAAGTCTTTGAGCTGAAAGAGGCCTGCGATTTTCAGAGCGATGACAAATGTCTTTTTTCACTCCTAGGTTTTTGGCTGGAAATATATCTAGAATACAGAAAGGCAGGATCTTCCTTTTGATCAGCACACAGTCAGACCAAACCACACGGCTCCTCTTGTACTTCTCCAGGCCAAGGCCAGTCCAGAAATTACCCACAAAACCCTTACTTTGGAAAGATTAGATTAAAAGCTTAGAGATGATGAATATATATCCTTTCCCCTGAAGCCCTGATGGAGATCATGTATCATCATCTTCATTTTTCAAATGAAAAAGGGGAGGGACACATGATGGACATTTACCTCATGTCAGCTAAAACACCAGTGACAGCAGCAGGAGCAGGATCTACTCCCATATCTGAGCCTACTGGTTATCCAAGTGTTGATTAGATAATCTGAATAGACACATAGCATTGTCACAGAATCACTGGTGACTTTCCCACCAGACCTTCCACTGTCATACTGTCAGATGTTGCAGCTCATGTCTCCCCTCCAGGCTCATGGCCCCACAACAAGCACAAAATAAATGCTGGAGCAAGGCACTGTAAAACGTTGCACAGCGTTTTACAGACCCATGATACCTACACCAAACATGATTTCACAGGAGAGAAAGAGAGCCATCTTCCCAGCTCAGTGTTTTGGCACAAAATGGTTTTTCATTCAGTCATGCTGAGAAAACACAAGGAAATACAGAAAAGCAAGAGTTTTCAAAAATCAATTAAAATAAATTAGCTCATAATGGAGAGAAAAAAAGTCTCCCTCTAAATATGAAACCGTCATTAAATGCTAGTAGCAAAAGGATGGTCCCAGCTACCTTTTGAGTGTGAGTTATCCACTTTATGGTATTTAAGGAATAGAGCACAGCACACCAGATATTGGACAGCCCAGTAATCTATAGGGTAGGTGAAGACAGAGGGTGAACTGCAGTGTTCCAAACTTCTAAGAAGAAAAACTGTGAGTATTTGTGGATTTCTCTCCCTGCATGCCTAATAAATGAGCTCCTGGCCTGGAGTGCTCTGCTCACCTGAGCTGACCCACAAGTGTGCAGTGAACAGGCTGTGAACTGCCATGAAATTCCAGCTCCCACGATGAGCAGGGTGGACAGAAACACCAAACGATTAAGTTTACACTCGATGATATTATCAAGCTCTCTTTTGCAAAAACAGGTTAACAAGAAAAAAAATCCCACAAAAACACTGGCCTTTTCTTTAGAAAGGAAAGAGCAGGGCAGTGTAGTCGTACTAAAAGATGTCCCTTAGAAGCACATTAAACTGCACTGATGATGGAACACGAACAAAAGCCCCCTCAAGTTTCTTAGAGTGTTGCTGAAAATAACTCCACTGTATTGATCCTATTGGAAGTCTTTTTGCATTTTTCCCATGGCTCTTTCTCGGTTATCTGAGGTGTGCAGTGCTTATTTGCAATACAGAAACAGACCTCCTGTGAAGAAAAACACAGGAGTTAGAAATTCAAATTACTTACCAGTTTATTAACTTTTTTTTTATATTAGAGGATGATTCATAACTCACTTGCAATGTTAAAAAAATAAAAAAGGCCAAGGACAGTCTGATTTTACAATTTTTATGCCAGTGATCAATGTTTAGCTTACTTTCTTTTTAAATATGATATCAAAGTGATATTATGCAAGGACATTTAAGCACTTTAAAAACTCTGCTAGATGATATTTCATCATGGTCCTAACTAGACCATGAAAATTAAACGCATTTTGCTAGAAGGGATATAAAATAAGCGAAAGTTTAAGGGCATCTCTCCCCCATGTCCTACACCCATATCTGTACTTCACAGTGCACTGCAGGGCAGGAATGGGCAACTGAGCACCAGCACAGGCATGTAATTCACACAACATTAAGCAGCCCCAGGGGGAGATATCCGCTTAGTTCCAAAGCAGGAGAACTGGGCATCCCAGTGCATCTCACCAGGGCTCATTAGGGCTCATTAACTCCTGGAGATGGCTCCAGCAACAGCCTGAGCATCCTGCAACTGTGACACACTGATACCCATGCAGCTACAGCCAGGAGTGGAGATCACTTGCTTCCTGCTAAGCATTCCTTTTCCAGGGTAAAAAAAAGCTTTAGGGCCAAAGTTGCTGGTTTTCTGGTGTTTATAGGGCATGAAGACACACTGCTCTATGACTGGAGCTTATGGGGACTTCGCCACACTGGTAATTAACAGCAGGATAGTTTATACAGGCACAAACTGGCAAGAGGTGTTTTCCAAGTTTGCTCTGAAAGAGAATTTCAAGGAGACCAAAAAAGTGTGGAAATGCAGAAGTCAAGTAGCATAATACTAAAAAGAGTCTTGGACTTCTCTGTGTCATAAGAACTGGCTGAACAGATCCTTTGCAAGCTTCCTGCAAGAGCCCAGAGACTCAAAGGAACAGGATAAAGCCGTGTTTCATCTTTGCCATCCTGAGAGGAAGAAGCTGACACTCATCTGCATAAATCACTGAGAAAGCAAACTGGAAACAGAAGCAAGCTAAAAAAGCACATAAGAACAGCCAGTAGAGTGGAAGGGAAAAACACAGCAAGAACAACTTGTCACATGGACAACACTGCAAAATAAGATCTCCAGCAGTGCTAAGACCAGCTTTGAGCAATGGCTTCAAAACACCCTGCTCCCTAGTTGGCTTTGCCTCCCATGAATCCCTAAGCAAAGTAGTTACTTATATTCTTTCTTCACTAAAATAAAACTTAGCACTTTCCTATGATTGCTTCACAATAAAAAAAAAAACTCCTAACACTAATCACATGACACCATTGACTCTCATTTCCCCCATCACAGAGCTTCGACACTGGAGAACAAAAACATGCCCCACAAGTGGAAGGGAAGACTGTTCATTTATCAGTCTGCACTACCACATCCCCTGACCTATTTTATTACTAAAAATAGTCCCTCTTAGGTCACTGCTGCAAATTGAATTCTGCTGCTTCATTGCCCACTGCAATCTCACAGAACTGCATGCTGCCTACACACAAAACACTAAGTAGGTTAACTTATTCACTGCCAGGGATGCAGCCAGTCTTCTCATATGGATAAAAAGATACAGACGATTTTCCCTGAAATGAGTGCAATGTTTCTTGCACTGCAGTTAAAAGTCTAAACCCAATTATTTATATTGCATCATGAATATAAATGCCTGGCTTCCAATTTGCCCGCACTTACAATATGTTTTTCAATATTATTCTCGTAAGATATGTTTTCAAAGGATTTAATGTCACAAGTGATACAACAGCAGCCCTAATGACCTCTATTGACAAAAAAACCAAGTTTTTCTTCAGCTCCCTCACTAGGATGTCTGGGAAAGCAGGAGACAAGAGAGAAGCAGTCAAAATGTTCCAAGTTAAAAAGACAACACCTTCTTTCAAAAGATCCTGTATTTGTAATTCCCAACGCAAAGCATCTCATGATTATCATACCACGAAGAGAGCTGGCAAATTTAGACCTAACAGACACAGACTGTTTAAAAGAGAGAGGAAGAGGAAGGCATGAACTTTACAAAACAAGAACTTACTAAAGGATCCTAAGCAGGAGACTGAAATAGGTATTGGTGACCAAATCATGCTTAATAGTGAACAAACACACAGAATATGCTATGTCCTTGGTGTTTTATTTGAGCTCGATGGAAAAAAACTTGCATATTTCCCTGGGCTATTACTGCATCTTCATTTCATTACTTCAATAGCTTCCCGGTCTTAAACAAACACAGCCCAAAACCAAGCAAAGATCAAAGACAACTGACTTCATGTCAGCTTTCTGCTTAAATCACTGCAAATTCTGCTGGGAATTTCTTAGTATGCAGCAGATGCACACAGAGCTGAACCATTCAAATGATTCACGGGCTCATTAACCTAACTTTATTGTTATTTAGTTATGAAACCAAGTTTCTCACTTCCTGCTGTTCTAAGAATAACATCTGCCAAATCTGGGCTTTCTTGACAGAGGGAGAATCCAATGTCTTCAGGGGACAAAACAGACTCAGCTCTGCCTGAGTTTCAGCTGGTGTCATCTACCGAGATGCTGGAGGCACTGTAGGTCACAAGTTGCGTGAGAAGTCCATGGCCTTCCCAGCTGAGAAAGATGAGCTCAAATACATCACCACAAGGGGAACCACACAGTCTCTTATCAAGGATACATGAAATGTGCTCACAGAAGGAAGAGGAAACTGGCCTTGCTAGCCAAGGTGCAGTTTCCCATTCATTGAAAAGGCATGAAACACACACTGCAAGGCAACCTGGGTCTGCATCCCTGACCATCCTGAGCTCCAGATTTGCCACATCTTGCTAGGGTTTGACTGTGGATTAAAAAGAAAGAAGGAAAGAAGGAAAGAAGGAAAGAAGGAAAGAAGGAAAGAAGGAAAGAAGGAAAGAAGGAAAGAAGGAAAGAAGGAAAGAAGGAAAGAAGGCAAGAAGGAAAGAAGGAACAAAGTAGATACCATTTCCTTATTTATACCTAGTAGGTCAACGTAAAGTTAGTCAACTGTTGATACATATTTTTNAAAGAAGGAAAGAAGGAAAGAAGGAAAGAAAGAACAAAGTAGATAACATTTCCTTATTTATAGCTAGGTCAACGTAAAGTTAGTCAACTGTTGATACATATTTTTCATGTATATATTTGAAAGGTATATCAACTATGTATTTCAAAGGTATATCACCCACTTCAGTATCACCAAGTCACAGGGCACAAGTGACACACTGGAGATGCCTGGCATACGTGGACAGTTGCTCTTAAATGAACATTTTCCAAAAGGCCTGTTAGTCACCTGAATGCAAGAGAGATGGGTATTAAGTTCCTTACAGAGTGAAGACATGGAGTTCTCTTCACTTTTTACAAAATTAAGCACGTTCCACAGTTTTAGACTGCTTAACTAATGAGTCCTCTCAACAGGATGTCCTTTTAGACCTTAGTTTCTCCAAGATGTTACAGCATTAACTGCCTTCTTATTTCTTAGGAGATCAAAAAAGTGTTATGTTGGAACACTTTAAGGCAGGCACTGCACTTCAAAGACACATTACTTCATTCTCTTTTTGAACTCTCCTGGCAATGCTTCTGCTTAATAAAACCTCCCTCTATTAGAAACCCTATTTATATGTGCATCTATTCTCAGAGAGATATGATCAAAATACTCTGAGGTCATACGACAGACTATTCAACATGTCAGGTAACTAACAGGAATGTCAGCAAAGTTAGTTTTAGCAAGATAATTAACAACAGCACTCAAGCAATGATGCTCAACACAAGTGAAAATAAACTATTTGCACCACTTTTCCATGATCATCACACATGAAACCAAGAGATCATTTGCATAAGTATTTAACTACCTAATTAACACTATGGTCAAAAGTGGAACTATCTGAACTCTCTAGAACTTTTTTTTTTTTGGGTTAATATCACACTTTACAAGTCAAAATTTGGTCAAAGTTTGAAAACTAACAAAACAAAAAAACAGAATTATATTTCTGAAGTTCTCAAGTTGTCCAAGACCTAGATGAACTGTTCTTTACGGATCACTAAGAAAATCTATGCAGCTTTCAAAGTGCCTGGATCCACTAACATGGATTTAAAAGTTCAGTGAAAACACACACACACCACTGCTACTGAATTTTTGGTGAAGGAACCATGTAATGCATTTTGGGCCAAATGTCAAAGACAAAATGAAACTACACAAACAATTTCAAAATATATTTCAGTCCCAAAACATAGAATTTACCATTTAAAACTTCAACCAGTTCATCATTTAGGCTCGGTTCTTCACGTCACTATCTTCTGATTGTGGGGAGCTGCAAAATCAAGTCTTTTGTGTTTCAGCATCTAAGAAAATTTAGGACTGTTACCAACCATCCATTAAGCCCACACCACTCAGAGGTACTAACTAAATGCACTGCCATATCTTAACTTCTCTCACAGTAAACAATAAATTACAGAAATACTGGCACAAAGGCAAAGCAGGCACTTTGAGGCCTGAACAAGGCTAGGTGAAGTGTCAATAAATAATGTTTACACTCACACAACCGTGCTTTCCGTGCCTGGCCACTTTTGTAAGTGGTGAGCACCAAAGTTCACATGGGCCTGGAAGCCCACGTCAAGCCAGGTACAGCACTGCAGCACTTGAGTATTCTGCAGTTTGATCTTCAACTCGGAGTTGTGACGCCACTTCTGAAACAGGGGTCAAGGCTGGGAAGAACAAAAGTTGCTCCTCATGGCCAAAAAGTCACACTACCTTCTCTTCCAGGAAAGAAAAATCCTCGAGACTGAGGACCTGCTGGAACTCGCGCTGCTCAGAATACACAGGACAGTGCGCGAGGCTGTCAGCTCGTATTCACACTTGGTGAAAAAAATAATCAGCTGCCACCTCACACTCCATTTTGAACATCTACAAACAAATGCTAAATCAGCAGGATACCTCCCTTCTGCTGCCAGTGTTTTGCCTCATGCTCTCTCTGTCCTCTTTTTCCAGAAGCGCTACTTCAGTGAAGAGACCCCTTGGAAACCCCCACGTTTCCTGACACCTCTGGTAGCACTTGTAAAGTGCCCATGTGATACAGGGGCCAAGTCTTCAGCTGCAAATCTGCCTCATCTGCCTCAGCCTCCAGCAGCTGCAAAATCAAAAATAGCTGCCATAGGCAAACCACGGCTGAAGATGAGAACGTTTGTTCCTTTATTCAGGCTGATAATGCTGTCACTGTTGACATGTTTGGGCTCTGAAAGGAGCACTAATGAGGAAATGGACAAAATTATAAAGGCAGAATAAGGAACATTCTAAAATAGAAATGGGAAAATTATCCTCCCTTTAAATTTACATGGAAAATTTGACTAGCCACGACAAAATTATATGCTTATTTGGCTCTTTAGGACAAATGTCTTGCTAACTACAAGCAGAGCAATCATTTAAAGCAGCATTCTCAGCTCTTAAAATTGGTTCTTACCCTGACCAAATGAGACAATTTTATCAGGTATCAAAATAATATGCGCCATCATTGCCTCCTCATGACTTGAGAAGAACATGGTCAATAAGGACTGGAACCTTATTACTGTAGAATTTACTCTCCAGCTTTTGGTCACTTCCTGGCAAATCCCAACATTTACAGGATACTTTAAGTTCACAGAAAAGGAGCCTTCTGCACGAATGAGAAATTACATTTCATCTAGTGTAGCAGGAGTATTACCTGTGTGTGTATATTACCCATACCGTGTGTATTTTTGCTTATATTGGCTACAGACCACTGAAACGTAATTCTAATTTTGTGAGCCAAATGAGGGGTGGGGAATGTGCACAAAGACTGCTGTGGAATCCACTTGCTTCATTCACAAAACAGCAGCAGTTGCTACCTACCTAAATGTTGCAAGGGAGCTATTTGGGAAGGAGAAAGTGTTATTTTCATTAGGTGAATCCCTATGCATTAGTCACATATTTGTCAGATTTCCTCTATCACTAATTAGCCATGTAGCCAAACCTTGGGTAACCCAAGGTCAGTCCTGCCTCTTGGGGCTGCAAGCCAGGTTTCTCAAAAACTCAGCATGGTAAAGAGCCATCAGCACCACTGAAATCTCCAAATCATTTCTGAGCTACAGCTTCCACCACTGTGCCACAGGGAACAGCTGCCTCTGAAAGGGCCAGGTTCACTGAAAGGCTACCTGACATCCAGGAGCAGGAAAACTGCCAACTTTCAATTACCTGCATCCAACCATGAAAGGCATCTCTGGAGGCCTTTGGATAAACATCTAAAAGAGGCAAAATCAGATGCTGCTAAACAGAAAAGCATCAGGCACAGTCTAAGCTGATCTACACACTCACAGATACATTCAATGATGCAACGAGGCACTGCACCATGGCAGTGGCCACTGACAGTGTGCCCCTTCAAACGGGATCCCTGTCCCATCTGCAAAGAGCCCAAACACAGATTCAGCTATGGACTGTGGAGGGGAAATTCTCCCACTACCCAGTGATGGCAGCCCTCAGGGCTGTGCCCTCTGTGCATGGAGCAAACCCAGGGCAAGGTCTGCGCCCAGGCTCAAATTTAAACTGAAACCATAAATACAAACCCTAAATACGAAACTACCTTCTTTTTCTGGACATTGCTACATCCCAGGATAACCCCAGAACTGGCACTGGGACCATAGCATAACAGAGATGATTAAATAAAAACTTGCCACTGAATCCTTTTTTCGGTCACTTCTGAGAGGATGTTCTTTTTCGTTTCATCATTGTATGCCTAAATTGCATTTGAAGAGCAGATACATTTCTAAAACAGGTCAGAAATAAGCAAAATCATCATGGAGACACAGTTACTCTGCATTCAGAGTTTACAGAGAGCCTGGGTTTAAGATGAAAAGTTATTTAAGATACTACACTTTTGGTCTAGTCTAGTCACTCCTTTGTTAATTTACATTTGGGTACAACTGCCCCAGAAGCAAGAAGCTCTGTAAGAATGAATTCTAAGAGCTTTATGGAGAATAACCAAGATATGCATACACTGCCTACCTACATCCTCATGTGAATGTTCCTCGTTCTCAGGATTATAAAATGCACACTGGCAACCTGGCTATCTGTACACAAAGTATCTGACTCTTGGAAATTACATATCCCACTTCTCTACCCAGAATAAAGTGTTTTTAACTATCACATTTACATGTGATAAAAAAAAAAAAGTTTTTACATGTTTAGACACAAAGCCAGTACATTCCCATCTTTTTGGTCATCCTTTATGATGTCTGTTTCAACCTCCTGTGATAGAGATAGAAGGCAGAGCAAATCTGGCAGGAGCATTGTCAGAGCAGAAATGTCTTCCTTGTTTATGAGGAAAGTGAAGCACTTGCTGTGCATTTTACAAACCTGTTTCCCCCTTCTTTGTTGCAGCTGTTGTGAACCAACCCACTGAGGAAGATGGCGGCTCTGTGCATGCTGGAGTCTTTTACTTATTTACAGACCACTGCTCCTTTTGTGCAATGCAGCTTGTGCTGCTCTGAGGCAACATTCACTGCTCTGAATTATTACAGACTCAGTCCCCTTTCTGTTGAGCACTGACTTGCACAAGACAAAGTTGTTCCAGTTTGATTACCATGAAGAACAGCAGCACCAATGCATGAAGGAAAGCTGAGAGTACCCTTAAGATGACTTTGTTTTACCAAAACAACAACATGGCAAAGTGCCAGTCTACGATGGAAGAGAAAGCACAAATCCTGAAGAGCAAGACATGCTGAGCTTTAAGAAGGCATCCAGTCAATATTAATATAAAACTAAAAGCAGGTTTGAGAGAACACAAATAAGGACACTGAGAAGAAGACACCAAATTCACAAGAGTCAGACTAGATAAGTTATAAAGGAATGCCTGATTGCTACTACCCTCACAAAAATATTAGCGATTCTAACTGCTTAACATTCAGATCAAAGGCTCAGCTGTACGTTTGCTGAAATTATTAATTGGGCCATCTTATACCCTCTGAAAAGGCATTTATCAGAATCTCAGATTGTTCCTTGTGCCCTGCAGAGAAATCTGTTTCCCCTCTATTCAGGAGTGATCCATCTTACTGCAACTCATCTGTCACCGAATGGCTCCATGCGAACAGCTGGATCAACTTCCCTGTCACTTCTCTGCCACTCTGTCTGTCCAAAATAACACAGAATAATGCACCTGAACTTTTTAACCGTGAATCACACTGACAAAACTTGGAAGATGATCAAATTCAGCTACATTCAAGACTTTCCAGTGAGCAGGATGGATAAGTAGTGCGGATATTACACAAAACAGGAAGGCTGAAGTTATTTAGCAGTTCCCTTGGAACCTCACACTGAAAATGGCCTTGAGAATCTCTCTTACTCTGAGCATCCCTCAGATTCTTCAGAAAAAAGCAAAAGGAAGTGAGACAACTAAAAACTATTTTACTCCCTCCTTAAAATGGCTACAAATTGGGGGAATCTCAGAGCCAGACCCAGAAATACTTGAACATACTTCCTATTATATTCTAGACTAGCAGCCTAGTGAAAGGGGATTTAACATTATTTTAATTCAACAATTAATACTTAAAATTATTGTAATATGGAGAGAAAAAAAGCTAACTTATTGCACTGTAGTCCTGCAACACGCATGAAAAAGAGACAAGTAACTTCTAGATGTCATTCCTGTACATCTGTTTTCACATCTTTGAGACATATCAATGTGTACATAAATGGTCCACAAACGTGCATCTGTACATCATGTGTATGTACAAACTTATCCAGTTGCTTCCTCGAAGGGTTATAGTATTAAATGCCTGTATCTGCCTACTTCTGACATGAGAATTTACAACTCTGGAATGAAGTGGCTGCAATCCGGATGGAAAGTAGGAAGCAATTGAGGAGTATTACCATATAATCATCCTGCACCACCAGAATATGAAAACAGTAAAACTTCGAAGAGGAATACTCAAAGACATCAAAGTGATCATTCTGATACACAACAGTGAGCCTGGTTATCATCCACTGTGATGAAATTCAGCCTGCCTTAAGAAGCTGGGTGTCCAAAGACATGTATGTACGAAAAATGACAAATCTTAAAATAACTCTAAAAATCTTGGCTGAAATCATTCAAATTCCACACAAGTGTCACATATGTCATTTACCAGGGAAGTGTACACCAGAAACATTCCAGAGCAGTAAGATGACACAGGTTCACTAGCTCTGAGTGATACTGAAAGAGATCAGTATTAAACTAATATATACATTTATAAATTAATGGCAGTTGACTAGACTAGAAGTGAGTGAAGTTCATTTCCAGGCAAACTTACTCATCACAGTTCCATGGTGGCTTTTTGGATATTCTGCTTGTTAGGGACAGCCTAACAGCTGAACTCCAGCTCTTCCAAGCCATGGAACAGCTTTAAATAAAAAAATAAAAAAATAAAAATTTTAAAATGCCAAGAGAGATGGATCATTGCACCATGCAATACAAACTTAACTTTCCCACTGTACACTAATGTATTACACGGTTTTCAATTTCCTTCAGCACAGTTTCTCTATACATAGGGATAGAGAACGTGCCTAATAGATTGGCCTCAAGCTGAGTGGCAAAAATGTAATTAGATGGAAGCAACTTCTGCTTAACATTTGTTTGCTTAAATTAAGGGAACAAAACTAATTTTTTTAACTTCTGTGTCTCAAAATGCCTTTCATTTTTGCACATCATGTACAGAGGTGTGTTATACTATAGAAGGCATTTATTCACCAAGTTACAGGTTTGCAGTACTGCAGCATCATCAACATTTTACCATCTTGGCCAGGTGTTTAACAACTTAAAACATGATTCAAGCCCGACTTCAAGTTTAATTCTTCTAGCCAACAATAACGCAGCTTAGGAGACTACAGTGCTGTATAACAGACTGGAAATCAGCTCTTCACAGGATAAAATACTCGCTTTGTGCCTTGCAATTCTTTGTGGAGCCAGTACATTCATCTCCCTGGATAAAGCAGAGAAACTGGACTTCAGACTTGTATCTACACAGTTCTCACCTACTTAACCTCTTTCTTACCTGTCCTACACTTTTGCAAGGAGATCACAAAATTCCGACTTAGAATTTTTGCTTAGATTTTAGGGTTGAGGAGAGAAGCACATATCCTAAGACTTCACACTGACCAGTAAAGTATGCTTGCAGACAGCCAAGGAATGAGGATTTAGAAAACCCTGTTAACAGAGGAAATGAAAACCATCTAATTCGTGGCCACATGAGCCCCAGCAAATGTGTGAGGAGGGTAATCTGGAGAGCTCAAAGCAGCAGGGAGTGAGGGATGGTGACTCAAGCAGGACCTCATGGTTTTAGTTCCCCTGGATATTCAGCACTCTGAGCTGTGGAACCTGAAGGCTCAGCAAAGTCCTGTTGATTTCTGCTGCCCTTGCCCCAAATAGCCAACCAAATTCCAGCTATAAAGCAAGCATAAGCACATTTACTACCATTATTTTGTAGGTGACTGCACATCAAGCCAAACTATCAAAAACAGTCCTGCAGTTCTCTAATCCTTAACTCTCCCAGGCAGAAATCACCAGCTGCAGACGTAAGGGTGAAACTCGGCACATTCGTCTCCAGCCAAGACAATTACCAAGTTTGAGCTCCAGCCCTGGGGACTTAAATGAATGCACAAAGCCCCTGTAATAATACAAGTTTATCGTTCTTAAGGCTTTAACTGCTCACACTGAATTTGCAAGTCAGCATCAGGCAGAAGCAACTACAAGACCTTTGCAGAGGGAAACAATCCTCAAAGTTAGTAAGCAATAGCTTCACAAAGCATGAGAAAACTAATAACTGGGAAATACAGAAATGCACAGTCTCTGAAGCAGGATATTTCAAAATGAGGTACATTTCATACTTCAGAAGACTTAGAGAACCTCCATTGCAATTATGATACTTTACTGGTAGCTACCCTAATTACCTCGAGAGGAAAAACTCCACCAACCAAATCTCATTCGATTTCTGGCATTTAATTCACTTGCTGGGGAATCTCTTTGCTTAATAGGTATTTATGCTATTTTCCTTGCAAAGCACATGTTGCCATGGAGCACTGATCACAGGCAGAAGTAAGTGATTCTGCCTTTTTGAACTGCACAGCCTTCACTAGAGGGACTCTATCTTACTACCTGTCAGCCTTAACCTTTTGCTAAGTACACAGGGCAAAACTAGAGTGAGCTGTGGTTATATTTGTTTTGATTTCAGTGAATGGTCTCATCCAAAAGCTACTCTTAAAAGTCTTCCCCATTTTTCACTGGCACTTTGCTTTGACAGAATGGAGTTTCCTTTCCTCAGAGTGAGAAGGTGGCAGATGGGAGAAGGAGGAGGATCCAAGCAGACAGAGAAGTACTGCACAAGACACATGCTGAACTTGTCAACAGAACAAGATTTCTTTACTACAGTGCTTAAAAAAATTAAAGTGCCTGCTTCTTTACTCAACAAATTTACAGAGCCGTACAAGAGTATTCAGGCTTTTTTATTTTAGGGTATCCAGAATTTACCTAAGATGAATCTTGCCTTGCAGTTAACCTGATCAACAGTGTAGTAGTGAGACTGAAGGAATTTGAGTGACATTCTGAGTGACAGCAAACCATCATACTACTCCTGCTATAAATGGCAGGCAACACAAGGTTTGGATGTAAGCAGAATACATTTGGATTCCTGCCTCCTTTCATTGGTAGGTGGCAAGATGAGTCTTGGGGCCAGAAAAAAATCCTTAAAAATAGAGTGCATGGTCTCAGAACAGCAAGGATATCAAATTCTGATACCTTTAACATTTTTTCTCTTTTGGGCCTACAGAAAAGAAATTTATGTGAGCTTTAAGGTTATGGCTGGCCAGATGCACTGAAAAAAGCAGCATAGACTAACCTGATCCTGTCTCCAATCTGGCACAGGAAAACTCACAGCTGGCTGCTTCCTGCCTGGCATTTTTCTATGGGAGAGGAACAGAACTGAACTACTGGGACTAAAGAAGACGCCAGGTTAAATAAACACATCTAAAAGCTGCCTCCAGTATGAAACCTTTCAATATTCACCAAGAAGTCCCATAATTACAGAGACTAAAGTCATGTTCAGTGACCACAAATCAGATGGTGAGTCCAACAACTCACAGTAGAGCACAGACACTGCTGACAATTTTCCCCTCCTCTATACAGAAATAACACAAATAAAGTAAATACTTTTCTTGCCTAAGCAAACACCTGCTTCTCAGAAAGGGCCAGAATCACCCATGCACTGGGTCTGCATAGTAGAGAACCAGTGAGTGCCAGGAATTTGTCGTACATCACACATTATCCTGCACGCTCAATGTGAAGCACACATTAATGTGATGAACTCACACGCAACTGGTATTTCTGAAATAATCCCTTTTCGAGACCTCAGTAACAGAGCGTCCCTTGAAGTAAAGGTCACAGATTCGATCTACTATCAGCAGGGAACAGTAACAAATTATGAATTATTCCTATCAAAACTAGGGAACAATTTCTTTTACAGGAGTTGCAAGCAAGCATTTATTAAATCAATATCACAAAAAAATACACATCTTGAAAAACATAACAGCTACCAAGATTCTGTTAATAGAACAAAATTCAGCAGGCTACACTGGAAAAAATTCTTACCCCTTGAGCATACACACACCTTTCACCACTATCACATCACACACCAACTGTCCCATGTGCTCATTTAGAAGTACAACGTGTTGCAGGGCTTTAAGAGATAAACCNAAGTCCAAGGAAAAGTGCATGGGAGGAAACAGTTCAGGGGGAAAAAATACTAAGTTTGAAAGCCAAAGCAAACTATTTTTCAAGGCAAGTGAGCTTCCTACTCAGAATTATATGATTTGTGTTGCTTGTCATCCTGCCCATTTTCTGAGATGTCTCAACTCAGCAAGATAGCAGCTGGTGCCACTGAAAACCAAAGGCATAAGGGAAGCCAACCTCCAGTTCAATATCTTAGACATTTGCAGCAAAGCAGCTGCTTACTTGTTCAGTCTCTTGGCAAACTCAGATTTGTCACCAAGGTCATGGCAGATTAATTATTTTTAAAAATTAATATTAAAATGCCTAAAGGAGGGGAAGCAGAGATGATAAATGATGTATCCTGATAAAATAATTTTCCCATGTTTGACTGTTGTTGTTCTGAGCATCATCCACAAGGAAAAAAAAGAAAACTCATCAAGTTCAGAACCCTTTCTATTCAAAAGTCTTAACTGACAGAAATTCTTTCCTACTGAGAAAATTGGAAACTGAAATCATCTAGCCATGTACATCCTTCACTCATCAGAAAAGGACTGTGTCTGGCATTACAGAACATGCCATGGGCAGTGGCACTCTGGGGCATTCAGAACAGCCTGATTCTCTTGTACAAGGTGAATAACAGGAGATCTGTGAACAGCTTATGGGGTTTTGAGTCCCTAACGCTGCAGGTCACATAACATCCAAACTGAGAATGTGCTACATCTCTGCAAAATTCCCCAGAGGAACAGGGGTCTGGAAAGGCCACAGGTGGGCCATAAAGGACACTGGAGGTCATTCTCACAGCTGGGATAAGCACTGGAAATTTCACTGTGGTACAGAATCTCCTGAGCTGCCTGAAGGTATTTCAAAAAAAGGTGTACAAAAGAGCAAATACGGTTGCCAGGCTCCCTGGGTGTAGCCTCAAACTCACTGAACAACTTACATAAAAAATAACAAGTGAATATGACCCATGAATAAGAGTAGAGTTGAAACTGGATTTCATGTTCATTATGGGCTCGTTTGGAAGTTTCACCTCTTCCACCTACTGCCTTGGGCTGGTGCTCCCCACCACAATCACTTCACAGTAATCTAGGCATTTGTTCCAATACAAGGCTACAGAGCAGGGATATAATAAGATGCTAAACCTGAACAAAGAAAGATAGACCCTATAACCTGAATTCCTGGCATCATGTGAAGGTCCTCCTGGACAACATTTAATTTAAAAAACCAGTGCTAGAATAAATACAAACCAAGTTTATACCAGGATCAATACATCATGTATTATCTTCTCAAAGTAATTATTCTATTAGATTTGTAGAGGGGAGGAGGATGTAGGCCAGAATTAAGCTAGGGAAAAATCTACCAGGAAGGACTCAACATAGTGGTTTTTAAAATCATTACAGTTCGTGTGTGTGTTGTTGCTGGTGGTGGTGGTTGGGTTTCTCTGGTTTTGAGAACACTGACAGATGTGCTGCCATCTTTAGCAAGTTCAGAGCTATCAAATACTCAGGTAATAGAGGCATTTTTCTCCTTAAAGACGGACGGGCATCAAGACCTGTAATATGTGGCAGTAGTCTCTCACTTCATTCGGCTTCCTGCTAACCAGTTATGTTTGAAGCCTTGACATAAACAAGTATAACATGAGTCCTGTGTGATTTACTTGATCACCAGGAATATATCAACCCTTCTCACTGCTCCATCAGAAATGTTAAATGTTCTATGCTAAATATCTCTTAAAGTCCTGTTCATAGAGTTTTTAGTCCTTCACACTTTCTCACAGCTCAAATAAGCCCAACAATCTAAAAATAAAATTATGTGAAGACATGTCTCAGAAATAATAAAAGTCCCAGTTTGGCCTGGTTGCTCCTCAGAGACTCTGAAAAAAAAGCACAGAAAAAAGCACAAGAGTGAAATGAGTCTCAAAAGCATTTTTAATTTTAATTACTTTGTTACCTACCTTCTATAAAGAAGCACTTGAGTGAAACAAGTTCAAAAAGCAAGGACAAGTAAAGGGTAGTTTTAATAAATATGCCGACTTTTAATCTCTTTTCATTTGACTTTTTTCCCCTAATATTTTTCTTAAATACTTATCTCTCTAAAGCCAATGATTTTTAATAAAATTCTCTATTTTTACCCTGAAAGCTTGCTGTAGGTTTGCAAGCTTGAACAGCTTATTCTTTGTTATTAGTAGGCAAAATAATCTTGCCTGCCAGCCAATACCTCAAGATTTTCTCCACTGCAATTTCCACTACCTTCAAATTCCATGTCCTAACTCCTAAAGTGGGAAAGGAGGATCTGTTCTTATGGAAAGGTATAGAAACAATTCCCCACCCCACCTTGGTTTACAAAAGCTTCAGGAAGCCTGCTTTGATGTGTGCATTCAGTCCTGTGCAGTTACAGCCAAAGAGAGCAGTGTTGGCCCAGAAGTGTCCCTGTTTCACCACCAGCCTGGCAATATTTCCCATATATCCTTACTACATCATCTCTCAGACTTATGTCACTGTCAGCATCCCTGCCTTCAGCTTTGGTTCTTGAAGGATTTTTCTGACCTTCATAACTGAAAGAGAACAGTAGAACCATATGACCAAAACACATTGTAAAATCCAAAAACTGGGCAGCAAAGATGACTTTAAAATGTGTTTTTTGTGAGGAAAAAAAAAAAAAAAAAAAAAAAAAAAAAAAAAAAAAAAAAAAACAAACAAACAAAAACAAACACACACCTCATGGTCAAGCCAATCTCTGAAAATCCCTACTTCAGATTTTTTTATTATGCAGAAAGCTACTGAGAGTATTTAAGATGGTGTTAGAAAAACACATATACACACACAAAAAATATGAAAAAGAAAAAGCTTCAGAGATTATTCACTTAGAGCATGCAACAAACTAAGCCGGTCACAAATATCTACTCGTGTGCTGACAGAATTTCTTAGCGCTCCATAAAGGATCTGGATAGTGACTACACACAAGCACAGGGGTGTCAACCCAAGGTTCTGTAGCAAGATATTCCCTTCTGGAGAGCCACAAATCTCACAGCACGGTCAGGGCACTCCTCATGCCAGCTTTCTAAATATAAACCTCCTTGCCCTCCTGTCAGCCAGCCATTTAGCTGCAAAATTTCTACTCAGTGATACACTTAGAAGGTAAAGTGTGGAGGTTGCTGCATGTACAGAACCCAGAATTACCAGCACAGCTCACTGCAGAGCTGCTCAGCAGAAGGGCACCGAAGCCTTAATTTGTTGCCCTTCCAAGTGCTTTGAGCTGCTTTGCTGGCCTTGTGCTTTTACTTGGGTGAGCATCTCTCCTACATGCTCTAGATGACTCCCTGAAGCCAGACATTTGTCCTTCCTTTTATTTCATTTTATAGCCACCAAACGCTTAATCTCTCTTTGGTGAGCAAGGATGCCTATTTTTCAACTCCTGTTTGCTTCCCTGAAAATTCAGATAAATATGTCTTAGATATATTGGATGTATTTTACTTCTACTTCAAAGCAATTGCTCTGCTTAGAGCCTGCGAGTAAACAAATATGATAAAATCTGATTTCTTTTCTAAATACTCAGTATCCATCCAGTGAATGCTCTGACAGAGGACTGCATGCACCTGTAGTGCAGCTCCCACTCTTAAGAGTGTTCTTATCCTCTGTGATTTTCTAAAATCAGCTGGAAGGGCTTTTCCTTTCCACAAATACCTGCAAGGAAGGGCTCCCTATTCATACTGCTTCAAACAAAATTCTTGCTTGGTAGCGTGTGCTGGTTGTTTGCTGTCTTGCCATGACAACTATCTCCTCTGGCTGCCACTCACAGTTCCAGCTGGATGGGTTTAGCTGTCACCAGAGGTTAATATTGCTTGCTTGCCTCTTCCCCATCTTTGCGAGGGTTCTTGACGCAGCAGATTTATCCCTGTGGATGTGATGCAGTGTCTCGCAGGAAACAGACTGACAGCACACAGGAGCTCAACTCTAGACAAACTCTAAGCTGACGCCACGGTGATACGCAAAGTTCAGTGAAAAATTTTACAAGAATTGTGAGCTTTTTATACAGAAGGAAAATAACAGCTTTTATCTTCAGGGCCTAAGCAGCTCTGCATCTGGTGACAGCAGGAAACCACACTGTAAACAATATGACAAGCACCGCATTATTACCTGTTTATATGCTAAATGATACAAATTAAGATAGAGATACACACACCAAGACTAATTATATTTTAAAATTGCCTCTCTGAAGGGAAGGGAAATGATTGCAACCATTATTAGTTGCAATGCAATACTGAAGAAAAAACCAAAAAAACAGGTCCCTTTACTCTACGCAGTTCTAAAATACACTAAGAGGCAGTTTTTATTCCAAAGATTTCACAACCTAAATTGACAAGCTGCATAGAGAAAAGAGGAAGCTGAACACAGCATTCCAGAGAGTTAAGTCACCCAAAATATGCATCAATACAGTGACAAAGCCTGCAAGACAAGGTAGCTGTAAAATCTGGACTTCATTTCAGTTACAGAAGCTGCAGTTCAGTCAGATGTTATCCTAGACTCTGGAATTTCTTTTTAGGGAGTCAGTGCAATCCCATTTTCTCTTGTGAATCTAATTAGCTTTTCACAGCAAAATATCCACCCTTTCCTATAGCCAGCAGCCACTGACTTCAGACAATTCAGTTGATACAAAGCTATTTTTAGCCCCATCAGAAGGTTTTTCCAAATGCTCAAATTAGCATTTCCTCCTTTCTCTCCTCATCACCTTACACCCACAAATTCATTAGATAGTTGGCAACTTGGCTTTCCATTAGCCCTTGGAAAAGAAACACTAAGAGATCAGGGGATCAGACTTCATGAGTATAACTTGACGAAAATAACAAAAAAAAAAAAAATCAGGCTTTTGAAATTTGAAATTCAATCTCAGCTTCCATCTTACCAGAGGAACAATTAGTTTGCCTGGAGCACCAACAGTGTGTGGAAAAGAAACACAAAGTGAGAAGAGATTTGAACAACTCACTGCATCTAACCATGACAGGAAAACTGTGATGTCAAACCTGTATCCAGCTATGTCCAAAGCACTCAGACAGGTGCTCAGGTAATGATATGAATGAGGCTGCTTTTCCCCAACAAATATAACCAAAGCAGCTTATATTTTGAAGAGCTACTTTAACAGTCAAAGCCACATTAAGAGCTAAATGACATACGAAATGGCTCTGCCAGAGAATAAATTTAGAAGGTCGACATATAACCCGCATGAAAATGACAACAGTGATGGTTACTCGAAGTCCTGCCAGGTGCCCTTTAATAAGCAGAGAATGTGATTAGTGCTGCAATGCAAAGAGACAGCGTGCTGCAACATGACTCCATGCTGGTCTGCCAGGAAACCTTTACAATACAGTCCCTGGCTGCACTGGGATTTTTCATGCATAATAAATAAAGCAACAGACTAGCAGACTCAGGCTCCTTGCTGAACACCAGTGCCCTCCACCGTGTATGCTGAAGATTCCTCCTAACACCACAGCAATAGAGAGAATTTATGATTTTTCTCCTCGTGACAGACTGCTGGGTCCCCCGGGACCAAATGTCAGACACACGACTCTATCTGCTGCTTCGTAGGGCGGCTGCGAACATCTAAATAATACTGCCAGCATAACGCAGGGATCTGTCCATCAGCCTGCACAGCCTCCTCTCCCCATTGGTGCTCACTCTGCCAGAGAAATAGATCTTTCATAATCTGTTACAGCCCTTCCTTGACTGATGCTTCATACAATAATTCAGTTGGAATCATGGAACTTTACTAAAAGTACAAAACCTTGCTAATTACGAGCTAGTGGCTCACATGTAGGAACCCTTCAGCTTCCTTATTAAAAAACATGGAACCAAAGTGTTTGGGATGGCATTAACACCATCATCATTTTAGGACGGGTATCACCACCTCCCTAAGCTTTGATCGTTTTGATCACATTTGTTTTCCAGATCATAACTGCTACGTTCTTCCAGGATAGAAATATAAAAAGAAAATCTTAACAGAGCATGGAATAACAGCTCTTTTACTGCCCCTACAACAATATTGCATACTTTAATTCAGACCATTTGAGGCATGAGCTGCCATTTGAGTGGAGGGATGCTTTATCCTAATTTCCTCTACGAAGACTATTCTTCCATTAAATTTAGTATTGCTGTTTACTCTCCAACTGCAGCTTCAGAAGGATGTGAATGCCCATGTTGTGATATTTACAGCTGTGATTGCACAGGAACCATGGAACATAGAATCTTGAAACTTGTTCTAAATCACACAAAATCATCAAAGGCAATGGGAGACAAAGCTAACCCTTTCTGGAAGGGCCTGCAATGTAGCAGAAAGTCAAGAAGTGATTTTAAAAATGTTTCATGATAATGCTGTTGCATTGAGCACACTGAAACTCAGTGTGACCAGCCAGGGCCTTGTCTCCTCATACGTCACTTGTGCTTCCATGTGCAAAACACACTTATGGTTGGGTGGCCAGCTTGGGCCTTTGGGGTTCGCTTTTATTGGTTTAACATTAATTACATGGTGCCCTCTCCACCGCCATTAATCATGGAGGGAAAGCAGTGCTGAGTAAGTAACCTGAGTAGGAAAAAAGCCAAAGGAGACAAGTATCAAATGAATAACTGCAATGGCATTAACCACAAAGCCCAGTTTCTCCTTGTGACCACTGCACCACCACCACCTGCACTGGCCGTTGCCTCTGTGGTGTGGGTCACTACACAGCAGTGTCTAAGTCAGGATCTGGGGAATATCTCACTGAAGGATGTTTTAAACCTTCCATGCAAGAAAACAAGCAGAAGTCAGAATTCACTGTGCTGACTATGAAAGTGCAAGAAAAAGCTTTCTGCACTATCTGAAGTAGCCACATGTCCCAACACTTACCCCCTTCAAAACACCACACCAGAAAATATTAACTTGAAAGATCCACCTCTTTCTCCTCCAAACACATGAATTCCCCTTTGAAGGCTGCTTTAAAGTTGGACTTCAACGGAAATTAATTAGCTTTTAAAACAAGCACTTCTCCCTACATATCCTCCAGTATCTTTTGTTTAAAAGATTTTTATTAGTTTATACAGGTTGAGAAAATGACTAAAAGGAAGACCAAAAAGGGATATTATGCACTACCAAGGCTTTGGGGAGACAGACTATAGAACTGTCATCCTCATAATGATTTCTGGGGGTTTTTTTTAACTGCCTCCAAGAGGCTTGAATAAAATTTTAGGGTTTAATTTTTACTAAAATAAGACATTTGCATTTGGAGGTTCTTCACAGCATTCTGTCCTGTGCCCTGTGGTTGCAGCACAGTCAAGGCATTGCTGCATTTAATAACATCTCTACTTCTGCACAGTTAATATTGCTTGATTATTTAAGTTGCAGCATTGCATGAGCTACACGTTCTCTAAAAAGATAACTATTGTCTTTTTCAAAAAATGAGGATCAAAGTCTTACTGCGGAGTGGTTACGAAACTGATAAGAGCCTTCTCCATAAACACTGTTCAGCACTAACATTGCAGCTATCATGTTCAGGTAGAAAAGCCACCTTTGTGGTGCTCAGTAAGGACACACACAGTTTTCAGTGTAGCAAGGTGTTTTTCAGATATGTTATACAACGTTTATTAAATAACTACCCATTTCTTTCAGTACAAAAACAGGCTGGCTCCTAAGATGATTAATTCTTGATTGAGGTGAAAAGTGCAAGGTCTTTTCTTACTAGGCAGGGATTTTTGTTGCCAAGTGAAAAGTCATACAAACATAAAAAAATATTACAACACTTACAAATTTTAGAATTAGTACCACAGTACAACCCCAAATGAAGATAAAAATGTGTTCTCACCAAGGGCTAGGAGAGAAGATGTTTACACTTCTTCATGTACTAATAGCAACTTTTAACTCATTAAGTTTAGAAAAGCAGGTACATTTCAAGACAACCCACATCTTATTCTCCTTTATATCAAACATTTACCTCATCATCAAATGAAAACTGAAATATAGCCACAAAAAAAGGAGTAAATGCCATCACAGTGAAGAGAACAGAAAAATTTTGCACTGACTTCAGTAGAAAAAAGCAAGAAAAGAATTCAAATAACTGAACCGTACAAATGGATGCAGACTATATAAAGTAACATGAAAAAACCTAACTGCTTGCTAGCCTTACAAATCAAACAGCTTGTATCACCAGCAAGATGATTGGAACACTACTTCAGCATTTGTGGAATGAATCATAAATCCAGCCTCTCCGTCCTAAAAATGTTTCTATTTAAAAGATGATGCAACAAAAAAAGCACAAGCACATTTGTATATACAACCAGAAATAGTGACTTGAATATTATACTGTTAAAGGCTTTTCAGTTTACCTGTCATACTGAACTTTAATTATTTCAGTTTAAAAGTCAATCACTCAAGCATTTACTAATTAAGAAAGACATGGCTGATACAGTTGTTATAAACGAACTTTGCTTGAATGATAAGTTATTCAAAAATTGTACAATCAAGAAGACATATTCATGGAAATCCGTGTGATATCTTTTAAGGACTATAACAGCTGACAGCTTTGAACCAAGAGTGACCAGTGATCAGAGAACTCCTACCACAGAATGTTCTAAAAAGTCAACCTTTTAAAAGCATATGTAAAAATTCAATTCAGGGAAAATTGTATCATAGTTCTTCAGTTCAAAAAATTTGCAACATCACATTTCTGTTGTCCTTAAAATAAAATTGACTGGCTTCCAGCACTGATCATTTCCCCATTGAATTCAATGAGTGTAGCACACAGCTTAGATAGGCGCATGATGTTCTTTACATATGCAAAGTTCTTCATTTATTATAACTTTCTGCTAAAATTTCTTTCCCCTACCCATTTTTTCCAGAGATTTCTGCCTAGAAGGCAGAAAGCTTAAAAGGACATAAGCAGAGAGAAGGTTGTTCAAACTCAATGCTTTGCTTTCATGCAAAGGAGGAATCTGCCAGCAGTACACTTTTACTTCATCAATTCAGCAAGAAACAAGATTGCTCTTCAGTCGACATTCAGAAGCACCAGCCTGACAATTAATACAGGCATGTGACACTGAACAAGTAGGGAGAAGGCAAAGGGAAAAATCTTTACTTAAATCCAGCCATAAATTTAATAGAAGTTAACAAATTCACTACAGGGTTTAACTGGAGAAGGATAATTAGAAAATATACTACCACAGATACGGAAAGACAGAAAGCGCCACCTTTGTGGCCACTTAACAAAACCTAAAAAATTAGAGCATGGAAAGCAGGTTGAATACCAAATAGCTGCTTTTCTCTACCTCTGTCAAACCACACTTTAAAAAATTAAGGAAATTCTTTACTTGACATCTCAACACATCAGTCACAGCAATCAAAAACATCCATGTGGATGGAGTGCTGTTCATTTCCAGCACTCATTAGCATAGAATTCCTTTCTTCATCTGTCTTGCCCTGTCTATTAATGGAGATAATTATGCTGACCTCCTTTATAAAGCGCTTGAAAATCTACAGTTAAAAATGTTCCTAAACAAGTAATTATATATAATAGCAATCATGTATCAAACTTCAGTTATCAACTCATCACATGAAAGCAAGAATCTGATTGTTCCTGGAATTAGTACACAAAATTCAATTTGTCCACCGACATTAGCTTCCTAGTACTCCCATCATTATTACAACAGCTGCATTATGCTAAAATGCACTAAAGAACCTGTCTACCACTGACTGACACTTTGAAGATTTTCCAAGCTTTGAACAACAAAAGACCCAGGACTGTTTTTCACCGATAATTTCCATGTCAATAATTTCCATCTTGTTAAACAAAGCGACTTTTGACCAGCGTCAAGCTCAGGTGCCGAATCTGCAGCCCAAATTGTTGCAGTGGCTCCAATCTAAAACAGGCTGTAGCACTTTGCAAATGTATTTTCCTGTTACATACATCAACCCTTCTCTCGTTACAGGGGCTGGTCTACAAGGACACATTTTCATCATCACCACTTATTGTCACCAGTTCCTCTTCTTCTTTCCTCCACATCTATATGTTACTTTCCTCCTTTCAGCTGCACACAATGCCCGTAATCATTCAATATGTTTGATGTCCACGTTTTTCTTTCATCTTGCACTACTAAAAATGAAAAAAAGGTGAGAGGATTTGTTATAAAATTAAGCTACTTACCAACTATTGCCAGATTATGCTCTGAGCCACACGCGACCTGAAAAAGAAATATGAATGACTAAATCAGAACCTGCTTGCCAGTAGGAAGACAGTCACATTTATGACAGGAAATTAAAAATTAACCTGAAACAAACAACTACAGTTTGTAGGATGCAAAATCAAGGTTGAAGTGCTCTCACTCTTAAATGGAGTTTCATTTGTAGCCTCACTTACGGGCTTAGTGGCAGGGGTGCATGTTTGTTTGGTTTTTTAATAAAGAGGTATTTTCTTTTCAAAATGCTGTCACCAATGACATTTCCATCCTTTCAAGCAAGACTGGCCACGATTCTGCAAAAACCACACACCCTTGACAACACCCACTGGATCCAACAAGAGGCACAGAGCAAACACAGATAAAGCCATACAGAGACAGCAGGGAATCAAAAGGGTGATGAAGATCTCCATATCTCTTATCTATACTGTTTTTCCAGATGACCTCTGAAGAACTGCTCAAAATATACAGGCTCAGTGTACCAAACCTGACATGATATGATCCCCACGGTCATTTGCCTAGAACGGAGAAAAACTACCCTAGGACTCAACCCTTCCATTAGTTCATTAATGATGGAAATCGGTAACAAATTTCTTTTCAAAGCAAATTTATAGTCAATGTATTTTTCATCTTTCTTTGCAGCTGCTGGGAACATGCCTGATGACGCTTTAGTGTACTGAGTTCTTGTACATTCTCCACCAACAATGGTAATACAGGCACCAAGAGCAGGCCCCTGTCCTACTGCAAGGGCCTGTCTGTCCCACAGGATTCTTTTTGCAAGGTCATCACTGGCATAATTGGCTGATGTAACAGACTTCACATCACACAAGGTTACTCTGCTGAGTGTCCTCAAGTTTTTAATTTAAATAAAAGCAACCCCCTCAAAATCCTGCATCAGGTTCACTGTCTTGCAACTACTTGCTCATTATACCTACTACTGAGCTGGAGAAAATTAATAAGCACATTCTTCTTAAAGTATATTTGCAATGGCAAAATACAATACAGGAGTATATGCTCAATTATATTAAAATATAGAAGACCATACCATCAAAAGTTTATATGGTTCTGTGCATGCATAACTTTATAGCTTTTACAGCCAGAGAAACAGCTATAATCAACTCCATGTCTGCAGAACATAAACCCATAGAAGTTAATAAAACAGACCTTGTGCTCAGCTCACTGTGCTTGAGTATTTACTGGTGAAGAGACACCCAAGACTGACACATTGAGCAGCTTGAGCACTCGTGTTAAAAATGAACACCACAATCACTACTACTCACAATCTATCCCTGTCACAATTGCTACATGAAAACATTTGGGCAAAGCCATCCCAACAAAACAGTGGCAAGGAAGAAATGAAAGACTCTTTGGGATAAGGGTACTTAGACAACACATTAAAGCATTTGGGAAAACAGAGCAAGAAAAATAATTCACATTCCAGCATAGGCTCATCTTCAGAAAAATCAAGACAAAGCAGCAGGAAAACCAGTGCCTTTGCAAGAGCACTAGCAGGACTGCATCGAGTCTTTTATTCCACAATACTGCCAACAGGAAAAGCTCCAAGTCCCAACCATTAAAATACATAAATCACTGCCATATCCCACATCACTATTCTCACAAGACAGAGCCCTACACAGGAGCAGGGCTGGCTCCTAATGCCTATTTACTGGCTAACGCTCCCACCTGTGCTTCTCAAGCTTATAAGCTGGTGCCATGGAAACAAGATCCACACATGGAAACACATGCAAAGGCTTTCTAGCAAAAAAGCAAAATTCTCTTCTTCACCAAGTGCTGAAAATTGGATACACTGAAGTTGCTGCTAATAGAATAAATAAATTTCTATAATAGAGTAAATAAATACCTGAGGTGTGAATAATGTTGGCTAATTCCCTAGGAAATACACTGACATAGGCAGAGATTCAAAAGCATCGGCACAAAAGAACTGCTCGGGCTGGTGGCTGACACTGCCAGGACGCGCTCCAGAAGCACTACATTAAAAAAAGGGAAAAAAAAAAAGCCCCACACAAACAAGGTGTTATTTAAATTGTAAAAAACCTCCCCTGACAAAGCAGCATTTTTTTTCCTAAATTCAATAGCAGCAGGTACGGAGCCTGCAAACCAGATAAAAGCATGCTGGCGATCTCAAACAGCTTTGCACGTGTAGTTGTTACTCTGGCCACTATTCAGAGCCTCCCACTAGCCAGCTATCAGGCTGTGAGGGAGTCAATCAAACTAGGCCAGGAATGGCTGTTTTATACAGACCGGCCAGTGCTTGGGAGCTGCCCCCATGGCAGCCACTCACAGCCAGCGCGTTGCAGCTCTGGGCCTGATGGGGTATGAGCTGCAAAGCACACAAACACCTCTTCTGGCGGGGTAAAAGCCACCTCAGTGAAGTGCCAGCTTTGCTAACAACAACGGAAACCAAGCAAAATCACAAGCTGCTGAAGGCAGTGCCCTGGATTCACCCTCGATGGCCCAGAGCAAGGACAGCACACACCGTGTACCAGTAGCAGTTCTGTGCTCCAAAGTAGAATTTGCTCAGTTTAGAGCACAAGGTTCAACACACCTCTGCCTTATCGCAGGGTGTCACCACCTGACAACACAGACTGGCTTTGTAGGAACCCCCAGAATAAAAAAACCACGTTTAGAGGACTCTAAATTTAGCTTCCTGGAACACCTTGTTCATCATCCATGCTCCTTGCTACAGGCTATACCATCCACCCACAGGATTCCTTCTGGCCTGCACACCTATGCCTCTGGAGCTCAGGAGGGACCACACCACAGAGGTGAAGCAAGGGTGCCACTGCTTAATGTACACTGAAGCCTTGCAGGTATTTCACGACATCTTTCTTACAATAAACTTTAAAATGTGGCACCCCCTTTTCCTCCGTGACTCCCCACGACAAGCAACAATCAGCCAAGAATGATTGCTTTGCTGGTACAAATACAGACCAGCCAGAGAACAGCACTGCTGAACAGATGTTTTATGCTTACATTAGATGTAATAAGCTCTGCAGTCAGTGCAGGTCACTGGGAGAAGCCTGGTATTTACTGCAGCAACTATAATTTTCTGGCTACTTCTCTTCTGTCCCCACCCCCAATGTGCTGCAGAGAAATTAAATTCCAACAGACATCTGCATGCTTCAAGTGGGTAAGTGCATTCAGGGATGCTTATAAACACATAATAATGCTTTCTAATTGGGCAATAATTTTACATTATGTTTTAATTGAAAAAAAAAATCACTAATCTTAATGACAAAGCAGAGAGACTGTTACTGAGCAAAGCATTCTTTGAGCTTAAGAAACACGACCCCCTACACAGAAAACAATTCACACTAAAGTTCTCAGTTTGGAGGGGAATTTGAGAAGAGTTGTGAAGGATATTGTGATCTCTATATAAATGATCTCAAAGCACTTGACAAATGTCTATAAGGCAGGCAAAGAATGCTTAGGGGACCATTTCACCCAGAACTTATTTACCTTATTATCTGTGCTCTTTCAACCATATATAAACTGTTTGTTTCCTCCCTTAAATTGTGTGCTAGCAAGCTGTTTTCCACCTAGCAATGCCTGTGGTTCAGATCCATCCATCCATCCATCCAGATTTAACACGTGTGGTGTAAGCAGCCAAGAGACCAGCATTTTATTAATCATAAATAGTATGATAAATAGCATAATCACACACATAAGCTGCAAGGATGGTGAGGAAAGACCTTAGCACAGCAACCACGAACTCTGGGCAAAGCACCAAGATCTTTCTGCAGCCTACCTATACGCTTATGGCCCAGTCCTAACAAAAATTAATTGACTGGATGTAAAATCAGTGGGTTATGCAAAATGGAGAAAATATTTCACTTCAGATTAAAATATTTTTCTATCTTAAAAGCACTACATGAAGGAGTGAAATAATGTTTAGTACGTGTTATATAAACATTCCCATATATGTGTGTGTGTACATATATAAAACACAATATATACATGCATATTAGGAAGAGAAGGTTATCTACTAAAGATGTTTATCAGGGAAGAAAGTTCAGTCAGAGCACTACCTTTTCTATCTGGGATAGAGATCTCACCTTTGCAGACAGCAAACACACACATACAGGACAAGACTCCTGTGGATATTTAGATATACAGTCTCCCTTGGATTTCAAAATGTAATTAAGAGACAAAAATACCTTTTGTCAACCATCCCCTAAGGGACTTCTGAGCACTGTAACAAAACAAGTCTGACAAAGTGTATAAAAATCCCAGTTTCAGGCTAGTACCATGACCACAAGGCTGTTCTTTCTTTTCTTTCTATAACCCCAGGGCTTTGACTGAGGATCTGTTGTGCAACCCACCAGGAAAAAGACGGAATCAGAACTGCAAAGTCAACATCCCACTGCAGCAGAGGGGAACGGACAGCACAGGAGAGGGTGCAAGAAAGAGGCACAGGGAGCTGGACTCACAAGAGGGATTGCAGAATGAAAAAATCACAAGCATCCCAACATCAGGGTGTTTAGCTAGAACAACAAAAATACTTCAATGCCATTTATTTTTGTTTCACCGTCCTATAAATGTATGTTAATTCCCTTCAGTGCAATTATTTCCCAAAACATGAAAGGCTGTGGAGGTTTCCATCATTTCTTAGAGATGAGAGTATGATGTACAAAGAAGATTTTCAAGGATGAATGAAGATACAATGTTTAAGTTGCACACAGATTCTAGTTTCTGTCGTTCTAATTGCACCAAATCTTTTTCCGGGAGAGAGAGGGCAGGGGGCAAGGGAACGAAACCTTTGAAAGGGTGGGCACATAAGTACTTTTATCCAGGACCGTAGCCATGGTGTTTCATGTCTTTTGACAAATTTCACTGTGAGGAAATTGCCAGGGCCAGAAGATGGCAAATTTTATTCCTTCTGAGATCAGAAGTCCTAATGGAAGGAGACGAGGTGACCGAGAGACTGCAGATCAAAGCTTACATAAGACAGGGGAATCTTCTCTCCCGGAGCTGTTCTTCCATGTCCTTGATTAATGTATTGTAACAACAATTTGTACTGTTTGACACACTCAGTGCAACTACATTTGTATGCAGAATTCTATTGATGTGCAAAAATAAAGTAAAAGGAATCTAATTAGCAAAGCTGTCCTGCTTCCAATGATCCTTTACTAGGAACTCTGTGTTCCTCTTCTGGATCATTTGACTCCTGATTGATAAGAAAGCAGCTTGCTAACCTAGTCACATTCCTTGGCGAGCACAAGACTAAGTTCAGTTTAATGCAGAACATGTTCCTAGCTGCTGGCTGCAGCAGGTGAAAAGTAAGAGGCCCAGTGTCCTGTAGTTCACAAGACATTTCCTATTTTTCACACATCTAATAATCTTATTTTCTACTTAAGGCAGATTTTTTTGTAGCTATGTGATTGGCTTTTTAGTTTCTATGTAGTTTTACTTTCCACTACAACAAGAAAATTCACAGAGGAATTTAAACTGAACCCATGTACCAAGATCTGGAAGAAAACATTCCTTCTCAAAACACACCTGACCAAAAGCTAATGTGCCACCTAAGTGGACCTTTGCAAGCATGGAGGCAGAGAGGAAGCATTAAGACATTGCCAGGACGCAGTAAGCTTTCAAAGAAAGATTTTACAGCTCTCTGTAGCTTCCGACTTATGATCTATGCCCTCCATGCCTGGAAGTAATTCCAAGCCTGCGTCACTTGTAGCACAAGACACAAAATGCTTTCCCCCATGCAGCATTTCCCTTGCTGCTCCACCCGCTGTTTTCAGAGTCCCGTCTTCCATCATCCAATATCCTGCCCTGCCAATTGTCTTACAGTCACCAAAAAGCCAGCTGGCCAACACCAAGAGCTTGCCTTTACACCTTCTATGCCACGTGTGACATATATATACACGTCTCTGCACACATTCCCTCTCTGTGACACTAACCACACACGAGAAATTGCTCTGTTCTCCACTGACTGACCACCACATCTCCAGGAATGCCTTCTTGTGGTTAACAGGGTGCAGTTGCACTTCTGTGATTCAGCTGGTGCACCTTGGGTCTCAACTGCTTGCACAAGATGGAAACATTTGTTTAGCACAAAGCAAAAAAAAAAAACCCACAAGCAGCAACAACATAAAAACCCAACCACTAATAAGAAAAAAACCCTCACAAACAAAAAAAGCCCACTCACACATGCACAAAACCCCCCCAAATAGCCAAAATAAACCCACATACTGAAAACCAACTAATCTTTTAGTATCAGACAGGAAACACCACAACCCCAAAATCCTGTCATTAGTGATCAGGCAGAGGAGATGAAAAAAAAAGATGGAAAGAAAAGCTAGTTGTTAAAGCAGTCAACATTTTCACAGAAGATTTACATCACAGCAACCCACGTGCACCTCCTAAGTCTACCTGAAGGCATGTGAGGTCACACTGAAACACTGGTCACATTGAAAAAATTAAATATGGACTGTTTGCCTCAAGTTGAGGATGGAAAGACTGAGGACGTCAACACAGAGTAAGATCTGTGTCCACCAGTGAAAAAAACCTCATCTTTAGATGACTCCAGAACAATACAAAAGTTGCTGAGATCTCAGTAAGAACACTCAGTGGGATTAAGTTTTAGTAGAATGACAAGAATGTAGCCAAAACAAGTGTGATAAAAATCTTTACAAGTCAGCAAGGTCAGCTGGCTCTCCTCTCCTGCCTGAAGATTTTCCAATTAGTTCTTGTATCCTTCTTCAGGCAGTTCTCTTCCTTCCTTGGGGTTCAGAAAGCATTAGCATCTTTCATTCCAGGAAAATCAAGCTCTGCCACTTTCATATCCCTCAGCCTCACCAGTCCATCAAAACTCTCCACTTTTGTAATCAAAACCTCAGCCACAAACCAACTTTTGTCTGTCCCTTCATCATTTTTAAAATGAACCAAGTCATGGTCATTCAATTTCAGCTTGTTTCCTGTAACAAGCTCTCCATTCAGTCTTCATTATATTGTGAAAATTAAGACTAAAGTATCCCTTCTGATTGATGAAGAAATCATTCATCACAGCAGCCCTGTTAATGTGTATGTACTCCTAAACCTATGACTGTGCAGTGCAAATCTCACAAGGCCAAAATTGTTACTAACATTACAGACATCCAGATATGAGCTAGAGGAATGGGGTCTACAGCAAATGCACAATTTTACCCAAGGGAACTTCTTCACCATTTGTCTCAAAATTACTTTGATTTAGATTGTTTTAATGCACAATTCCCAGCTCCTTGCAGTCTCAGCGCCACTCTCTCCTAAGCTGAATGAGAGGCACAAAAATGAATACCTTACAATCTATTTGGGTTTGCTTTGGGGACTACAACTGCTTTGCTCTTTATTTGAGGCCACAAGCACCATTTTGACGTAAGAAATTAAAGAAACCAAGACCACAGAAACACAAAGTTTCAAAACCTCCTTACACACTGATTTGTCTCTACCATCAACACATGCATCCTTATGATCAGATTATTCTGATGTTTTCAGGTCAAGAATTGTGGCTTGCAGCATGCAAAAAACCCACTTGGTATCTGTCTTTTCTTTCTATGCTATTGTACATGAAAACAGCAAAAAGACAAAAGTTCACTATAGCATATAAATGTCATCATTATCTATGTGAATGTGCTAATTTCTAGTACTCTGAAATTAATGAAATGGTTCTGCTAAACAATGATTACAGACAAACATTCTGTCAAAGTATATATCATTATCAATCATTTTATAGGCTTAGAATAAAAGTCATGACAGCACATATTATTAGGCAACAAAATACTGAATTCCACTTTAACAACCACATCCTTTTGTGGATGTATAACTGCAGTTTTAACTTTTTCGACAGAATCTGGGTTTCCCATCTCTTTCCTTGTGGCAAAACAGTCCACCATTCTTACTGCATTTGGAATCTTTTCTGGAATATTCAGTGCAGCTAGGGAGACTTGGAGAGCAATCAAATGTACATATAATAAGCACTGAGCTCTCTCAGGAACTCAGCTCTCCCCTAACTGTGCTGTTACTGCAAGACGTGTCGCTACAATTCTTCTCCACAACAAACACGCTGCAGTGAACTCGGGACACACAGCCTGCAGGATTACACAACAGCACAAAGCCTGGCATTTTTTCAGAACTCAAAAGAAAAATAGCACTTCTTATAAAGTCCATACCCTCAAACAACTGACTGTCAGGGTATTCTAACTGGATGCTGTGAAGAGGCAGACAGTGTCCCCAAAACACCCCCTTAAAGGAGGCAAGTGTTGAAGTGTGGCCGTGGCTGGGGCAGCCACTTCATTAGGGACAGAGGGAACTGGCCCCATCAATGCCAGGTCTGACTTTGCTCACCCTCCATAACCCTTCTTTTCTAGCACGTGGGTTTTTTGAACATCCTTTCAGTATTTTCTTCTTTCACGTGCTTTTCACCCATGCTATCCTTCATAAATAACTGCACCCAAAACTGCTGGCAGTACTACCAAAAATAATACTACTAACAATGTCATTATGGAATACTACCCTTATTTTGTAGTGCAGAGGCTTTTCTGCTTCTTCCAGCAGTAAATCCAAATTTATGAAAGAATTTTAAACACCTCAGTTCAGCTTCCAGCTCTGGGATGTGGGAAGACTAACTTTCAGGGAAATTACTAAATGTTCATGGAAGCTCTCATGCAAAATTGGATTGAGCTTTCATTTCTGTGCTAGCCCTGCTGACCTTAGTGTGTACAGCTGCTTGTGTAAACTGGCAGTACACAAGTACAGTGTCATTGAAGGAAATAAAAAAACCTACTTAATTTCCAAAACATTTTATGTTATTTGAGAGAATTGAGCAGGTTATTTAAAGTACAGAACTACTGCTGCGTAATATCATTAGAAGAGTCCCTTATTGGACCCAGCGCCTTTGGGAAATATTATTCAAGATAACTAGCAGCTGTTCAAGAATGGAAATCTTGGCCTGATTTCCAGCATGACACTCACTGACCCCTCCCTCCCCCACAAACATGCACGTAAAAATAAAAATGTTATCAACTTAACTCGTAGCCAAAAAAACACCAGCACATTAAAAACTTCTCCTAAAATATGACAAAATAAGTAACAGAGGAAAACAAAAACATTTTTCATACACCAACTACCTCAACTTGAGGACAGAATTTTCTTGGTTCATTTACTTTCCAGAAGAGCTGCAGGCATGCAGCTTCTGTATCCTTGTACAAAAATACCAAGCCATGAATTTTGCTGACTGTCTGCTCCCTTAACTCTCCAAATAAATGGTGCTTATGTCTTTAGGGTATCATGTAACTCTGCTCTTCAATGTTGGATTCTCTGTTTCTGTAGCACTTACTAACAGCACAGCTCCCGAAAGCAAGCTTGCTGGAAATAAATAAAATGTAAACTTGCTAAGAGTCCAATGCAAAAATTAATAGGAAAGCTCTTCTGAATAAATAAGAATACCATTTGAAAGGACTCAAATAGAGACTGAGCCCTAATGCTAGACATAAAGGAAGAATTAGGAAAAAAAACATGTCTGAAGTGACTCTACACAGCTGATAAAAAGGCATTTTTATTAAAAAGCTGAGTTACAGAATTATAGAATCATTTAGATTCAAAAAGATGTTTGAGAACGTCAATAAAGATATTGAACAGGACTGGGTCCAACACTGGGGTCTGGGGAACACCACTTGTGACCAGATATGAGCCAGATTCAACTCCTAATTCCCACCACTCTCTGGGCCCAACCATCCAGACAGTTTTTTACCCACCAAAGAGTGCAGCTGTCCATGCCATGGCCTGCCAATTTCTCCAGGAGAACACTGTGGGAAATGGCGTTAAAAGCTTTCCTAAAGTACTGGTAGACAACATCCACAGCCTCCTCCTCATCCACCAAGCAGGTCACCTTGTCAGAGGAGATCAGGTCAGTCGAGTAGGACCAGCCTTTCATGAACCCCTGTCTGATCCCCTGGTTGCCTTGTACATGCCACGTGATGGCACTCAGGACAATCAGCTCCATGACCTTCCCAGGCACCAAGGTCAGGTTGACAGGCCTGTAGTTCCCCAGATCCTCCTTCTGGCCACTCATGTAGCTCAGTGCCACATTTGCCAACCTCCCCAGTGCGCCGGGACTGCTGATAAATGATGGAAAGTGGCTCAGTGAGCAATTCCATGAGCTGCCTCAGTACCTTCGGGAGGACCCCTCTGGCCTGAAGACTTGTGTGTGCCTAAGTGTGCAATGACCATTTCCCTTTAGATTATGGGGGCTTCATTCTGCTCCCTGTCTTTCAGCTCAGGGGACTGGTACCTGGAGAACAACTGGTCTTAGTGTTAAAGACTGTGGCAGAGAGGGCATTACACAGCTCAGTTTTTTTCTCACCCTCTGTCACCATGTTTTCCCCCCATCCAATAAAGGACGGAGATTCCCCTTAGCCCTCCTTTTGTTGCCTATGTATTTACAGAAAGATTTTTTATTGTCTTTTATGGCAGTAGCCAGACTGAGTTCCAGTTGGCCTTTGGCCCTTCAAATTTTCTACCTGCATGACATTCCTGTAGTCCTCCTGAGCTGCCTGCCCCTTCTTCCAAAGGTGATAAACTCACCTTTCTTCCCCTTTGAGTTCTGGCCAAAGCTCCCTGTTCAGCCAGGCTGGTCTTCTTTCATCAGCTCATTCTTCAGCACATAAGGACAGCCTGCTCCTATGCCTTTAGGATTTCCTTAATGAAAAATGTCCAGCCTTCCTGACTTCCTTGCCCTTCAGGATTGCCTCCCAATGGACTCTGTCAACCAGGCTCCTAAATAGGCCAATGTCTGCCCTTTGGAAGTCCAGAGTAACAGCTCTGCTGACCCGCTTCCTTACTTCTCTCACTTCATTTCCTACAAAGCGAATGGGATGGATAGCAAAGGTTCTGCAATATGAATTCATTTACAGTTCTTGAATCAAAACTCTAGAAGAAGTTCATAAAGCTTGATAAATGGGCAAGACTGAGACAGAAAATTTACCATGGTCAGGTACAGCATAATAAATCTCTCTGGATACCAAAAATAATCATTTAGACTGTTCACATATACAGAGAGATTCTAAACTAGTTGGAACCTCTCAGGGGAACTATATAGTGTCACTGTGGACAATTCACCAGAAATATCCATTCAATGTGTAACTGCAACACAAAAAGCAAGAAATTAGATTAGTTTAGTCCTAAGCACACAAACAGTCCAGGTAATTTTTTAATACCAGTGACTCCACTAGAAACTCATATTTGATAAAGACTTCAATTTACAGTGATATTTCTAGGACCTCTCAGAGCCAATTTATAATTTTTTATGGCTTTTTCATTTTTTTGTTACTGTAATTGTGTATCTTTACAATTTCCTGATCAGAATGCCATACACTGTCCAGGCAACTGCCTGACAGAAATCCAAGTATATAACGCCTGCATTTGACATTGAGGCGTTTATCAAGCTTTTGTCTCATAAAAAAATAGGTATCACATTAGACTGACAAGATATATTTTCCATAGTCACATACTCACTGCAAGCAACCACATCATCATCCTTTAAACTTTTATTGATCAAAATTCATGTCAGCCACACCATTACTGAGCCAAGGCAAATACCAGGCTGACAGGCCTAAAATTATTTGAGTCATTTTGTTCAGTCCTTTAAAATGCCAGCAGGGCATTGTCTTCCAACCAGTCTTCTGAAACTTACCTGGCGTTCTGGGAAAAAATTATTAACATCAACAACCTATACAGCACTTGGGCCATCTCTCCTTAAATTCTGAAAAGGAAAAGGTTCAGCCTTGATTTTTAAAATTCTATCTCTAGAGGCTGAAAAAAATGCTGGTATGGAGAAGAGAATCTCATCCCTTTATGATACTTCTGCTTTTTCCCCCAGTTGCAAAATAGAAAATATTACTAACACAAAATTTGCCTTCCCAGGGTTTTGCCAATAGACGTATTTAAGATGTTTTGGTATTGACAGTGTATAGTCTCTTGTATTTGTCTGAGAGCAAACTCACCCTCAGCATCACAGCTCTTTTCCTATCCCTCTTAAATGGAGCTGGTCATTTTGTGCTGTAGTAGATCACAAGCCAGGCTGCAGCCAGTGCCTTTTGTTTTCTTCAGAGGAGCGGAAAGGATTTCCCACCTGCTGGATACCCCTTAAAACCTCTTATTCCCAACTTGTTAATGACTGAGAAACAGGTAATGAAGCTGTTAATATAAAATGCCCCTTTCACTCCTACTTGATTCTTCCTGAATAAACTGTAACCACAGACGTTCATACTGCAATCACAACCTTTTCCGTAAGGTGTCATACTGAAATATTTTGCTGCATCATGGCTTAACGGAGAGCATTTTGTTCTTTGATACAGACTAGAAGGGAGTTGGCTAACCTAACCAAGGCAAGGAGGGCAGAGATATTGTCAGTGACTTCCTGCATTGATTCATCTGTCTTCCTGCTGCTCAGAAAGATTACAACATTCCCACATGCACAGAAGTAAGGCTCCTATCCTCCTACGGTTAAATCACATTTTTCCTGTTGCTCTCACAGGGTGGCTCTGTAACAGCGCACAGGAATTATCAAGACAGACAAGACAATTTTTCAAATAACATTTCATGAGCAGTGATATATTCTCATTATAAAAAGGAATCAATGCTTTAAAATAACTCCTGAATACAGGAACACATCCCTTAATACTACTAGAGAGTCATTGTGAAATATACTAATTAGAAATCCCTTCACAATACCTGTTTTCCTTTCAATTTATAAAATATTAGTTACATAATACGTGGTTTTAAAATTCTAGCTTCATCTAATACAACAGTCTATGCCACTTGACAGAATACAAAATATAGAAACTCTCAAGAACAGAGTTTTAATATCTTGTATTAAAGTAGAAGCATTTTTGCAACAGATGAAAAGTACTGCAGGTTATATTAAAGTCAACAGCCCACCAGACTTCACCACTAATTACAAAACACACCCACCTCTTGTGCATTTGTAATTCCAAGTGGCATCACTGTTCAGCTGGAAATCAAGAGGCAGCAATTCTTCCTATTTCAGAATTTTCCAGACATTTGGTGAACTCATTTCACCTAAAGCAAAATAAGCAGCCCAGCTAAGAATACCAACAACAGGAAACCCCTTCCTGGATATTCCTGAACTCGATTAGACTAAAGCAGCACTGCATAAAACAAAAAGCCACCCTCACCTGCCTTGAGTTCTCAGTCAATCAGCTTCAGAGGCGATTTACTCTCACAAGGAAAGTCATCACGTGCAAAAAGGTTAAGAACTACTGATCAAGTGTGCTGTGCAGGAGGCAAACTGTGTGTTCTCCTGCCCACACGTGATTTACACACTGGCAAATATCAGGAGTGTTGGAGCCTGTCAGTAACCAAAGTTTTTGCCATTCTCACTTGAGCACACTCTGGCCAACACACCATTCCTGGACACAGAACACTTGAGAGCTGGAGGTCACATTGTCTTCCCAGTCCATTAATGCACATGGGGTTAAACATTTACTTCTTTGCCCAGACTCTCCAATATCCACGCTAAATAAAAGCTACATCCTCTTAATGGAGGTGATCTCTGCACAGCACGGCTGCCCTGCTATTACCATTTCAAATAACAATGGCAATTGAAGTCCATCACTTCCAATTACTCAAAACACATTTAACCACTGCAGACAGAAAAAAAAGAAAGACCAATATCTGATTTTCCAATTATTTCAATATATTGGGTTATCATCTTCTGTAGCAGATTTCACCTCAAAAATATCTTGAGGTGTTCCAAAGTACAAAGCAGCACTTCCCTCCCAACTACCTGGCCAAAAAAACCCTGGAATGGCAGTTTTAAGCAACTTGCCTTTCCAACCTAGTGCTGAAACACTGTGGTACTTACTGGCTAGGGGAGAGTTTGGTTAGCCATAATACCTTTAGAATCATACAACCTGAAAAATATTTTGATTGATTAGCTTACTTTTAATTCAAATGTTATATTATCCAAGAAAAGACTTTTTACCTGTGAGGGAATTTCTGTCACATTTCATGTCTTTTTGAATCTTTACAGCTTTGTCATACTTGCACACAGCATGCAATCATTTTTCTTACTAAATGCCTGAAAAACTTCCTTTTTTTTTTTTTTAAGAGCTTGCACCTCCCCAGTTGCTCAAAGAGCGTTTCACAGGACTACTGCTGGAGATGGGAGCAATCCACTCCTGAGCTCAGAGGATCAAAATATTCTGTATTCAACTGCTGAGCATCATTTGTCATATGTGTCAGACAATTCTGGCCATTCATTCATTGCTGAATTCTTCACATCACTTGTGTGAGGTGAAGCAAACCACCTGCAAATGTCACACACGCTTCTTTTCCTGGACTACTTCTCCTTTTCCTATTCATCCTCTCTTTTCACCTCTGCAGTCTCCTACTTTCTTTTCTTTCTGTGTGCATATAAAGGACACCCTACATTCACCCACAAGTAGAAGAACAACTGAGCTAAGTTACTGGGGAAAAAGAGTTAATATGAGCAAACTGTGTGTGAAGATGTTTGAGATCACTTATGAGTGAAAACAAGGCAGTAAAATATTCTGCAGATTTTCCTGGTGGACTTTACTCCATAGTACTGCCAGGGTAAAACGATCTCCTAAAACAGAAAGGGAACAAGGACTGAAAGTAAAGGGGAGTGCAAAGTTTCTCTTTTCCCCTCCTGCCTTGGAAAATTATCAGGCTTTTTAAAATTTCCCATATACTGTCTCCCCATTTTTCCTATCCTCAGTTCCTCACCAAAGAGCAACCAACCTTGTATACAAGAGAAAGCAGACTACTACTGCTAATTCACCCATGCAAAGGAACATATTTAGCACAACCCTAAATTTATCATTATTAGGAACATATATAAGCCCATACTTAGAAACTAAGTTTCTATTTTGGACCTCCCTGAGAACAGAAGGCACTGCTAATTTTAAAACAAACAGAAATAAGAACAAGCTCAAAATTATGCTGCACCTTTAAAAAGAATAATTTCAGTATAAGACTATGATCCATGAAGTGCAAAAATTTTGCTTCTTAAAATAATTTTTAAAGGAATGATTTTTTCACATGCTTTTTTACGCAGGCTCCATCTTGACTAAAAGGAAGGTAACAAACATCAAAGGCTATATTGTTCATGAGACTGCCTGAAGAAAAAGGTTCTTTCAGGTCAGGATGAAGGGCAGTAACATTCACCTCAGCAATTAAGAAAATTGTTTCCATCTCTACAGGCATCAGTCTCTTGAAAACTGAAGGAACAATGTATTCAACACAAACATGAATGAAATGTTGACCAGACAAAGACTAAAAATATACTTGGATAACAAAAGACTCTTTTGGAGGGGAGGAAAAAATGAGTAGCTAGGCAATCCATTAAAATTATTTCCCTGGCTTCCATTCAGATGCTGTCCAAGCACAGCCTCATTGTTTGGCATGTAGCTTGCATCTCCTCACGTCACCTTCATTCTCTCACTCAGATAACCTCAGATAAAAATATACAGAGCCCTATTCTAGGATTCAGCAATATTAAACCAGTAGCCAGCAGCAAAAACTGGGGCTATCTTGAGTCATACAGAATTTTTAAAGCCCTTGTGAACTACAGAGTGCAGGGAGGGTGAAAGCTTTTATCAAACTGAGGCACAGAACTCTTTCAGGTTCACTTACAAAGCAGGACATGTTAGTTATCCATGGTGAGAGGGACATCCAGTTACTGCATCTGCACATTCCCACACGAAGGTAGTGCAGCTGAGGGAAGAGAATGCTGAATCTGACATCCATTTCATCAGCCTAATAAATTTTATATTAATTACACAAGATTATTTCCCACTTCACTTCCACACCAACGGCTTTTTTTGCTTCTCAAGCCTCTTCAAGGCACAATATTGGTACCCTTCAGTTATCTGCCACTAAAACACAGAACAGGATTGCACATATGCCTAACTGTTCTGCAGAATATACATGAATGGGTGTATATATATATATACGGAAAGAAAAAAATGTTTACCCAAGTGAAACTGCAGAAGGTAATTCTGGTTGATGGACCACCCCCCAGCACCCCCTCAAAGTACCAGAAAATTGCACCATCCAGCAGACAGGGATATCATCATTATTATTATTGTTGTAATTATTATTATTATTATTTTGGTTCAAGAAAATGCTGACATTTTATGGTTATAAATCAGGAATAGCCAGCTCACTGCCCAGTAAGCACAAATTAGGGCTCCTGCTGATGAACGGTCTTTTCAGCCCACCTTTCTGGCATCCCTTGTGTGCTCCTCTCCACTGTGCAGCACACATCTTTTCCAGTCCTCTTCCACTGCTCACTACTGCCGCCTCACTGTCACAGACAAAAGACTCCTCTCCCTCTGCAGAGCACCAAAGGGGACGTACCCTGCCCCTGTTGCTGTGTTGCTGCCTTGCCTCTGCAAATCATCCCGGATTATCACCACAGAGCAACAGAGAGCCTGAGCTGCAGCCAGACATCAGCAGCCCTTCCATTTTCAGCATGGTTCTGTCTTATTAGGCAGTATGCCTCAACTAGCAGCAAAACTAAAAGCAAAATAGGAAGGATGAGTTTGATAAGGGAGGCCTTATCAGCCTCTGCTGCCGTCAAACCCACCAGAAATGGGGGAAGGGAGGCACTTTTAAAGGCAATGCTTCTCCACGCTGCAGTATCCAGGAGCCAGACTCGGCTGAGCACACACACAATAGACACAGTTGCTGTAGCAACAGCATCACAGGGAAATTTTTCAGCAAAGCTTCTCACTTTTCACCAAGGTTACTTTCAGATTACCACTCAGCACGGGGATCCGTATGGATCAGACAACATCTTGCATCTGTCTGGAGCGTGCCTGCATGAAAAGAGGTGACGGCCACGCCACAGGGAAGAATAAGGCACTGCACAAGTAAAGCAGGAAACTGGGCTCTCAAACCACCCAGCACACCATCTGACAGCAACAGCTTGCAAGCTAATATATTGTCACCTCACAACAGACTAGAAGTGTGATCTGTTGGAATCAAATGTGCTTTCATCTTTTGTTTTATTTTCTTAAACATTACTAGCTTTCAACAAAGATCTACAGCGCGTTTCTGCAACCAGGGACTTCAGTTTCTAATAGTGATCAGTGCCTCAAAAAAAAATTCCCCAAGAAGAAGAAAAAAAATAAAACCAGGAAACAGCTAAGCTGCTTGCTTGTACACATACTTTTATCATTCCTCTAATGCTGTTAAAAGGCAGTGAAAGTATATGGTGCAGCATGTGTCTTGAGAAAAAACTGGTCACAGCAAAGAGCACTTGAATAATTTGCAAGCTTAAACTACACCAGTGACTTATTTACCTTGTTTCATTTGGTCCTCCTAGTTTTTCAGATAAACAAAAACACATCATTCATTTTCCCCTTGAAATGCAAGATTTTTTTTTTTACTCAAACATTTAAGCTGTGATCAATTGTCACTCCCAAAAATAAAGAACAAGGACTTGTTCAAAACACAAACAAAACACCACTTGACAAAACATCTCTTCATCAGCTCTTTCTGCTTAAATGAGTATTAAACTCTGGCATTTTCAAGTTTTTGGCATGCAATCTCTTGACTGGAAAGCTGCAAAAGTAACCCCCACATAATCAAATGGCACAACAAAACTGCTTTGCAACTTGCTCACAGGATACAAAGATCCAAAAAGACTGGAAGTTGGCAAAGAATCAAAACTAATCAAATTAAATAGGGCTGTTCCTGCATTTATGTCTTGCTATCTAAAAAGATAACAGCGTGTTCCTGAAATACATCTTTATGACAAACAATAGGTAATTTCAGCATCAATTGTGTATATATAGTTCCAAGCAAATGGCTGTCACACCACACCAGAGAGCTTCATTAGAGAAGAGTGCTTCAGGCTCCTCTAGAAGACAGGCAGTTCAGAAACTGTCTGCTACAAGAGCTGCAGAGACACAATTATACACCCAAGTCTTGACAGTTTGGGGAAAAGAATCACATTAGCTCTGATGAGTTTTAGAAAACCTTCAAATTTCTTGGCCCTCAGTTAATAAAGGACATTGCAGCACAATAGATATTAACTTTACCTCTGGAAGAACAGGCAAGCACAAGACAAAAGAAGCTGCAGCAATAACTTAAACAGGAACAAGCTGAGTCCTCCACCATATAAAGTCGTGACTGGGTAGCCTAAGGAAGATGCCACCACATAGAAAAACTTATTCCTGTTGCAGGAATAATTTGAGTGAAGTCTCCAGCTTGAATTAGGAAAATATGACTATATAATTACAATTGTCCTTGTGCTCTTGAAAACTTCACACATACAGCAGCATGGTAGAACCAGGTATCAGAAACAATGCTAGAAAAGGACACAAAATCACAAAATCACCAAATTCTGAATTACTGTGGAAAAGAAAAAAGGAAGGCAACTTCAATGAATAAAACTGGAAGGAGAGAAAGCAAAAACGACGTAGGCAGAAGCTAACTCTTAGCAGGGTGGGAGAAGGGGAAGGAGGCACCCTTTTGCTATGTACATTTGGGAGCATAAGAAAAATGTAGGTGAAATTTGTGGGAGAAGTAAAAAAAAAATCTCATCGTCCTTTATCCATAACATATCTGCAGAAGAAACTCCATTTGAAAGGAGGACTTCCAGTTAGAAGAATAGGAATAGCCTTATTTCAAATACAGTAGAATATTAACAGTAAATGCAAAATCCTGAAACCAGGGATTTGCATATTAAGTTATCTACTGCATTTAAATCTGGGTATATTAGAAATTCTCTTCTTCTGAAAGAAGAAAACAAGTAGCTTGATTCCCCTTCTACTCAGTGAACTTCTGACCAAGGTTTAGGACTGTCTGGAAGTCCTTTGCCTCTACCCTAAATAAGATAATGTTCCTCATCACTCAAACACACATCCTGAAAGCAAAATACAAGGAAGAGAAATGTTAGCTTGTAACAGAAGTCTGCCACTCCTACTCACATATTTATAGCACCAGGGTTGAGCAGAAGGATTGTAGAATTTAAAATAACAATAAGGATATTAAGGACTCTGAAGACAAGTAATCCATATGGGGTAGCACACGAGGCACAAGGAAAAATGCAGTCTAACAGTGCAACTATCCCACTGGGAAAGCCATCTACAGGTTAATAAAGCATTCAAGGGAAATGATGATCAAGTACTGATGATACAGCTTAAAGTAGCAGTTTTGAAGAGCTCCCATCCAAAACCAGAGGAGAAAGGGTTGCACATTAGTTATGGGAGAAATTCCAAGTCCATGGGGCCTGAAATGAGGAATTACGTTAGAATTTGTAATTGGTCATACAACTTTCCAAAGAGATTGTTATAGTTGCAAGGTCAGAACCTTCAAGGACAGAACACCTAAAGCACTGGGAACATCATCATCTCCATTAGTAACTAAAGTTAAATTACTTTAAGATATTCTTGGCCAACATGGTGTTGTGATAAGCATTCTTATTACAAGTTTCTGCTGAGAGGAAGGGTTTGCATCTCTGAGCTCAAACTTCGAAAAGCTTCTTTAGGAAATTATTGGTTTTAATACAAATTTTTCAAGTTTTTGATTGGTGGTCTTTAAGAAAACAGCTAGCAATTTTTTTAAAGATGTAAAAATAAGTACATTTTGCGAAATGCCCCATCTTTTACTACAATAAGAAAAACAAGGCATAGATTTGCTTAATCCTGCTCGCAGGAACAATTGTAAAATAAAAGCCAATTGCAAACCCAGAAAAGCCAGAGAAATAGGTCAGCTTCTCTCCTTACAGGTGACATGGAGTTGACAGGACTGAACAGAATGAACACACTGTTCACCTCCATGGCAAGCCTGAAGAGGTTAATTCTAAAAAAAAAGCCACAAAAATCCCTACATCACCTCAAAAGACTCAGAGTTCTGAAGAATCCCTCTACAGGCCTGTCTGCAGTATTGTCAAAGGATTTAGTCATTCCACAGGGAGAGCCAAAGATTTTATAATTTTTTAAAATGAGATCTGATTAAAATTTAACGCAGTTAAATAACATATCTAGGAGTTTAAATACCCTACTTCTAAAAATGATGGCAAGTGGAAATTGCAAGACAAGCAGGATCTTCGAAAATCAGCTGCTTTATGTGTCTAAAACAGCAGAGTACGACTTAAACCAGAGCTTCAAAAGCTTTGGGCTACTACCTGCTCGTTCCTATCCAGACTGTAGCAACACACTGCACAAGTGTGATGAGGTTTGGCTGCCTTTCATTATAACAATCCTATTTTAAAACAAAATTTCTATTCAAAACAGGTTTGACCCAAAAGAGTTACACCCCAGAGCACTGTGTAGCCCTTCAGAAGGATCTTGACAGGCTGCAGAGATGGGCACAGCAGAACTGTCTGAAATTCAAGCAAGGCAAATGCAGGGTCCCGCACCTGGGGAGGAATAACTCCATGCAATAACTAGTACAGGCTGAGGGCTGTCCTGCTGGGAAGCGGCTCTGTGGAGGAGGATCTGGGGGTCCTGGTGGAGAACAAGCTGTCCATGACCCAGCAGTGTGTCCTTGTGGCCAAGCAGGCCAGTGGTGTCCTGGGGAACATTAGGAAGATCTTTACCAGCAGGTCAGGAAGGTGATCCTGCCCCTCTGCTCAGCCCTGGTGAGGCCTCACCTGGAGTGCTGTGTCCAGCTCTGGGCTCCTCAGTTCAAGAGATCTGGAGTTCTTGGAGTGGGTCCAGCAGCTGGAGGGCTATGAAGATGATTAAGGGACTGAAGCATTTCTCTTATAAGGAAAGGCTGAGAGAGCTGGGCCTGTTCAGTCTCAAGAAGAGAAGATTGAGAGGGTGCCTCATCAGTGTCTGTCAGTATCTGACGGGAGGTTGTCAAGAAGATGGAGGCAGGCTTCTCCCAGTGGTGCCAAGCAATAGGACAAGAGGCAATGGGCAGGAACTGAGGCAGAGGAGGTTCATCCTGAATATGAGGAAGAACTTCTTTACTGTGCAGGTGACTGAGTGCTGGAACAGATTGGCCAGAGAGGCTGTAGAGTCTCCTTCCCTGGAGATATTCAAAAGCCATCTGGACAATCCTAACTAATGTGCCTGAGCAGGGAGGTTGGACTAGATGACCTCCAGGGGACCTTTCCAACCTTAACCATGCTGTGAGTCTGTGACGAAGCTAGTATTCATATTCAGCCCAATACTGCTCAGGAGAAAATCTGCTTCACAGGTGACACAACTGCAGGCCTAGAACAAGGCAGCACTAGCAGTCAAAGTCCAGAAAGTGAGCAAAGACCACATACAGTTATACCTTCTCCTTTCGTTATCACATTAACTCCATATCCATGATTAAAAGCAAAATAAAAGAACATCTAAGAAGAGCCTTGATAGCTTAGCAAGACCTTTACTTGGTATTTAAACATAAATAGCACATAAAGCACTATATGATCTTGTCCAACATGTGGTACATGCTGTAAATTGTCTTTTTAGGAACTGAAGTCATCTCCCTTCAGAGTGAAAGCCAGGGAATGCTGTCACTGCTACTGTTGGCACGCATTTGCTTATCCCTCTGTGTTTATGCTCCCTGTGTCAAGGCTTGTGAGCTGGAACAGCCTATAGAACTATACAAATGCAGAATTGGGGAGGTTAGAAGAATCTGCTTAACGCAATAGGCGAAGGCAGGGCAGAACGTGAACGATGAGACGGTCAATGGATTCCAGAGCAGCTGATTCTGAAAAGCAGCAGTGACACAGAGCATGGTCCATTTCAGTAACCTGCACTGGGAAATTCACAGGATTTATGTGCAATATCCATAAGTAGGGAAGAGAGTTCTTTTTTGTTTTGATTACTCTGCTGAATTATCACAGTAAAGCTGCTCTCAGATTTAAACATAAAACTAATGCTGCTAGCATCCATGAATTTTAATATATTCAGTTCCCTAAACTGTCTATGCTACTACAGCAACTGAAGGTGTCTCAGTCTGAGGCATTTATTCTCCTGTCTTTGAAATGCTATTAATGTAATCATTCATTTATTACACAGTCTGGAAATTATGACACTGAGGATGTCTCTCCTTTTGAGTACCGAAGTTGCTTACAAACGAAAGCCTGCTTTCAAAGGCATTTTCTCAGTATCATTCTACGTGCATCACAAAATGAAACAGAAGACTCTTCAGTGGTCTGAGCACTCCACGCAACTGATTTCCCTACAGTCACGATGAGGAAGAGTTACTGGCAGAATGGTCATCTGCCCTGTCCGTGCTGTACCGGTCTGGATGTTCTGTTCTGCATAACAATTCAAGCAGAGATTAATTAAAGCAGGTTGAAGACACATGATCATGCCCTCTGCACTGCCCTGCTTTTCCGAGCACGAAACGGCTGCGTCCCATCTCCTGTCCTCACCGCGTCTCTGAGACCCAAAGCTTGAGACAAACAGGGTAGCAAGTATCAAGCTACCTTATTTCTCCTTCAATTTTTATTTTAACCTAATCAATGGTAATCCTTCTGCTTAAGTCAACAAGTGTTTGGATTTACACCATTTAGCAATGCTGTGGAAGCTTCAGTGGAAGCTGAGAACATAAGAACCTTGCAGGCTTTGGCAGCTAAAGTCTGAAGGCCTCTGAACCCAATCCTCTTCCTTTTTCTGGATTAATAATAGATTCATACTCCAAAAGATTCCTGAAAAACATCCCCTTTTAGTATGGACCTTTCGCAACTGACAGACAGACAACAACCTTTCTGTCTTTCCTTCCTACTCTTAGGTCTCAAATCTCAAGTAAATCTTTGTGAGTGAAATATATTCCTTCTCAAATAAATGAAGTATAAAGAAAACAACTATGTCTAAGGCCAAAAATGATTGTGGTTTTTTTAGTCTATTATCGTCCCCTGCTTTAGATGTCCTCTTTAAGGTCAGGACACGAGCGAGCACACAGTATACCAAAAGACTTACAAAAAGGGACTATTTTGAGCCACAACAATTAAGTTCCATAGTGACAAAGGCAGTCAGCAGAGGAAACAGAAGAACTTCAAAATTATCTTTTTTAGTTCCTTTCACCATTTCCTCTTACACTTGAGCAAAAATTCTTAATACGGCTCTTCTGGGAATTTTTTTCTCCCTTTCTTTTGTAGTTTCCACTTCTCGGGTAATTTTGGCATGTCCAACTGGTTGCTTAGAGATGCTTCAGTTTTCATTGCTCTTTTTCTGTTTGTACTGTAATTTTATTCTGAATGTCACCTCTAGCAAGACTAGTTTTGCAAGTGAAGCAAGAAACACTAGGAAAAGCCTTTTTAAACAACCACACCGAGGTCTACAGAGCAGCATCCTACATACCTTTTCCTCTCCTACATCTGGAAAGTGTAGCAAAGAGTGCTTAGCAACATTTAGCACTGTCTCTCACACGAAACAGCAAGCAAGTCTCTAGCAGACTGTCTTACAGGACAGGACAGTTTTGACCTCTGGCAGTGAAGGAATGGTTTGATGGAAAGAAAGAGAAAAATAAAATGGGCACTGCTGAAACCACCCAGGAAAGCAAGTGTGTATAGTAGGGGAGAGAAGGGAGGATAAAAGCAGCAGCATCTCCAGCTCCCAGACATGCCCACTATCCGATCCTAACCACTTGCTGAGCCCCTCTCCTCTCCCATGCTTTGTAAGACAGTGCCATGCTGTGGACATTCTGCTCGCTGCCGCTGCACTCTGCAGTCTCTGCAGGTACAGTAGGCCTGTTTCCTGACCCACTTTCCTCACCAATCTCTATTTAGCTCTACGCTAGTGATGCTCCTGGCATGACAATCAGATACTGCAGCCTGCAGTGCAGCTCGTTACAACACATTCGCGAGCTCTGAGTAAATCCAGTGGAAAAGTACTGTATCAGCGGAGCCTAATTACACTGAAGTCATTTTCATCAACTTACGTCAAACGCAACAACACCACAAAAGCATTCGAGAGATTTAAAAGATGCCTTTTTATTTTAAATCTACTAAATCTGCTAGGCGTAAAGTAAATCCAAAAAGATCTTTTCTACTCAAGGGCTGCAAATGGCAAAAGCTATTAGAGCTAGTACCTTTCCTCTGGATTACCTGATCAATCTTATTTCTTGTGCCACTTAAAACCTGCCATAATTCCTTCCACTGTCATCTATTCTTAACTAGAGAGGGACTCTGCACCTTAATGTCCAGTGAAACTGTAAACCTAATCTCACTACAGCTATTAAAATTATCTTCTTACGTGCAAGAACCAAATTTCTCCTTCAGACACAGCCACTTAGAATTAACTTCAAATCCTACTTGCCCTTGCAGTTAACTTCAGATTTTACTTGCACATATACGTGTAAGGGATAAATTTGTTTTGGAACATTGGTGATTATACCAGACAGCTAGGACTAATGTTCTGTCTCCAAAGTTAAGGTGCAATAGGTGAATACCTCTGAGATCAAGAAACTGGACTTTGGTCGTATTTCATTTATCTACAAAAAACCCCAGGCATCTCCCTTCCTTTGTACAGAAATACTGTAACAAATGATCACAACCTGGGCCTCAGTTAAGAAATCCAATTGCCAAGCCCCTAAGTTATATGGTAGTAATGCACTATACTATGAATCTATACTTCCTTCTAAGACACTGAAGTGAACTGGAGAGTTCTGCAGTGAATACAATGCAGGAACACCATATATTGCTAATATTTTGCATGTAGAAGGCACTGAGATACGAAACATTTAACGGCCTTACCAACTCTCTCTTTGGCAAGACACTGTTTCTATTCAGTGGAACATTTTTGTACTTAAAAAACTCAGATCCTTAGTCAAAAAGTTTTGAGATTTACTCAGAATCATTATACCAAAACATTTTAAGTGTCTTAAGATTAGAAACACTGAATTTAGAACACTAAAACCAGCACAAACTTATTGACTGACGATAAATAAAAGCAGCAACAGAAAGTTAAGTACTGCAACACACCCTGTGGGGCTATGAGTGCCTTACAGGTGTGGATCATTTATAGAAGGTATTATGTTCAGGAGGGAGCATGAGGAACAATTATTCACAAAGCAGTCCCACTGCGCACTGTGTACAAGCGTAAGTTCAATCCTTTGCAGGAGTTTATTCATGTGCAGTATGACCAGTTTTGCTGGTGAACAAGAACTACTACTAAAAAAAGTTCTTGTAGCTTGGCAGATGCCACAAACTGACGGCATGATGGTGTTTGGTTGGGGTTTTTTTGCATTTGCACTACCATAATCACACTAATTTACTAAATAAACCAAAGATTCCCAAAAATGGACCCCAAAGTGCTTATGTAAAATCTCTGCAAGAAGAAGTCTGATTATCCACTAAGTGGGATGATACCAGCCAACAGCAAGAGAAAACAAAATTAAACATCCATCAGAATGTGCAATTCATCCAAATTTCATACCACAGGCACCTATAAATATATGAGTCATTATTATAATGTACAAGGTAATTATATTTCATCACTCATTACCTTGACACAAGGAGGACCTCTCATCTTCAGATGGAAGATGCAATCCAGACTTGCATTTTTATGACTAAGGAACCCTGCGAGAAGCACAGCTTACATAAAGCAGCACCCTTAGACTAGCAGCTGTGTAGACACAGAAGAAACTCAACATCAAAAAACTACTGTAGACTGCATCTTTTACCCAGCAGTGCCCTCACACCAAGTATTTCACATTTAAACCCAACACAAGCAGACAGAATCCAACAGGGCTCGGCAGGAAGGACACAGCTGGGACAGTTGTTAGTGGCAGATCTACCAGAACTCACAGACACCCAGCAAACAAAGAAAGTATTTAGAGGTACAGAGCTTCTTTGTTCCTACCTACGGATGGGATCAACAACACCACTAAGAGATTATTTTGCTGCCTTGTTATTTATTGAAGATAAGATCACCCTCAGGGCAGTCCCAGGGCAAAGAGCCTGGCAAAGCAGAGATCTTGACGGTTTTTCCTCAGGACTGAATTTCACAGCTCATTTGATTTTAGCTTACTGAGCCACGCACCACAAAACTAAACCTAGCACTTCGGAAGTCGCTTCTCTAACCTCACATCTACGCAATTCAAGTAGAGAATACACAGTGAGGCCTTGGAGTTTAGGAAGAGCAAATGAATTACTATACTGGATCAGCCCACTCCAGTGACAAGTGTTTCACAAGCACATAACAGAAACCCTCGCTAGACAGTTACACAATAACACACAAAGTCTATTTTTAGGGTCCATAAAAGTCTATATCCTTTCAAGAGACTATAGAGATCTTTGTTTGCTTTTTTTATGTGAACTTGGAAATGCTCAATATTGGCATCCAAACATTCACTGAGCCCTGCTATGATATATTTCCTTCTCCAAAGCATTCGTTATTGTTTTTAATCAAACAAAAGCTGTCTAGGAATCCAAGGCTCTAATCTGAATTGTTACTGCTTGAACATCTGTTAAAAAATTCTGCCTGCAAAAGTAGAACGGATTCTGGTTTACATGGAAAACTACGTAAATAATAAATACCTGGCAAATCAAGAAAGCACTTTAGGCGATATAATCTAAGATGCAATCATTAAATTGCTTCTTAGGCCTGGACTATGGAGTCAGAGTAAGAGAAAAACCACAAAATAAACATTGGTTTTGATGGTTACTTTCAATGTTACTGTGCTTCGTAGGCTGACTCCTGGTTGATTTGCAAATCCACACATGCCCCTGGGAGTGGGATCTCAGACGGTTTAGCATCATGGCAGATTTCCAGTTCTTGGCAGGAGGGTTGTTTTTCTCCATGAATCAGCAACTGTCCATCACACCACAATCTGTGAAGTGAAAAACTCACCTCATCAGCATAAACTAAATGCATGTATGTGTGTATACATCACAGAGGACTTTTTGGTCTCTCTCTCTCTTTCTCTACAGCCCACATGTGAGGACTGTCATTTGCACAAGCACATACATGCCTCTGAAAGCCAACCACACAAGGAAGTGATTTATCTCACCTTCTGCAGTCCCGTAATGCTTTGATAACACATCATCTGCATGGTAAGCTTTTAAATATTATGGTAAAGAACACAAATAGCAACCCATCCTATTTACTGCTTTCTCCTATCAGTGGGCAACTCCAGACCCAACCCCACTGTGGTCAGCTGCAGAACAGCTGCCTGTGCCTGCTGCTGGAGAGCAAAGACCATTTTCATTGTCAGATAATGCTTACCGGTAAATGCATTCTAAACACCCATCAGCAAGGAAAACAAGAGCAAATAAGTTACATTTGAAACATCTTCCTGAAACGTGCTCCAGAATTTTAACAGCTCTCTATAATACAGATGATGCTTCTAAAAAACGATAGCAAATGAGATGAATGCTGCCCCAGTAAAGTGAACTTGCTGTCAGAAATATTCGGACAAGCGAATAGTGCATTTTGGAGATGTATTACAGAAAAGGATGTACTAATAATTCCTCATTTTATTCTTCCTGTGTCTTTGTCTTCCTGATACACAAGAGATTGCAGTATTCCTATTGTATGGCATTGCTGTGCTAGTATTAAATAACAACAGATTTGCTGGCTGCTCAAAAATGACATTTTTTGAAGGAAGCAGGGGAAAAAACTACTATAATCAGAAATTCACTCTCAAAATTCAGGAATCAGGTGCTCCCCACCCCCCATGATTCACAGTGTAAACTCCTAGAAAAAGTATAACCTGATCCACTGGATGAAGCAGTTCAGCAGAACGTCTGGGTCTTCACTGTTTCCTCTGTTTGAATTCTATGTCCAAGGCATTGCAAAATTTACCCAAATTTATCTTTTTTTCCCCAAAATCTAATCATAAAACCTATACTTCAGGGATATAGAGTCACAATTTGAGACTAAGCGTAATTTCACTCAGTAAACTGATTTTGGTTCTTGCAGCATTAATTTGCACATGAACTGAAGATCATCGAATACAGAACAGCCAAGTTATCAAACTGCAGCAACGCTGTCGAAAGGAAAGTTTTTTTTTTCTGCAACGCAAACACGTATTTTATTATTAGCTGCATAAGGGTGATCTATGTTTACACAGCTCAGAGCTGGATTTAAAACCAATTTTAACAGCCAACTGTTTCAACTTGCATGTAAACAAACATACTGCATTTCTTCATTAGCTGGAATTTGCTGCAGTCTGTCAGCCATCTGTACTGTCTTGCATTCTGTTCTCTATTCAGAGCACCACTATCAAATGTTGGTGATATAGTATTGCTCTCTTTGGAGACATCATGACTACACTATAAATAGTTTAGAGACATAAACCACTATTTCCAACAGTTGTCTTAATATCTGCTTTCTCAGAATGCATTAGGTTGTTCTGTTTCTCATCCAATTTTGGTTATCGGTACCTTTTTTGGTGGATACAAGGAAAAAAGATTTTATTTTGGCTCTCTCAGAGGTAAAGAGCAAAAACTGCAGCCCGAGCAAGACTTCATCCAACTTCTGCACCCCCCAAATCCGGGATGCAGAGACCAAACCCCAGAACATAACCCTGCAAATATCTGCAGTGCAGTACAGGGGTGACTGCACAGCGCACAAGAGCCAGGCTGTCCTTAAACCAGCTAGTTCAGGCGCTAGAGCCAGCCCTGGGGCACCCGCGCAGAGAGGTGCCAGCTGACCCACGCACTCACTGAAGTCACGTCCAACCGAACCCAGCCTGGAACCCTGCACTGTGCTGGTGCAGCTCTGTGCTGGAGCTCAGGAGCTCCCAGAGCCTTGCAGAGCCCCGGCTCACTCCAGCCAGCGCAAACACCAGCACACCCCTGGCTCTAGCCGTAGGGAGCACAGCACAACCCGGTCGGTGCCACTTGTCCCCAGCCTTTCCCTGGGGTCACAGTGCCTGCAGACGCACCCTTGAGCAGCCTTACAGCCCCCTGAGCTCTGCATGCCAGAGGCTTTCCTGATGGCAGCACTGCATCCCAGACCCTGGGGCTGTCAGGATGCTCCCAAAAGCCGGTGCTACCACCACCAGTCCCCTCCAGCCTGCAATCAGACCCTGGGCTATTCGGCTGCTCTAAACTGCTCCAGCTCTCTCAAGCAATTCCAAGGGGACTGCAGCACAGCTGAGGACACCACCCAGCCAGTTTAGCTACTGATCTGAGCAGTGTGCATGCTTTCAAACTTCAGAGGACAAGTGATAGTATTGTCAGAAGAACATAGCTCAAAAATCCAAGCACTTAAATAAGGGGCTTTTGTAGGTTGCCGAGTCACCCTCTTTTAGGAAGTGAACTGGCAATGAGACAGGAAACCTGAAACACACCTTAAACCCCCATTTTCCCTCTTCTAGGGACAGCAGAGCACTAGAATATTACTTGCATAACCAGTACCACTTGACAAGTGATGCAACCACAAACCACAAAGCTACTTGATATCCATGTCAGTTTTTCAAAGCGAAAGCTGCCTCTTCAAATATGGCTTTTTAGCTCACCCAGTGGATGAGTTTAAAACTTTTCAGGAAGAACTTGATGCTCTGCCTTCAAGTTGACTCCCAGACTTAGGTCATACTTCTGATTTCAGACCTGCAGCGCTATAAACCCACCTCCTTCCAAGAGAACAAATCTGCTGCCCTCCAGGAACAGACTCGTGGCACATTCGTGCAACACCAACAGAGCCGTCCCTGATCAGAGGTGTCAGAACTCTGAAACTGATCTTGGTGGTAAAATTAACAAGAAGTGAACATGCCTTATTCTGAGAGATCCATTTTGGCTTCAATTCTCAGTTTGTGACTGAGGAAAGTGTGGTGAAACACGATCTAATTTTATTATCCTGTCAGCCATATCCAAAGGAGAGCAGGACTCACTGATAATCAAACCATGAGAGTTTGCTATCCAGTACTCCATGACTAAAACTTAACCTGCAACTCAGCAGAAAAGTTCTGCATATTTCTAACCCTCTAGATAAGTTTGGGGGTTTTTTTACAGCCTAATAAATCTGCCACTGGAAATGTCTTCCTTTTCCCAGCTTGTGCCTCTTTTTCTGGAACAGCAGCAACAAAAATGCCTACACCCTTGTGTCCAGATCATTTTCAGCAGAATTTTTTGTGTAGACCTAAACAAGCCAAGTTGCAGGCGTGAAAGCAAGCTGCCAGAGAGGCTCACAGCCACAGAATGCTCCTACAGAGCTGCAGTACCACCGTTACAACACAAACAAAACAAACTCTGACATGCAACCATTTAGGGGGACAGGATAGAAAACAATTCCTTCTTCCCCTTCGATGCCTACACTTATCAAGCAGTAGGGTCAAAGCAGGGCTGGGGGGGGTAAGAAAATACAGGCTTGTTTCCTTCAGGTCTGTTCCCTTCTGTGACTGAAAGAACAAAAAAAATGCAGTACCACTGTCAAAATTTTCCAGCTCTATTTTGGCACATCATCTCTCAAAACCAGCCTGATCTAAAAATTTCAAGCATGTTTAACTCAAGAGCCCTTGACAACATCTAATGCACAGGCTATTTATCATAAATTGAGGTGCTTATTTTTGGACTTCACCTTGAAACAGCAAAGAATGTCTGTTTTGTCAGTACCAGAAAAGTTTATAAATCCTGCCAAATGTATCAATATTATGCATGTCAATGGTATTTTACATATACTGCAGAGATATCCACAACTCTCTGCAAAATTCATTCAGCATTACAGATGTGCATACTTTGAACTCAATGTGAGGTCAGATCATGTTGGGAACTACTAAGACTTGTCCTCTCTATGTGAACAGTTACTGGATTTAGCACTTTTAAGTGACTAGTGTGATTTCTAAAGTACTTTTAACATGCAAAAAAAAAAAGTGTAACTTTTTTTAGCATTTCTCCTTTGCCCATTCCACAATTCTTACACATACACACAATGATACCACTAACTGCAATAACCCTCTGGAGCTTCACAACTACAGAGAATTTCGAAAAATTTGCAAACCTGCAAGAGACATCCTTTGTAGTGCTAAGTTTTATGTATGAAAAGACAGCAATTTCACACTTTATCACTTGCCCCAAACGCTGCTGTTATACAGAAATTCAAATTAATAGGTATCTCAGGGGATTATAGGTTCAGTGGCAAGATGCATTCAGAACAGCCTTTTTACAGTCTTTGCCTTTTAACCATCTCAAACTTTTTCAAGCACTTCAAACAATCTCAGACCATGGCATCCTTTCAATACCTTCAACTAAATTGATAAGGCACCTTTCCAGCTACACATACGGGATGTGTCACTTCAGTGCTGTTCAGTTTTCTGACTTCAGAGCATGCAACACCAGCAGCCACCATCTGTGCTACCTGCACTGAAGGAATCAACAACTTGGACTGTCCACACGTGGAAGTGGTGCTGACCCTGCTATGACATTCCAGGAAAGCCTCCAATAAAGCAGTTTCCCAATCAAACCCACGGGCTGGTATCTTCACCGGCAGTGAGCCACCCACCTCAATACTTTGCCACTTGCTCTGCACACAGAGCAGACCCTTCTTCTCCCCATCCATGTTTCAACCAAAACACATTCGCAAAAGGTACCCAAAGCACCTCTACAAAAGTGCTTTACCTGCCATGAAAAACTATCAGGTGCTCTTCCATTCCTTATCCTCCTCTGCACGGGGCAACTACTAGGAAGTAAATATCAGCTGTTCACCATGCATTAAGCCTTGAAAAGCCAAGGCAGCTTGTAGCAAAAGACTGATACTTTAGGTGATGTGCAAACATACAGCTCTTCAAACCCCAGCGATTTCATCATGCCAAAACCAGACCCACAAGCAACACGGTCTGTAAGAACAGCAGCTTTGCTGCTCTTGCAAAGAATTGAAAACGTTCCTTGTAGCTGTCTTGCAGATTTCAAAGAAAAATAAAACCTTGTGCTATGTGCTGTTTTTCCACAAAATTGATTGTGAGGCCTTGAATTCGAACCCAAAGTAGAAAGTCCAGGCAATATGTAGAAAATAAATAAATGAAAAACAAAAGCCTTATTTCTAGCACAGTTATTTGTGGATAAAGCTGACTTAACATGTCAAGAGTAATTGAGGTGAAAAAGTTAGCTTTGTGCTTAAAGGTTCACATACCGCTGTGAGAAAGAAGAAAAATAAAGGGAACTTCTTCAGACAAGCAAAGATCCTTAAAAAGAACTGCAGACAGCATACATGATTCTAGATGACTAATACTGCAACTCAGAAGAAACACTCAAATAAAGAAGATTCTCATGAATCAGGACAGTCTTTTTCAAGAAACGTTTTAATGATGCCAAAGTCACATCTGTGTCACCTCTAAGCTCCTCTGTCTCATTTTCTGTTTACCCTTGCAGAAGAACACAACATTGCAGACATCAGGTTTTTTAATTTTCTGAAGAGCAGAGCCTGTTTTTAGTGAACTAATTTCGATAGCCTATCTGTCACACAGCCTGTGCATCTATTGCTACTCAAAAGAAAACAGAGGACAGTGAGAAGGACACAGAATTAGACTTTGTCTTATAAATTTAGAGCAAAACTATCAGCGTAAACCAATTCAACTTAATTTTATATGACCAAAGAGCAATTTATGCTAGAAAGATGGCCCATAACTAGAGAAACTGCAGAACAAACCCCAAAAATCAAAACAATCATTTTAAGCCTCCAGATCAAGGGCTCTGATTTTCAGTGCGTGGATACTTAAACTGCAGAGTAGCTTCTCAACTCATTTTCTACTTTGCAAACTTTGGAGTACAAGGAAAATAAGAACAAAGAGGAGAGGACAGCTAATTTTAGTGTTTCTGCGCTAAAACAAAATAACAACAAAGAACTACTGAACCATGAAGCAGTTTTTCCAAGCTGCTATTTCAGTTACAGTTTTTCTTTTCCCAAGTCAGTGCTGGAAAGAAGATGCCAGCTTCTACCCTATCAGAGTAATACAAGCACCTTATTTTATCCAGAGGGGCACATTGAGAGCTCCAAACTGCTTGCATAATGCTTCTATACATTTTGCTGCACCCAAAATGTGTATTATAGCTGACAGGAAAAAAACAGCTTGATTTCTTCAATTTCCTTCTCTCTCACTGGTTGCCCCTAGTAAGAAGCGTCGCTCCTGCAAACTGAGCTTGAGTCTTGCCCATTACATTTTAACAACTACCCTGAAAACTCATCCCTCTGACAGCTTATTATTACAGCAATGGACTGAAGCTTCATAATTCTCAGTCTCAAGCACGTGTGGAAACAGTTTTGAGGACAAAACCAAGACCTCATGATCACAGGATTATCCAGGGTCAAAGCGACCTCCAGAAGTTCAGTCCAACCTCCTGCTCCCAAGCAAATCAGCCACGAGATCTTTTCCACTCCATGGAATGGAAAAGGCTCACATGGTCCAACCTCCCCAGGCAGCCTGTTCCTCTGCTTGATTGTCCTCGTGGTGAAAAAGGTTTTCCTTACATTAAGTCCAAACCTCGTGTTTCTATTTGTGTCTTTTGTTTCTCCAAGTTCATCTTCTCGATGAACCTCCTTGTAGGTACTGGCAGGCTGCTACTTGGTACCCTTGAAACTTCCTCTTCTCCCTGCTGAACAAGCCTAGTAAGATTTCCACCACGAGATTTTCATCCATCAGTTTCAGTTAAGAGTAAACAAGGTACCGAGACAGTTACCTCCTCAAAACAACCCCCCAAACTTTCAGGTCTTAAAATAAATATGTGATCTTCAAAGAAACTGCAATCATCTCACAAGAGCGGACTTTTGAACTCTGATTTTTCTAAGGTAAGTTCCCTTTCCTGCAAGTATTTACTCAGAACAACCCATCTTACGTTTTCAGCATCATCAATACTACTCTAGGGCTGAACAAGTCTCCTACAATTTAAGGATGAGTGGATTGGTTTTAGTCACTGTTTCAAAATAAAGCAAACTGAGAACAGAGGATGAACACCAAAATTTCTCTCCTGAGTAGCAAATTACTGCAATAAATTTGGGCAACCAAACAGAAAGCTAGAACAGAAAATGCTATGCTTCCTTCATGCACAGCAGCATTAAAATATACTGGGTTAGGTTCGTAATATTGCTGTTAAAGTTCGCTCTTGTCTAAGGATCTATGTGCTATTACTCTGCAAACCTTCACAAGAATAAATTATGCTTTCCAAGCATTAAAAACACATTAACATGACATAGGGCATGGAAAATCCAAACTTCAAATACTTACCGAATCCAATAGATCATAAACCAAATCACTATTAGAAAAAAGAAGAGGGTTACATTAACTAAAATAAAGCTCTCTAAAATAATTAAGTGATTTTTCAGCCACTGTGATAACACATATTCCAATGGCTTAGATATCAGTGAAAGAGTCATTTAGACACAATTTCACTTTTAGTCATTTACTGGAACTCATAACCCTCTGGCCCAATTCCAGAAGATTTCTCAAATCCAATATAAAAAAATTTCAAGTCAGCCTGAGCAGCCTATACCATGCCACGTGAACTGCAAGCTGCCACGAGACACACACAGCAACACAGCAGCACATTCTAAAAGTGTCTTCATTTTTCAGTGCTCTTCAATTACATTAAAGAAAAAAAAGAGACTTGACAACAAACATTAACTTCTCTCACCATTTCACTGACCGTGTTATTAGCCAATTCATTCACTTGTCCCCCATAAGAGACAAAGTCAGTATGCTTATTCTTGCTCATAAATAAATGTTTAATTTCTTTAAAACATTTGCATGGAGATAAAATCTGTTACACTTAATCATCTCCAGCTTCACCTTACTTCTCAAATCAATAGGCCTAATTAAGCATTCTCCGTATAGCTGAATGTAAAACCGAATATTTGTCAAATGACAGCTAGAATATTGTTATCCAAAAACATTTTAGAAACTCAGTTGAAGACACAACAGTACTGTGAAGCTAAATTAAAAACATGAGATTTTTTAAAATAGGCAACATGAGGCTGCAATCTTGCTATTTCACTTTGGTATTAGAACCTGAAATTTCATGTTTTCAGGTTCTTTCAGGATTTTTTGAAAATAAGCTTTCAATTCGTTTTTTTTTTTAAACCCATCACAATTACCACAAGTCTTTCAAGGAAAAGTTGCCTTAACGCACATACTCAGCTTCTCACAGATTATCACTGTCATCACTACCTTAAATTAATCTCAGGTATACACCTTTTATACCATTAGTTTTTATGACAGCCACCAGAAACTGAGCAATCTTACTGCTTTACAACCTGGTGGGCAACTCCTCTGGATACTGCAGAGCTCCACTGACTTGCGTGCACCTCTCTATATCGACACTGGACTCGACCCAGGAACTCCTGCTGCCTTTCTGACTCCTGTCAAGAGGACTACAGAGCTGAGTGTTGTCTGCAAAAGAGTAACAATGGGTTCTCTACAGGAGATTTACTATGCAGAGTTATACTGCACATAGGAATGCTTGCTGGGTTTTACCTCGTGCCTTTTATTCTCCTCTGTCCATCAGACACTGAAATGCTCTATTTAACTATGCGGGTTTTACCCCTCTTCCTTTTGCAGCTGTTTTCCTAAGATAAGCTCTGAACTGTGTTGCTGTTCCAAGCCAGCTCACCTGCAAAGATTGTTTGAGAACTCTGCCCACTGGGACATGACTCAGAGCAGGAGACAGGTACACAATGCTTTCTGATTTTAGCATGGCAATGAGACAAGAGCAGCAGTACAAACAGTACTTTGCAACTTCTAGATGGGAAGATGCAGTTGGGCTTATGCACACTCAGCTGACAAAATAATTTTGTAGTCATGTAAATCCACTGGCGCATTCCTTCTGCTCCCTCAGGATTGGGAAGTTTGCCTTGTTATGACTGGCAATGTGCTGGTCTTCAAGTCTTCACACATCTCCATCCAGTAATGGCAGCTTTGAAGTGTCTTACAAAGACAGAAAGATAGGAGAGAAACATGTGGGGATTTTTCTACACATAGCAGTGCTTATGCCTTGAGAAGGAGGTGGAGAATGTAACTATTGACCACTAAGTCTTTTATTCATTTCAGCAACTCTGGGAGCAGAATCTGCCAGGGAAGGATGGAGGGAATGTGTTGCTACATAGCCAGAGCAAGAAAAAGACTATTTAAGGATCAGGCGGGTCAGCTCTAAAACTCAGCTGAAAAGTTTGACACTGATCCAGGGGAAATAAAAGTGCCACTGCATCTCACCTCAAAGTACTGGCCTTAGCTGAAAAAAAGGATGAGTAAGAAGCTATACCTTCAGGCTTCTACAGTATAGAAGCGTCTTCTTTCCAAAAGCAGGAGAATGGATAGTATATAGTGTCCTTGAGATAGTGACTGGCAGGCCTGAATGCTATCCCCTTGAAGGTCCAAACTCACTGTAGACCGTGAAGATCTTTCAAATGCCAAGCACACCTGCTTATGGATTTTTCTACACATAGCAAAGTATTTTCTCTAAGAAATAATGCACTGACCTATCCCAAAGTTTATGGCCAAACACACGTTTTCAAAAGAGGTAACAAAGCTGGTCCTGCAGACCATCTCTCCCAGGTGCAGGTCCAGCACTATGACAAATGTGAACAGTGTGACAGCCTTGTTTAGGTGTGCAGCTCTGGCTTCCCAGCAGGCGCACCAGATGGCTCTCAGCAGGGCTACACAACAACAATTCTCTTGGGCAAGAGAGCAAGTGGAAGAAGCAGAGGAAAAAGCACAGCAGCAAAATACCTCACGAGGAAGCTCCAGCTAAGGCCTGCGTAATGATTATGGCCCTGCATGAGAGATCTTTGTCAAATAAATTATGAGTGAAAGCAAACTACCTGAAGTGTTGGGCAGTGCAGCTTGGACAAATGTAAAAACCACGGCTTTTCTAATACCAGTTCTCTAAAATGGAAGTAATCCTCTTCAATTATTTCTAGGTGTATGTAAATTACATGTAACAACACAAACCAAACACTTCTTACATCTCTGCCTTACCATGAATTTAACCAAAAATTACTAAGTGAATGACATTAAAATGGCCTCATTGAGGAACTAAGCTAGAATTCATAGATTCATTTTTGCTAGCTCAAACATAAAACTAATTTAGCATCACTGTTCCAAGTGTTTCAATGGTTTTGATTCCTCTTCCCATTGAGTATCAGCCAACATACAGCACTGAATAAGAGAGTTAGATGGAATCCAAATACAAGTATTATTTGGTATATTGAACATTAATAATAATAAATGCGTAAGCATCACATACTAGTGATACTAGTGCATCACAACCATATTTATCTAACATGATTGTGGACTTTGGTCCGGATTCCTCAAACTATCAAAACAGAGTGCTTAGCCACCAAAAGATGAGAATGTTTCTCTTGCAAACACAGGACTCAAAAGAGAAAGCACATGCAGTCTCACTGAATGGAAGAGATGTTTCTGAAGCATGTTACCTGTTGCCAAAGAGATAATAAACAGCAGTATAATTTGAAATCTCTCTAGTAGCACAGGTTATCTAACAGAAGTTGGCAGTAAGTAAAGCGAAAGAGAGAGACTACAGGCAAAAAAAGGGCTAAAAGAGCAACCTGGAATGTATATTTAATTTCAGCAGAGATACATCAGTAGTCCCGCACATACTTAGCATTACTAAATTTGAAGTCCTCAGACAAAATGACTGTATTAGAATTCTCTCTGGCATGGCATGCTGAGCATGAACGCAACATAAGTGAATAAATGCTCCTTTCTCACTGGCTTTCTGCCAATCTGACTGCAAAACAGAGGCCTCACGCACAAAACCAGCCATCCTTGAAGACTCTGAATACCAGCAGTGCACTCCTGACTCATTTGGCCACAAGACATTGAAGATGTCTCCGTGTACCATGCAGAAAAGCAGAACAGGACACTACTCTGTCCTCATTTGTTGAAGAGATGGGGATGGGGCACATTATCTCTCAAACATTAAAGACATGAAAATCACATCAAATCTTATTTCATATTTCTGAACAGCTTGTCAGCTAAGTTAAAACATTTGTATCTTAAGATTATTAAACACCATCACTGTAATTCATAAATACTATCTTAATCTTTCTAAGTAAAAAGACACAAGCATTTTGCTTTTCATGCTCCTCCAAGCAGTCTGCATTTCAGACTTGCTGTGGCAAGGAAAACCAGAGGCAGAAAATTAATCCTGTAAGACCTAATGCAAAAGTATGAACCAAGAGAGAGCCTACCTAGCCTTCTATTACTCTGTTCCAAGTACTTTCTCATTTTCACAAGTTGCAAATCTCAACATTATGTTTTATTTAGGAGATTTATGTCTAACATGTAAACTGAACAAAACAATTCCTGAGAAAGCTTTATAACTGACCATGTAAATGCATTTCTGTAAGATCTACATTTTTCTTAGCCTCAATTCTGTGTGAAAGAGGTCCCAGATAAAAATTTGAGTAGAATTCACAGTCTCAAAGAGGAAGAAAATCATAGGAATATGCAGTAAAACTTTAAAAGTGACTGTCATCACAGATTTCCATTACCTCATTTGTTTAAGGTTACTTGGTAGAGTAACCATGAAATAATATTTTGTATTCTTTTAAAACAGAATTAGGAATCAAAACACAGCAGGTGCCATGAAACAGCAAAAAGAAGATTGTGAATTTTTGGTATCTGAAGACTGACAACATCCCCTCCCACCACAACCTGTGACTTGCATTCCCAGTGAAAACATCAGATTCACTTTAAGCAAAAAAAAAAAATCAATCTGTGTATTCTAAAGAACCTGGCATGCGCTTTCAAAGTAATCGTTTCAGACATGGAAAATTCAAATTTTCAGAAGACAAGCTGACACCTACTAGCTCAACATAAGATCACTGGTAATAAAACTTAGGCTCTCAAATACCCGTATTTCCAGCATTGATAAGAATTGTTTTAATAAATGTTCTCCCTGCCCAACAATCCACTCAAGAAGATGAAACAAAGGGTAGGATCAAATAGAGGCTTCAGACTTCATACACGAACTGGGAATCAGTTCTTCATACACGTACTCAAGACAGACTAGTTAAGGTGAAAAGACTGCCTTTTGCCAGCTGCTCTAAATGTAAGATGTTGAGACAGCGATTTGCCTCACAAATCCACAGCAGAGTCCCTTGTATATACACCTATACATTGAATTAAGCCAGGTGGTCTAAGAGCAACCAATCGTACAGTGGGAACTCTGAACAAGCTGCAAGCAGCCAACGTGGGAAGTTACTGCAATGCTTTCCAGACTTCAATGCAGGAACATTTCTACCACTTCTACCTTTGAGCCAGCCCCACAGCACCTTCCTCAGCGACAACTGTAATGCTAAACTGCAAACTGGACCAGACTTCTACAGAGATGATTTTGCAGAGCTTTAATCTATGACAACCACAGACGAAGAATCAAGATAACACCTCTGTTCTCCTTCAAACACGCTCATTTCACTTGTGTTTCTCACCCACTGAGGTTTCAAGGTGTTCTGAAAGCAACTACAGGGCATTGCTGATGTGCTGAACTCACTATCACAGCTACAACAGCTGAGCCCCAAGTATTATACTCCCCCCAAGAGAAGTCTAATGGCAGGACTTGCAGGTTCCCATCATGCCACAAACATTGCTTCATCTCAGCAGGCTTGTATGCAGCCAGGTGAAAAACTTCTGCTTGCATGGTATCACAGCAGCCTCGATGATCTAATCCACCGGGAAGACTTCACAGCCAAACAGGAAGAGTTCAGTGACACAAACTGGAGAAGAGCCATCTTCCTACATGGTTTTCATGGTAAGGAAGAAATATATTTAAATCAAGAATTTGAAATGCCCACAATAATTAAAAACCTTGTAATGCTTTCTCACTTCCTGTCCTTCTTTTCTGGCAAAATTTTGGAAAAAAATCTTGTAACTCTGCTCCAAAAAGTCACAAAGTTGGATTTTTTTTTATAATCGTAAACCAATTATTGTCTAAATGTTACAGATACAGAGCTGTTTACCCTAAAAGTGGGTGCTCCTTTTTCCTTTTAACTGCATTACCACAGTGAGTAATACATCTTTAAAAAAATCAGGATGCGTTTATCTTTTCTTTGCAGTGGTTAAATCCTAAAAAAGGAGCAGTAGCAGATCAAGAAGTCAAAGGAAAAAAAAATCAATTCACTGTTTTCTATTTCTGGAATTTACTTTCATGTGTTTAAGTCATAAACCCTTTCCCAAAAGTACTGCAGAAAAAGTATTTTCCTTCATCCACACATTAGAAAGAAAAAACCACACCACAAAACCATGAGAAATCAAAATACGAGGCCAAACAGAGGAGATATGAGCAAGAAATAAGATCCAAGAAGCAAAAATCATATCCTATGTTTCCACCAGAACACAACAACGTACAACATCTTGGCATATACAAAAGCAATAAAGGAATTGCATAGTTATAAACACCAGCAGTGTGTCTTGTCATAACACTTAATCAAATGTTAGACACTGTAATATCATTGTCTGATCTGTTAGACACTGTTAAATGGCTTTCATCCCTTTCCCTCGGTATTCTCTTGTGAGGTCCAGCAGAGCCTAGCTTTTTATTATTTAATTTTTTCTTTTCTTTCTATAGAAATGAACCATGGTCTCAGATTTCCAAGGCTTTAAATAGGTTCATACTTTTGAAATCAACTAACAGTGGAGTGGAGGCTGCAGGAAAACCTTGACAACTTAAAAAAATTTTAAAAAGCTGGACAAAAGGGACTTCCACCGAAGCAATCACCAGTAAGAAATCTGGCTATTTAATACTTGTTAATTTAACACTTAAGAAAACAACATTATGCCAAACAATGTTCTGTAAAAACAAACACATCTTAAAAACTCCTTACTGCATCCTGATGCACTTGTTACCAAGGAAGGGATTGTTTACATTAGTTTTACATCTGGGAGGGGAAAGAGGAACTGTGAAAATGGGAGCCAAAGTGGCAAACTGTAGAAGGAAGCATGTTCAAAATCACTTCTAAGGAACTATCAATTTTTTTCTCTCTGAGCACTGAATTTAAAAAAAAAAAAATTTGTAAGGTTTTTTATTTACTTTTTCTATGACAAAAAACTGCAAGGCATAGTTTTTTTTCAATCTTTGCTGGCATCTGATTAGATGCAAAATCCACTGAATTTATGGAGACCTCAGCAATCAACTGCCAGGAGACCACGAAAAAACCCTTAGGCAGGTTTTAAAACAGGAGACAGTTTAGCATTTCTGTCCTCACAGGACACAGATGAATCACATTTACTTTTTCTTTCCCTTCCCCCCTCCTCCTTGCTCAAAAAAAGTTCTGTTGGTTGAATGCTGGGACAAAGGCACAGACGGTATTAGACCATCTGAAAAACAGAGTCCAGAAGTAGCTTCTGCCTTTGACAACTTCAGTTTAAATTAGAGAAAGGCAGTCAAGAGGCAAAGGAGATGAGCCACCAGGTGGGAGGACAAACAGGTCCCTGTCACTGAGCAGGCTACCCAGTACAGCAGCCTTGGAAAGCTGCTGTGAGCCATGGCACAGCAACACCTTCAGCACCACAGCAGAAACACAAGTCTCTCCTTGCTCAATCTTTCAAGTAGCTTTACAACTTATAACCTAAGCACAAAGGCCAGAAAGACTGGCAGGGCCCAGAGTTTGAGTGATTGGTTGGTAAGCCAAAGCTGGAAACATCAGACAAATACAAACAAACGCCATCACCGGCACAAAAGTACAAACACAACCCAGGTTCAAATCAAATCCAAAATCCCTAAATTAAAAGGGGGGAGAAGCAGTCTGTGTGCTGGCACTGCCTTGGTGAGATTATGGCCTCACAGTGACAAATGGGTTTGAAAGGAGCAATGTTACAACACAATAAACAGGTAGAGTTGGCACCACTAAGGTCTCTCCCATCTCATTCACCGGCAGTAACCTACCCAGTAATGCAGTATATTCTCTACCAACAGAATGCATACTACCTATTAAAGAGCAGCTTTCCAGCACTAACGTTCTTCTTAAGGAGACAGAAAAACAATGAACAACTAACGAAGTCACTTCCACTAATACAAAAAAGTAAACCATTAAAAAGACTGTTCGATCAAATTCCTGTGAGGGTAACCTAAATGATGTATTTCTCCTTGACTATTTTTCCCTAAGATTCCTCTCTTATAGAACCTGCCAATAAAATTCATCAACACAACTGAAACAGAAAAGATAAGCAGCATTTACATCAGAAGTTTCTCGATCTAAAGTTCTGGGGTCAGCCAGGTAAAAACAATTACTCTAACCTCAAATCATCATCATTTTGGCATTATTTTCCCATCCATAAAAGGAGGTATGGATGAGGTTTCTTTGCAGAGAACGCTGCAAATTGATAGCTTTGTTCCAGTTCACTACAGTTTCTTATTGATTTTCTCTCGTTTTAGCTTGCACTGATTTGTTAATCTCTTCTCTGCAACAGTCCTAATGACAAATTGAGAATGAAAAACTGCATGCTTTAGGGCCTTCTCCACCAACCTCTAGCTTCAAACCATATTTTCACTTGCACTTGGAACATGTCCATGCACTTATCCTAGGTTAGATCTGATTCACCTTAAACTAGGCTGGGTGCATTTTACACTGAAACCTTCCTGTTCAGGCTTCTCGTGGATGAACAAGGCAACTAAAATCACGCCAGTGAGGCAGAACTGGAGCTCTGTCACCTTCCAAGGTTGCTGCTCACAGAGACTTTGTCTTAAAACCAAGTACATGTTTTAAGTAATTTTGCAGCACTGCCCACAGTTGATTAGCAGGCATTAACTGCATCATGCATCTGAAGGGCATTACTGAGCATTTATGGCATTTGTTGGTGCAAAGAAATCCTTCAGAGGTGCAATGAGCTGGATCACAAGTTGTCTCTAAGCTGAGAGCTGCAGTCATGGTGCACTGTTACTAGAACAATCCATGCAGAAGGATGGGACCCTGCCAGTATTTTTAACTTAAGGAATACAGTATGAGCATAAAGAGATCAGAGAGTTACAACAAGGCAACTTAGATTAGCAATTCTGCTACTAATAAGCTCATTAAATAGAGCTGCCAATTTCGTGTCATTGTTAGGGCCTCACTACTGACAGCTGATGCCTGTCTGCACAAGCCATGGCTACTGCTGCAAGAACTTTTAGTCTCTTTTCATTTCCTGATACTTTCAGAGATCTCCAAGTGAGGTACTCATTTGGAATTCTAACTGCAACACACCACCAAACTGAAAATTAATTTATGAATTATGAAGATTAAGGCTTGCCCACAGTCACATTTGTAGCACCTCAGTCATCACATGCTGGGTGGTTCTCCACCTCCTGACTTTATCCCATGTCAGTCCTCTCCTACACCACTCCATCTGTCAGGAAATCGACCTTTCCTGGTCTCCCATACAGATTGCAGAGCAGCCTGGCCCTGGCTGCCACCTCACTGCTGCAGCACAACCCCAGCAGACCAATTTCGGTCATTTTAAACCAACCCTCATCTGCAAAAGTGATACTTGGAAAGCCTCTAGGCTGTACCCACACAGCATGTGCTCCCTGGCACGCAAAGGCAGCGCGGGAGTTCTCCTTTGCCATTCCCTTGGTGTGACTTGGTTTCCCATCTCCCTCTCTGCAATGCCAGCTGCAGGGAAATTGGTAGGGGTGGCAGGAAGCACAGTGCTGGGAACCAGTATCACCTCCTCTTTGCTTTCCAAAAATTACAGACCCAGAGTTGGTGAGCTAGGCTCTGCTCACAACACACTGCTATTCTTAACTTGCAGAAATGACTTTGCTATGAATGTTAAATGTCTCTCTACCCAGGCCATAAGATACTCTTTACAAAGCACGGTCATGTCTTAATGGGATAAGAAAAGCACAGAATAAGTGGGATAGCTACCTAGGCAAAAAGTGGCATTTGGGTTCCAGCAGTTCAGTACTGCTCTCAATTTCCTGCTCAGGGGAATGGCAGAGAGAACTGACTAACCTAAGAAATAAATCCTGTTTCCTCAATGCCTGTGACATAACTGTAAACTCTCAATGTTCTTGCAGTGCTGCCAAGATTAGTGTTACTCTCCTACACAGGGCATGCAGAGCACACAAACACACCTAATCCAACACAGACTTTCTGCATTTTGTATGCAGACTGTAGTTTCAATCTTCTGATACATCCTGTTTGGGTTTTCCCCCCCCCCAGTAATAATTTCAACAATTTGGCCTCTCCTTTTCATCCTTGATTGCAATTTGTCGCTCGCATAGTGAGCTGTACTCGGAACCCACTTCTCTATGGCCTTCATTTTCCTTTATTGTCACTAAAAATTCATTGATAAGCCAAGAACTCGATGCAAGAATATTAAAGGGACCATCCCTATATTAAAATTTTCATAACTGCATCTCTAAAACAGCATAACAAAATCAATCAAGGAAAATTCAACAAAGAAGATGGATCAAGATCAACTCATAAAAGACACCAGTTCGTAACGGGGAAAAAAACACCAAACCAAAAAACTCACAACACACACCAAAGTACTACTTGCTTAGCAAGTGAGAAACTACACATCACTTCAACTTTTTTTTGCATTTACCTCCTTCCCTAACACACAAAGTGGGTTTTTTAAGCAGCCTATTGGATCAGTTACCATACCCATATTCTCAAACTTGGAGCAGTAACATCTGGTTTAGGAAAGTGCAACTCATTTCTCTCCCACAAAAATACAAACCTCTCATTCTGAGCATTCAAAATATAGACATTTACAGTAGTCAGTCAAACAACTAAATATTCAAAAGCCACTCACAGAGCGTAGAGATGATATATAATAATATCAGGTTATTTCTTTTGATACCCCTTAAAGTCTCAACTATAGGTTTACTTACAAAGAGGCCTCTAACGAATTTTCGTGATAAGTCGAAAACAGTTGTCATTTTTTTTAAAACCAAAAGGTTCCATTTTCAATATTATTGTGACTATATGTTAGGGTAATAATATGTATAAATTAATCTATCAGTTATATAAGCAATTAATTGTCATCATACAGGTATCTTAGATTGGTCTTGTAGGCAGCTGCTTAATAGTTTGCAACATGAATGGGGAAAAGGAAGAAAAACAAGAATATGCTAAAACCAAAGCTATCTTTCAAACACTTAAGCAAAAATGACACCTTACTGCAACTGCACTGCAAAGAACAGCAATAAACTTTGACTGCAAAGCACCATAAGAACATGGGTATTCATTATGTCATTCCCTGAAAAAAAGGAACCACACGGAGGATCCAAAGCAATCTGTATTGCTCAGGATGAACATGCACATTGGAATCATGGACCACAGCAGGATCAGGATAAACACAGTAGGCACGTGTTGTCACGAGTCTATCAGTTATTTTCATTCCTTGACACAACTGGTCCCTACATCCATCATCAAGATTCAAGTTGAGTGATGGTTATTTTTTAATTTCCCAACTGAAATTTCCAAGATGCCTTCTCAGAAAACTGTGATCTAGCACAGCTTGCTTTGAGTAGAAAAGGACATGATGAAAACATGGCTCCATGTGAAGCCATGCATATCCAAAACAACTGCAGCCCTTCCTTCCATCCAGCTTCGCAAGAAACATTCAGCACTGCACAGACACTTCTCACTTGTTTATTGCTGCAGCAAATGTTTGCTGCAACGTGAATGACATGCTGAACATACCACAAACAGTAGAATGATAGCTATTAAAGCCAAAAATATCAAACAGACTGGAAAAGCATTTTGACAAGGAGGAAACATTAAACCAGATCTTTGTAGCATTTGCTAAATACAGAGACTCATCATATTTTGGGCCATTTGTATTTAATTGTCCTTTCATCTGAAGAGCGGTGGATGAATGCACAGCAGATGAGTCAGATGTTCCGAAGAGGTCCCATCAAGGACGCCCCACAACACAAGAGCACTGCCTGCAAAATGCCTCATGCAACAACTTCTCAGTGCCTTGGCCTATTCCGTGGTGGTTATGCACTGAAGCACTGAGAAGAAAACAGCAAATAGTCCTGCGATGGCAAAATGCAAGAACTTTAAACACATTCAACACCTGGAACCTCCACGCTGTTAAACCTGCCAGGAAGACACACTCAGACTAGTGGATAATTATCTAAAACTCAGGCTTTGTTCCTCCTTTGCTTCAGTTTAAAGGAAAAAAGTGCTCTTATTTCTCAAGGTCAATGTTTTCAGTTGAAGTCAAACTCACAATGGAATAGGTCACTCACAACACTTCAAAAATCAGGTTTTGAAGCGGCAGACACAGACATTATAACAGTGTCAGTTCAAAGAAAGGAGAATCCCTGGTCTTTGGTGGAGAAAGCAAGCAAGCCACAGGCATGGAGACAAGGAGCAACACAGGAGGTTAAATCTACCGCGCTGTCCTTGAGGTAAACTCACATGCCTTTTGTACTGTCCTCTAATCCTTAGATTAGTTTCTCCACTTTGGCTTTAACAATATTAACTGAAGTGCAGAGGCAATCAGCAGACCACAGCTTTGCCAAAAATTCAGTTGAATCATTAAAAGTGATTTATAAAAATAGACCATGAATAAAAATCATCAGTCATAGTCCTCAACCGTTAAACTGTCTCTCTGCATTAAACACAAAAATTGGAATTGTGAATTCAAGATAAACATGGGAGATCTCCTCTATATTCCTTTCACTTCAGCTCTCAAATCAAATCCCATCTCCATATGACAACAAATGGAAAAAGGGATAGGCTTGTGTGTTAAAAAAGAACAGCTCACTCTACATAGCCTACATACTGCAATTTAATGCATTTTCAAGTATAAATTCTAGCTTTGGCATTATTTTGTAATCTTGAAGTGAAACAATTTAGGTCCTTATCATCTGTTTTTTCTTTTCTCATCAACACAGCTCCTCCTAGGATGCAGATGATCCTCCTAAATCATCTCTGTGCTGTTATCTCTGCAAAGAATGATATCTGCTCCAGAACACTGCCATTGCTAATCACTCAAATCAGGTCTCTCACAGGTCTATAAGGAGGAACAGCGCTGAGGGTAGCAGAATAAAGATGAGATTGTTGTTTCTCTTTCTTTTCAAGGAATGTATCTGAATACATCCCTTCACTTTCATGGATCACTTGTCCTGCCAAGGATAAGTTCCCCTGTGCAAAAGCTGCAGCTGCCTTGGCTTTGTATTGTTCAAGAAACAACAGAACAATGTACTTGAGGCACTGCACACAGCACAGATGAAAAACAGTGTGAAGCAGATTGAGAAATGGAGCTGTCTATACATAACTAATGACAACAAGTAGGGACACCCACGTCAAAACGGGTAAGAAAGCTGTCCGAGAATCAGAGGAATTAAGTGACTAAACATTAGTGCAGCATCATGGGCTCTGGAGCCCCAGACAGGGTCCCTCAGGATGGCATCCCTTCCCTCCAGCGTGTTGTCCTCGCAGCACAGCTTGGAGTCATTGGCAAGCTTGCTGAGGGTGCCCTCAATCCCACTGTCCATGTCACCAACAAACAGTGCTGAGGAACACAACTCCTCACTGGTCTCCAGTCGGACATCGAGCCACTGACCTCAACTCCTTGACTGCAAAGATTCAGCCAGTTTCTTATCCACTGAGTCATCCAAACATCAAGTCCATATCTCTCCAGTTTACAGACAGGATGTCATGTGGGAAAGTGTCAAATGCTCTGCACAAGTCCAGGTAGATGATGTCAGTTGCTCTTCCCTCATCCACCAATGCTGTAAGCCCATCACAGAAGGCCACCAGATTTGTCAGGCCGGTAGCCAAATTTGCTGTGGTGAAGCCATGCTGGCTGTCACCAATCACTTCCTTATTTTCCATGTGCCTTAGCACCATTTCCAGGAGGATCTGTTCCATGATCTTGCCAGGCACAGAGGTGGGACTGACCAATCTGTAGTTCCCCAGGTCTTCTTCCTTATTTCCCTGTTTTAAAACGGGGGTTATTTTTCCCTTTTTCCAGTGGGAACTTCACTAAACTGCCACAACTTCTCAAGTATGATGGATGGTGGCCTAGCCAACTGCTCTGTCAGCTCCCTCAGGACCACGGATATATCACATCAGGCCCCATGGACTTGTGCGCCTTCAGGTTCCTTAAATGGTCTCAAACCTGGTCTTCTCCAAGAGTTAGCAGTGCTTCACTCTCCTTGTCCCTGCCTTTGCCCTCTGCAACTTGGGCCATGTGACTGGAGAACTTCTGGGTTGGTTTGTTGTAACTCTTCTGCCTTTTTTAGAACAAGGCCGCTTGTCAGAAGTTTCACAGGTTCTCTTTAATGCCTTGCTAAAGTTTAATGCCCTGGGTAACTATGCTCTGAGGGTGGCACCTGGACAGACCATCAATCTGATTTTAACCCAACAAGACTGCACCTTCAACAAAGTCCACCTTCTGCCACCTGTCCTCCCTGCTCTGCTTTCCTGAACACGTCCTCTTCTTCACTCACCCTACAACTCAAACTGGAGACTTCTCAAGGAGCACAAGAGGTCAAGAGTAAGCATAGTGGGCAGAAGTTCTGGATCAGTCATCAACCACATCTCAAACATATCACAACCTTTTGTTCCTGCCCCCACAGTACTGGGAATTTCCACTCTCCTCAGCTGCAATACAAGCCAGGGGAACTGTTTATATGGCTGTGCAAGCCTCCCCCCTGGATCAGAGGGACCACCAGTTGTGATTTGTGGAGTGCTGGTCTGGAGTTTCAGACAAAAGTAGTGCTGCACCTGGGCAAAGTCCCACCTCCTCTGTTCAGCTGCACTGCAGGCACAACTTTCTCCTGCACGCATCGATACCTGAGAGAACTTGGAATCTTTTGCTCATGGTAGAGCTGATTCCACCAAGGAAAAAATCAGTTCCTGGATGCAAAACCCTTTTCAAAGAAATAACTGAATCTTATTAATTTCTGAGCTTACAGGAAGAGCAAGCAAGGGCTTGTGCTGCAGCATTTGGAAGGGTTCTATTAGGAAACTGTTCTGATTATTTTAATGCACAAAAAAAAAAGGGGGGGGATGGAAATGGTAATTTTCTTCTTTACCTGAGATGCTCCATTTAGGCAGGGAACCGAAACAGGGATGTTACACAACAGCTCCAAGCACTGTTCAGAGGCCGTGCTCTGCTGCCCACCAGGAACCACCACGTGCCTTCCAAGCTGCCCGTAGTCCGCTCTGCCCCAGGTGAACACCTTGCCAGCTTCTAAACACAAAACACATTTCAAGATTACTTATTCACCAAGTTCCTGAAACACGTGGATGCCAAATCAAAACCAGAACTTTTTAATGAATCTTATCTACAGCTTCAAAAGCTTGGTGAAAACTTATTTCTAGGAACAGAAGAAAAAAAAACCATTAAAAACTAGCTCAAGGTATTATGTGATACTTCTGTGTAGTTACTCATTCTTCATTAACTTGTTTTCTAGCAGGATAACATCTGGATGGTGGCCTGGGCTGTAAATAAAACCATGTCAGTAAAGCGGCATAACCTGGATATTCTGCATACAATAAATACACTTTGGTTATACAAAGGACATATTTTAGGTAAAAAGAAGCACACACAAAAGCACTTATTCTGACACATAAAAGATTATAGAAGAGACAATTATTTTCTATTCCCGGTTCTTTGCCATAGACAATTCATTGCATGACCTGCATTGAACAAAGTTTATGTTTTCCTGATAGAAGTTACCTTCTGTCACTACTATTGTTAGCAGAGCAATAGCCCCCAGGAGACAGCTGGTTAGGCAGGAACACCAGCACAACTGTCATTAAGCACTGGAAATGCACTGGTTTGTTTTCACAGGGATCACACTTTGGCCAAGGAAAGGTAACTTTAAATTAAATCAGCACTATATGGCTCACCTTTCTCTCCCAGGGTTATTATACCAAGTTCACTGCTACAGGACTGACACCCAAACCACCGTTCTCCAGTATGGATAACATCCATAAAGCAATGCTTCTTACCTTTGCTTTCCTTGAATTAAAAAAAAAAAACCCCAAAAAAAAAAAAAAAAAAAAAACAAGAAACCATACAAAGTGACAGCTTTATTTTCTTAATGAAGTGACTAGATCCCTGCAGGTAAGCCATGAAAAGCTGTCCCTTCTGAGCTTCCAATTAAAAAAGTTATATACACACAGCATAAGTTAAAGCCCTCAACTTGGTTTTAACTAGAAGCATCAACCCAAACTGAAGCCCAGAAAGAAACCTGCAATGGCCTTGAGTTATGTACATGCTTCAGCCAAGCCTCAAACTGCTCTCCGGAGTTGAATTCAAGTCATCAAGTTCATAGGCCAAAAGATATGGATCTGGGGAAAATACCATCCAGTTCAGCAAGCCAGCTTGAACACACACCTCTCCCTGTCAGTCAGTACATGCACACCCCACTGAGGGGTCGGGTGCAGGGGGTATGGTCACACCACCCAAAGGTGACAACTGGGGGTTTTCTAAACAGATGCCAAAATACAAACCCTCGGAAATCTGAACACCTCTCTTTTCCTTAGGGGGCTGTTAAACTGTCTTGAAATGGACACAGGTGGGCACTGCTGGTTTGTGGAGTTTAAGGTGATAATGCATTTTGTAAATAAACTGGCAACCTCAGTTCATATACAGGAGAAGTATACGCATTTTCCTTGGAAATCTGCTGGCAGTGGTATCTTTCACTCCAATCACTGCAAGTTTTTCAGATGCATTCTCTCAGTTCACTGATAATGCTTCCCCTAAAATAATTAAGTGATAAAATTAGTCGTCCTTCTCTCTCAAGGGCACAAAGCTTTTCCTCCTTTGCAGCTTCCTAGCAGTTCAGGGAAAAGCTGAAAACAGTCACATACTATATTCAATACAAGTGAGGTCTTTTAACATAGTAGCTACATTTCATTAGGTTGAAGGATAAAAATAAATTTCATTAAGAGAACTATGAGCGTATCTTAGATTAGGAAGACAGTTTGAGGTTTAAAAAACATGCTTGTTCTGAAGCTAGCATATTTACTTTGCAATTTATATAGATCTCTGCTAAAAACATCTGCAGCTGCAAAAACATACATAGCAAATTTAAATATAGACTAAGCTTCAGGCTTTTACATCAGACCAGGTTACTGCACTTCTACAGAACCCTATTAGTGGACTGGGAAAGGATAGGCAGGCTGCTCTATTTTAGATTAACTGCAGGAATTGAAACTGAGTTTTATGAAATCTAAAGCCAGAAAGAATTTCTGTAACATCTAGTTAGATCATTAATATACCACAGGCTCTCAAGCCCTACCCAGACATTGCTGTATTGATCCCAAGGACTGTAGTTGAATTAAAGCATTTCAGCTCTCAGAAGCCAGAAGTATCAAGTGCCACAGGCAAAAACATCAGCAAGCTGCAAGGCCTCTGAAAAGGCAAGCTTTGAATTGATAATACAGACCCAGGTCCTCACACGCAGTCGACAGCATCATCTTTACACAGAGGCAACAAAAGTTTCTCTCAACTCTACCTTCCAGGGGAAAAAGCTCCTTCCTCAAACAAATCTGGTGCTCTGTCTGGACCCAGACATGAACAAGAAACACCAGCCACTCACATAACAAAAATGAACCTTTGCACCCTCCCATCAGGATACTGTTCCAGTGGAACTGAGAACGGCAAGCTTATACAAAGGATTAAAACAGCAAGCAATGCTTAGCTGCAACAAAACACCTTCCATCCACCGATTCCATTTTCTTTCACTGGACAAGCCAGCAAGGAATCACTGACACATGCAAAACCCAACAGAACCCTTAGGAGAATGTAAACTGTTTCTGTAAAATATGAATGTAAAATGTTTCAGATTACAAACACAGACCACTGCAATTAACTCCTTCTTTTTTGCCACAATAAGGGAAACGAGTTTCAGGTGGTTATTAGTACTCAAGCATGGAGAACATTCATTAAAAAAATATTAAAGCCAGATAAATTAATTGTTGCTTTTAGGAAGAATTTCTTGAATGCCCAAAGATTAGTTAAGCAACCAGTTCCTTCTCACTGCTCATCAATGCAGTTCTCGGTTCTTATCGAGAGACATTCCTTCCCCAGACTTGTTCCTGTTTGCTGAGAATTCCCCATTCCATGCTCAGACTCCTGCTAATAGTCAATCATTTCTATTTTTCAGCCAAAAAACATCTGCCTAGGGGTCCCTTGAAAAAAACAAAAAAACCCCAAAGTACATAAATCTGTCTTTTTTGTGAGAGAAACTAACAGAAGCTGATTTAGATGTGCCTTTTCTATGAAATACTGATTATACTTTCAGCAAACAAACAAAAAACCCCAGTCTCAAGTGGAAATTTCAGGCTGAGGCAAACACCAATGCATGGAAAATTCCGCCAAAGGTTAAAGTCTCGTCAAAATCCTCAGGAAAAGAAAGCACTGAGCTATGACAGAAAGCATTGAGCAATTGTAATAAGAGGTATTGCTACTGTGCTGCTTATAAAATAGATGGTATTTTAAAATGTTCTAAGAATATTTGAGAAAAAGACATTAGTCATACAGAGTAAGGAGGTTGCAGGATGAATTACTTAAGAATGAAGGGTGATATAACAAGGAGTGTTGGTCTAATATTAGACTAGGACAGATTTTAATTAGAAGTCAAGAAAACATACACAGTGATGAGTCAACTGGACAGAGTACATCAGCCATGGAAGTGGCTGAGACATCAGAAAATGTGATATTTCATACCAGGCTCTATGCAGGAAGAGGGCACACAAAAGGCAGGAGTTATTTCTACAACTTGCATGAAAGAAAGAAGCGTACAGTACTGAAAAGCTCTTCCAGTCCTTCTAATATACTAAGAATGCTTCCTAAGACCTGGATCTTGCCGTGTTCTGAGCATGGAGGCTCCAATTCCAAAAGGCACTTCAACTCCTCTGCTGTGAACATCCACATTGTCCCAGATGACTTTACAGCAACTGCTCATTTTTTCACCAGGAAAATGTTACATCAAATAAAGCCCAGAGGGTTCAACACCATTTGAAATTAAGGAGTAAGAAATATAAATCCATGCATCCTGTGTTATTCCAGTTTACAACCTGAATGAACCACACAGTACAGGAGTTTAGAAAGCTGGGAAAAAAAAGACAAAGGGGAGACGATTTTTAAGAAAAAAACTTCCTAACAGCTCCTTAAGTAAACAACACAAACAACAGCATGCTACATTGTTTGAGATTCTACGTGATCATGCAGATCTGGTTTGCTCGTGCTCTTTGAACTGTAGACACAGCAGTCTGCATCAGTGTACACACAGCAGCAAATCACCCAAAACACATGCTCACATCCCTCACAGAATACAGATGAAGGTACATACATATTCAAGGGCTTGAATACAAACCACTATCTGAAAGGTTCCTCTGCATTTTCTTCACATCATCCTTCTGTCCTCATGTATAACAAAGCACAGACAGTTGAGAATGTCCTCAAAATTACAAGTTCACAGCCTTCAGAGTACTGCAAATCCAGCAACATTGCATAAAGCACTTCTAGTTGCTTCCTGCCTGACAGTGTAGCTTTTCCTGTGCTGTTTTATGCTGCTACTGAGGCTGTAGAGCATGTCATTTTTCCCTTTTAGCACTTTTTTAATCAATCTGCTCAGCCACGTAAGTGGAAAGAATTAGCAATAAAAACAATAAGTACGTTAGTTTTAAACACGTTGGTTGTTTCTCAGTAAAACACAACAGACAAATAGGCACATTAAAATTTATTTTCACTAGACTCAAATTTATCTTTATATCAATTTTCCTGTTTTAAGATAATATCGTGCAGCAGTGTTATCTCCTTGAAGTCTCTATTTAGTACCCACGCAAGCTTTGAACTATCCTTCATAAATACTAGATGAAAGAGTTCATCTAGGCTATCTCAGTTCACGGCTGCATTAATGATTACTTTTCAAATGAACTCTGGATATTCACACAGAATGCTTAATCTCGGACTTGAAATATGAGGTTCTATATAAAATTCCTAATGCCTCCTTTCACATGAAAATTCACAGGAGCAGGCATTAAAAACTGACATTTAGAGGCTGCCTCTTGCCTCCTCCCTGCCCTACACAGAGCAACACTCCTCCCACACCCACAGATCTCTGCTGTCCTTCAGAAAATCACTGATGTCCTTCAACCATTCTGAGAAACTTCCTCATCTACCAAGAAACAGCCTTTGTACAGGGCAACCTAACAGAAGAACATTCATCCATCCATCCTTAATTCCTTCTTGACTGAAGACTGCTTTAATTCAGCAGCTGGAAACCAGGCATCACCACTCCTGCAAAAAAAAACCTGTACCTGGGCATGGTCTCCATGCAAAGCAGAATTATCTGTCCCGAGAAAGGTTTAAATTATCCTCTTACACTAGAGTTCAGTGTGCAAGAGTTGTCCACATCTCTTCACACATCTTCTTTCCGTGACCTCCTTAAAAGCTTCTGCAGCTTCATATAATAGGGCGCACTCCTGAACTTTTCTCCATATTCATTCATAGCAGCTATTAAGAATGTATCACTAAAACACAAATCTATGTGCAATATCAAGGTCGTGCTTCATCAGGGAAGTTCAAACAAAGCAGCAAAAGCATTTCAGGCATGACAGCAACAGAAAACTAGAGATATTTCCATTGCCACTTTGAGCCTTTTCAGCCTTCTGCAGTCACAGGCTGCAGTCACAGCTGGTTCAGAATAGCCCACAGAGCATCCCCACAACAAGCTGCAGTTCACAGGGGTTTCCAAGCACTATGAAGAGATCCAAACCTGCAACAGAAGGCCATGAGTGCCACAGGAAGAGAACCATAAGGGCATCACCAGTCCTCCTGTAACAGCTATGGATTTGCCAGTGAGAACTCCTATACTGATCAAGTGAGCCAAAGATTCCTGCCATTCCAAGCTACATCAGACGTCCTCAAACCTGGTGATCAATTTAACCATGGGCATGTGGGCAAGACAAATCGACAAGGGACTTCACACCACTACAAACAGAGGCTCATCTGTGATCCAGCAAACAACTGGCTTCTCACTGTGACCCATTCCTACCGCTAAGGAAAAAAAAGAGAAAAAGGAGAAAATCACCCAGTCTTCTTTCAGAGCCTCCTGGAGATATCAAAATATTGAACACCCAAGGACTTGTATGAACACATGATATAATGGAAAATACTCAGCTAAGCAGGTGAAGCTTTGAGGATGTAAGAGACTCACCAAGAGAAGACACCAGGACCATGGCAGTCTTTAAAACAGACTAAATTGTTCAAAGCACAGAGTGAGAGTTCCTTAGGCAATAGTTTACACCAAGAAACTTTGGACCCAAACAGTTTTCTCCCCACTAGGCCACCTGCATTCACTGTGCTTGAACTAACTGTGACAGGGAAGGTAAACCAAGCCAAGGAATTGATCTGGCTGAAAAATAGCCTTGGGAAATGGGAGCTTGGCTACAGCAAATATTGCTAAAGGCAGTGCTGTATTAAATCAATTTAATATTCCATATGATAGACTAGACATAACTTGCAATTTCCATTACATGCTAAGTTTGTCATGCACTTTACCAACATATCCATCTTTACCAGCACTTTGGACATCTTTAAACATCTAAACAGCTGGGACTTTCTTTCATTAAAAACCAGGCATACTCCCTCTTTTTTGCTTCCATAGTTACAACAACTCATGTCTCAAGATGAGCAATGCTCAGTTAATGGGATTATTCACATACTTAGCAGCATGCTTCACTGCTTTGAAAGACTGAACAATACCTTTGAATATAGCAAGTTCCAGGACTTTGCTGGGTCTTTCCAAGATGCCTTGGAAGTCCTGTCTCTGGTTTGGGTTTTAGATGGGATAAAGGCAATTTTCCTTTTAGAGGAGAGACTGGAAACATGAAGTACCACACAAAGCTCTGGATAAACCAGAGGAAAAACTAAAATGTAACAATTTAAATGCATGTGAAGTTGTGTTCATGCTGCTGACAGCAAACAGATATATGATCTTGGCTGCAAAAAGAAAATGGGGGGAACATCATGAAATCCATGCAATCATGAAACAAAGCTGGGGAAGGGGGCTGGGGGCAGGGTAGATTTTAAAACACCTAACAGACTTTGCATTCATCCTGCAAGGTGAGAAAATTCCCTCCTTATTTCCCTCCACTCATGATTAGAGAGTCATGACTGCCTCACCAGCTGTGCCTCTGGCTTATTTTAAATTCAAACTACGATACATATCTCACTTTTAGACTTTTAATAGCAATGCCTTAAAATGCAGATTGCTGGCTAAATTTAGTTACATGATTAAAAACAAATCTAACTCATCTCTGCCCAGCAAACAGAACTGCTGCATTCAAGGTTCAATAGAGGACTTAACTCTTCAACTAAAAACAAAGTCCTAACAAGAAGAAAAAAAAAAGAAAATCAAAGCACAATTTGGTGATGTCTCTGAAAAAGCAAGATGCATAAAACATTAACCAGCTATGGAAAACTATCTGCAAATGCATCATAGTATACCATAGGGTTTTTGTTCAGTACTTCTGCAAATAAATTCTGCACTATGCTACTACAGCAGTATGAGTCATACACTTTTACTGACATTCTATATTTATATCTCCATGCCCTTCTGCACTGTTATATGCTTCCTTCCATACAGGCCTGTCTAAACTGGAATTTCCTTCCTTCTGTAGCTGAGCATCTCTTCCTCTAACATTCCCCAGAAAACTGAATAGACATTCAGTTCTTCCTGGACATCATTTTGGAAAAAGAACACCCTTGAACTATAATAATATGCTGCATGTGCTTTTATTTGTTTTCAATTATTTTCTTGTGTTTGATTTCCTAATCTTTTGTCTGTAAAAGGACTGCTTAGGTGTTTATCCCCTTTGAGGCAAGGTCCAGGTCCTGTTTCATTAGACAGTACAGTGCTACAGAAAATCTTATTCAGAGATTACACACTACAACATAGGCACGTTTTCTAGATCATTTCATGAAAAGCATTCTCTTTAGCACCAATGTTGCAAACATTCATGAATCTGCCTAATTTGGAGAAGGCAAGCGATCCTGCTACTCTCAATATCCCATTGCCACCTGAGCCTCAGAAGGAACAGGTATGTGTCTACAAGAGATAAACAAAGGGAATGTAATTAAGTTCCCAGTGCTAATATTTACCTTGTCAAAAGACTCTAGGGCATGCTGTGGAAAGGCAGACACAGAAACAGCAAAAGAATTGCTTTGGAATGGCAGCCTGAAGGAGAACTGGGCTTTTTCACTGTTGTCCACAAGATGCATTCCCAATAATCAGAGACCAGTTGCACAAGAGATTTCATGAGATAACAAACTTCAGACGTGCATGATTCTGAAGAGTCACAATGTCTACGAAGAAATAGAAAGCATTACAGAAATAAAGTGTTAGAATAGCAATCCTGGGATTTGCTAAGTGGCTTGAACTTCCTCAGTCACTCCAGAAGCAGCTGAGTTCTACATCCAACGGAGTTCAACCCTAACTGTACTCTGTTCTTAAGAAATAAAGTACAAAGAACAGAACAGTACCACAAACCCAACAATGGCACCTCCAGAGCCTCCCAGGAGATCACCCGCCTTGTTCAGAGTCAGAATCATTAAAACAGCAACTACAATTGACTAAGACAGAGTGGGCTGTGCACCTCAAATAATGAGCAGCGTTCCCGCTGACAGGAGGAACAAAACAGTCTAAAAGAGGATGGGAAGGAAAATTCATACCCTTTGAAGTCAAGAGATGAATAATGAGCAATAAGGTGATGTATTCTCTCTGGAATATCATCCCAATTTCTCCCTCCACCCACAAGAAAGTTTAAGAGTTGGGCACGGGGGTGGAGGAAGAAATAAAAAAGCACAACACAAGATTCCACCTGTGTATGGCATGGTGCTTAACATCGAGGAGAATGCAGGGAGAGAGTGGACAAAGGTGTAAACGGCTGCATGATGGTGAAAGCATCCAAATGCTGCTTATGCCCTGAAAAAATTCCATCATATACAGGGGGACACTACCCAGCTAGCAGAGTTCCCTTCGACTCCTGACTTCTTGTTCCAGCTCAGACCTCTAACTCATTAGAACTCACACACTAAGAGACTGTGCCCACTTCTCTTAACATTGTGAGGTGTTTTCAGCATTTCAGAGCCACAGGCACAGAGCGAGTCTAAAAATTTAGAAACATTTTAGAAATGTTACTAATGAATGCAATGCAAGTCCATCCTGTAAGGGAATCTGAAATTCCCAGCCAAGAGGGAATGATGCTGGTGAGATTTACTTCTGATGCTCACCCAGTGAAGCAATAGCTGTCCACAACCACCTCTATATAGCTACAACATCTGTATCTGCTTGCAGTACCAGCACATCTACGTTTAAGAATTACCTAAGTGTTTGTATGAACAGGGTTGTAATGTAAGTACTGATGTGCTACGCTGCCTCTTACTAAGAGGAGTTTAGGTTTTAAAGTGAGAGGGGAGAAATAAGAGAACTTTTCTCATTAGGAGTAAGGAGGGGACAGCAATGAAGAACAAAAAGCTCCTGTTTTTTCAATGCCTTCTTTTCTCTGATGTTACAATGGATATTGATCAAAAGAAGCAGTATCCTCCTATTCATGCTTCACAGATTACAATGAGATAGGGCAGCTTCTAAAGAAACCACGAGTGTTCTTCTGTGCTAAAACAGATGGTCAGGTTTTCACAAACTTTGTTTGAACAGTGCTCGGTGAACTAGAGAAATTTTAAATAACTACCCAGATTTTTAAATCAGAAGTTTGTTGTATTTCAACTATCAGCTTCTACTTGTGTGCATGGCCACAGTGTTTTGGGGTTTTTTGGCGTTGTGTGTTCTGTTTATCTCTAGCAAAGTGAACAAGCAAGAGGAGACAAACAAAAAAGGATTTAACACCCTCCTTTGTACTGCGTGACTTGTCAGGATGATTCTTCAACCCTCATGAACATCTAGTAATCCACACTGCCACCCTTTTATTGTCCCCATAGCCTGACCTTCACTTCTGAATGTTTTATTGTCCATTTTCTCCTCAATGCACAGCTTCAGCTCCAGGCAGCTGTGTCATTAGCAGGCAGAAGCCTGAAATGTGTGTACAGGCAAATTCCTACAAAATATCCATCAGCTACAAATCCAAAATTCAAGATGAGAAATGCCAAACTGATTTTCAGTTTGCTTTCTATTTTGGGGTGGAAAGGACAACGAAAACATACTCCTAGAGGAGTTTCTGTATCTATATTTTGGGCAGTTTTGGAAAGGTAAATTTTTGGAAATTCTAGAAAAATAAGATTTCCTATATTCATGATAAAAAGATCTTAGCAAAATTGACATAACGCACTGTCCCTGAATAGATCTTTGACTGCGCAGTGTTTTTTAGATTTTTTCTTTTAGTTAAACGATACCGAGTAAAACGGAGAATGAGTCACCTACGGAAATCCCACCCCTCCTAGGGTTTCTCTCCTGCATGAATCAGATTCTAATACCTTCTATTCATCCAGGTCTCTGTCCCCAAAAAATAAACCATTGTGATTATTTTATTCTTATAACATACTGTGGGCCCCATAATACTGGGTAGAGAAGAAAGCAGATCTGAACCACACAAGCTCTTAAATCCAGCAGAACATCCCAAAAATCTAAAGTGTATCCTAAGCAACACAGAAAATGTAACTCCCCTTCATCTGCACAGCTCAGTCTCTGTTCTTTGGGATCCATACTGAATATATGTAGCGACACTGAGAGACAGTGAAGTCCAAATAGGAACTACAAAAACAGAAGGAGTTCACCCTGAGTTTCAACTACCACACCACAAACTGGGCTTGAAATAGCTCCTTCTCTTCCTACATAAAAGAGGGCTTACAAAATAACAGAAGCGTGCAAAACAGTTTGAAAACACCCCTGCAAAATTTTCCTTGGGGTTGGAATAATCCGTTTGTTCCTCAGTGCCATGGAACTGGAGGAGTTCACTTACCAACAGGAGCTGGAGGCCAGCTCTAGATCGTGCCTCTCCGAGCAGATACACCCAGTGTTTACTGACAGCTGTTCCCACTCCCTGGACTTCCTCAAGCTTATTGGCTTGGCCCTCTAGATTTTGGTTGCCTGTTTCTCAAGGCAGCAGGTTAATCTTGGGTGTTGTGCTCTCGTGGTCTGCAGTTCCATGCATATCATCTTGAAAGAAAATTAGTATCCAAAACGCACTGACAAAGTAAAAACAGATCTGGAGATCAGCACCAACATAATTCATAGTTAAACAAAAATAATATACATTCCTACTACATAGGAGGAATTAATCATAAGGTTTGGATTTCAACAATATTTATAAGCAAGGTAATGTTTTTTCATGGGCTGTATTAAAAAAATCATTCATCTTTAGATAAGGAAATCAAGTCACCTAGCAGCACAGAAAAAAAACGCTGATTTTGTTTAAGAAATATAACAAATGTTAAAGGATATCAGTTGCTAACCACACTTGTGTATTTACTAGACTCAAATGGTAAAATACAGATGTCATGGTCAGTCATGGTATTTTCAGAGCACTCAAAAATCCAGCCAAGTCACCTGAATGCTTACAAATACACAAAAATTGTAACCCCACAAACCAGAAAATACCTTACTGCACACACTTCGTAAGGCAGAGAAACAACTTCATGTTGCAATAGCACACAGCCTCTGCTAGCACTCAAACAATGTAAACCCCGTGTAACAAGTGCCTGTGGGCAACTGGAATTTTTCAGCACAAACTTGTGTTAGATTGTTCTATGGTTCCTCACAGCTGGAACACTGTAAAGAATAAAAGTCACACTCTCTTGGCAGATCTCACCATAATACCCCAGTATCAGAGCCATTCTACAAGACTACAGACTTGTTATTGAAAATTTACAGCTGTGTAAATTTTATATCTCGTGTATCCTACAGTACCTTACATCAAATTATTTATTTCAAAATTACTTCAAGGTAATAATGAAAGGAACAATCTAGACAGGCTTTATAGATTTTTTTTCCTGTTTGTTTCTACTTTTTTAAGAAAAAAAGTTCCTAAAAAGTACTGTTTTTCACAAGTACTCAACTACTACTAAGCTCCTAAAAAGCCCATTACCTATGTTCCAATAGTAAGACTCATAAGTGAGCATTAAACCTGAATAATTAATTACTAAACAGGAAATGTCACTTCAAGATTACAAAAACAAGTATTTAATGGCCTTAAAATGCTACTAAGGTTAAAGAAGATCAATGCATTTGCATGCATGGATTGTGCACACATAGCTCCTTTCAGAAGCTGAGCTTAGAAATGCTCAGCTTAGTAAATGCATAGCTTTAAATGAAGTTATTTGAAAATGCAGTAGCCACTTCTCTTCTGAAAGACCAATAAAACTAGGAGGGGAGAATACACACACCTTGTTCCTGGCAATTAGTTACCGCGCAGATTAATTCAGCTACCAGGTAATGATTGGTTACAGCTTCTTGTTCTACACAAAGTGAGTGCAAAGCACTTCTGCCTTACTAAGGATTTGAACTGTTTGTCTGAGACCATGTTATATCCACTTTGCATAACTGCAGAAATTCTGAAGACCAAATTCTTACTGTTTGTCGTGTGCTCCACATCAATTCTCTACACTAAGAGCTTTGAGTTGCCAAAATTTCAATCAATCCCATCATCCTTTCACTACATGCAAACTATGTCATATAATACGATAACACCCAAAATGAAATTGTTATTTTTTTGTCCCCTACTCAGATCTCCCAGCTGGAAGAGGGTGTAGGGAAGAATCCCCTAACCCAGTCTTCTAGTCCATGCTCTTTTTGCTGGATAACAGGCCTGATAAAGAAGCATTGTTGTGGAGAGCTGCTGGGACCTACAGCACATGAAAGTCTAGAAACTGAATTCAAAGCTGAGAGGCAAAAAGGAGGCAAATTATATAGTGTCTGGCCCAGCTTGTCACAGCAGCAACCAAACAATAGTGGCCTTGTGAGTTCCACATTTGGCTCTCACTCTTCTGAGTTCCACACTTGGATCTTTCTCTGTTAATACCTATGAATATGGAACTTGGAGAGAGCTTAGGACAGAAGTTACGAGAACATGAATTTTCTCTCGCTTTTACCTTTGCTTCTTTTCAGCTTCAAATAGGTGAACTGACAGAGACCTAAGTACAATGTGAATTATTTCAGTATGATTCAGGAGAAAGGCTTTGACATAAAACAAAGTGGAAACAGTCAAACAGAAGACCAAGTGGCTTAGACAGTGCCAGCAGTTCCAGCTTCAAGTAGTCAGCAGAACTAGAAAGACAAGGACACTTATGGTCAAACTACTCTTCTTTTAAGGAAATTTGTATCAGCTTTGTACCCTGGTTTCACAATAGTTGTGAGAAGGGAGGTGTTTTCAATGCAATTATCATCATAACCATTGCAACAGTTTAATTTGCTGTAAAAGAAAAAGAACAAGAAAAAATAAACCCCCAAGGAACAGCTCAGAGCCAACAAGGTGCCCTTCTCAGCCCACAAACCTACAGCTCCTCTTGCACAGTTGCTCTGGTGCTGAAGGATACTGAAAGCAGAACACACAATACATTTACAGATTTCCTGCACGCAAGCACACACTTGTTAATGTATCTGACCTTGTTTATTACATTTGCTAAATATATGGGTAGCCATGAACTGCTGCAATCCAACCACAGAAACCAAAGGCGAAAAAACAAAGAAAGAAAATTAGAGAAAGTAATGAATCTCTTATCTCACCCACTAATGACTTGAACAAAATCTGTACCAGATCCACACTTTAAAGGTACATTTTTTTCTGAATGCTTTTTAAAGATGAAAATTCTGTCGAATTGGGACAGTTACATTATTTAAGCCCACAACAATCACTGTTCCCACTAGTAAAAGAAAGGATATGACACACAAAAGAAAAAGGGGGGGGAAATTCAATATAATAGTCCGTCTTTCCACACATGTGGCCTAAAGCCCCAGAACAAAATGTTGAATGATGACTGAGTCATTTTTCACACTCCTCCAATCATGGAGTACTTAGTAAAATACATCTGGACAGGACTAAGCAAGTGTGAATCACAGAATCATTAAAGTTGGAAAAGAATTCCAAGATCATCAGGTCCAACTGACAACCCAGCACCAAAGCCATGTTCACTAAAACACGTCCTCAAGTGCCACAGGTTTTTGAATACTTCCAGAGATGGTGAGTCCGCCACTTCCCCGGGCAGCCTTTTCCAAGCAAAGAACCGGCCTTTCCATGAGAGGAAGCCATAGCCAGAAAAACCAGGACAGACCAGCCTCACCTACCTTATCTTCCCCTTCTACTGCGGGAAGGGCACTCTGTGGGCTGCCTCACACGTAATAGGAGCAGAACAGGTATGGAAAATTTTTGATAGCTGTTTTCCTTCTGTTAAGCTCATTTTTGCTCATGAGTTAAACTTAACAAAAATCTATTTAAATCCTACTCTTCCCAGGCCATCTGAATCTCCATTTGCCAATGTAATGTCATAGCTCACAAAGGGAATTTCAAATACTGAGGTAAGTTTCTTTGTCCCTAATGCCAATCACTGATGTTTCTGTTTTGCAATGAGTACCTTCAATCAAAGTTAGTGACAGTTTAGCATCTTCCTGACGCCTCTCTTTTCACACAGCAATGATATAAGATGGTATGCACAGCTATTTACTGTACAACTGGAAGTTCCTAGCAACAAGGAGAGGTAAAAAATGATGACTGAAGAAACAACTCAATTACTCAAAAGACGGTGTTAGCAAGATTCTGTGACAAAGCTTTGCATATGAACGACTCTCAACACTTGATAATAACCTTTCAGAATGTACCTTCAGTTCCCATTGGACCCAACCTCCTCTTCAGTGACCAAACCACTGAATGAAGTTCTTCAAGACCTTTATCAAAGTCATGTAGAAGTAACTTGCAGCAGGGAACAGCTGCTGTAACAACAGTTACAGAAGTAACTCCCAACAGGGAACGAATAGGAGTGTAGAATCACTAAGCAAACACACAGACACACGCACACTCTTAACTTCTTAAGTTTAAAAATAAAGCCAAGTAATGATGCCAGCTCAATAAGTCAAAGAAAATTCCAAAATCTTCTAGGTATTTACAGCTATCTAGAACCCAACTTTAAAATAATTATTGTGCAAGTTGAAACACCAGTGAGATGAACGTGTGATGGAACAAGAAGACAGCTCTGAAGACAATACAGAAAACAAGGCAATTTCCATATGCCTCTACAATCCTTCATCCTGTTATTGCACACTACATTTCCCACAGTTCCCAGTGTTCATTTCTGAATTTTGGTTGCCAAGCTTGTGCATTTCTTTCCCTCCCCTTGCCATGCTCTACCCTTTGTAATCAAATGCAGTACCTTCAAGATAGGCCCTGAAGCTTCAAAATTTACCCCCAAGGCAGATGGACAAAGGCTTTTCTTTTTTGAGCACTCATTTCTTGAACTCAAGTTCTGCCTCAATGAGGTTCAGAGGTACCTATCGATTTGCACGTTTTGATTAAGCTGTTTTCTAGTATTTCACCTGTACTCCCAAAACCCAGCATCCTTCCACATGAAACACAGCTACCTCATGTAGGGCTCCAGTCTCAAACTCTCGGCTACCGTGTCTAAAAAGAGACAAGCATCAAAACAAAAAAATATATACGATACACCTACACAAATTAGTATTTGCTGCCCTAGGGAGCTGCTGAAAAATTCAAGGTAGAGGAAGTTTGCTTTCCAGAGGAAGGCTGCAGAGCCTGGATTCAAGAGCAAACTGGAAAGGACCTCTAGTGGGCTGAGGCTGTGCTGCTCGGGTGCGAGACATGTCCTTCCCCTTCACCTCCCTGCAGCTGCACAACTTGCCAGCAAAGCCCAGTAGCTTTACCTTGTGACTGCCATCAGAAAGGGCACCTAGAAGTGACACTACAGCCTCTGTGAAAGACTGAAATGCTAAAGGTTAATGACTCAAACAAGATCATCAGAAATATTCTCTCATTCTGCTCACAGTGTTTGGAGGGACACACTGTCATTTGCTTCAGAAAAAAACAGGAGATGGTTTCTATTTTACCACATAGGTCACTAACATGTCAGACCACTTCAGAGTGGTTTTATGTGGCCTAAATGACATGATATCAAGGGACATTCAAAGATGCACAAATTCAGATGCACATTTGGAATGAGGATTCAGAATATTATTCAGACTATGTCACAGCATTTTGTTCTTCCAAGACTTTTTAGCTGTAGGCAGTTTTGCACAGGCAGCAGAAACACAATTTTAACTGCAGTTTTGAAGTAACTTTCTGAGTGAAAAAGCTCAGAATTCTTTATCCAAGCTCAAACAAAGCATAACTTCATGTCACACTATGTGAAAAATAGATTAGTGCATGTATTCAGGAGACTACACAGATAATAAACCAGGCCAGATTAAGGAAGGTTATTTCTTAGGCATCCCAGTTAAAAAAAAAATATCTTGTTTTGAATGGGAGTTGATGATTCACCTCTAAGTCTTTAAAATACCTCTCTTGCTAATTTTAGGTTTGCCTTCAAGTCAGACTGGTTCTATCATTCCCAAAGTAGACTAATTTACATCTTCAGCATTACAGGCCACAGCTTAGCTCTCTTTCAAATGACCTAAGCAATAACCTCTCTTTCAGCAGTTACCCTCAAAGCATTTGAATTAACTTGAGAGGTACCACAAATTAAAGCTGACATTGTTAAGCAGAGCAATGCAAGACAGCTGTTCATTATTACTCAAAAAATAATATCACCTATACTGCAGTGGTGCTCCTTGTGCCATTAAGCAGAGCACTGGAGAGGAAGCAAACCTTTTACAGAGGGGTTGTCTGAAGAGAACAGCACTTGTACTTGGAGTCCAAGGCCACAAGAATGCACCTGGTCTGTCCTTCACACGGAGCAGTAACAGCACTGCCCTGCCATCAGTGAAAAGCATTCCTGAGAGTCACTTGACACAAGCATTCACACAGAATAGTAACTAAACCAAACACACCAACAAGTTCATATTATATCATCAGAGACCTGATCAAAGAGCAACCAGGGCTGCTCAACCTTCATCTTTTTGGACCAACCATCATCAACCAGGACCACGACTACTACCAGAATAATATAACTTACTTTGAAAGAGTATTAGTGATGCCATAAAGTCTAATTGTGCTTCCCTCCTCTGTAGGAAACAGAATCAAGGCAGGAAAAGAAAGCACTTTTCTGTCTTGAAGCATTCTGTGAGTTATTTTACAGTAGGAGTGTGTACAGTGGAAATAGTCCCAAAAGATACCTCTAGAATAAAAAGAATAAGGAATTGGAGGTGATGAGGATCAGTTAAAGGTAAGGATTAAAACCACAACATCTCGTGAAAACATTCCTTAACACCTTTAAGTCAAGCAATTAACTTCTCAGGAATTAATGTCTTGAATCCAAACTGCTTTACGATACAAACAACAGCAAATGAAAGAAGAGTTGACCAAATTCTAAAAAGAAATTACAGGAAACCTCTGATGAATGAGGTAGAACGTAGGCTATGAAAGGGATGCAGGTATTAAAGGGACTTCAAGTGCAATTAAAATCCCTTGTAAAGAGAGAATGGGGAAGAAATGAAAAAGAGTTGTGCATTTTGCTTTACATTACAGTACAAAATTTTGCCAGCGGCCTGAAGGAAAAACAAAGCAAGTCTTAAAGCAGGCCAGCTTACATAAGAGGGAAAGACAGAAGACAAAAATATTTATGCTTTGTTCCTTTTTTTCTGATAACAAAGTTGATAACTTGCTTGGACTCACTTTAAAATTGTCAAACCACTGCAACCATGAAATTGGCAACTATTCCCCCAGATGGTTGCTTTTAACATCACTCCCTCATTTACTTTTAACTCTTCCATTAGTTCTGCAGCCAAGCACTGCTCACCTGGCAGATAAAGATCAAAATGTCATTTTGAAATGGCAGAATTTGTGAATTGATGCATTGTGTGTCCAGTGTTTATCCACCCAGCTCCTTCCTACGTCTTTCCAATGAGAAAAGTGTTTTTAGTTACTGTCAAGACAGCTGCAATAACAAATTTTTTATTATTACTACTCTGACCAGGACTAACATTCTGGAAAAAAAAAATTCAAACAGAACTCTTAAGTATCAGTAACGGCCTCTTAAAAGTCTTGTGTGGAAAACATTCCATGAGAATTCAGATAGAGTAACAAGCTTTAAAATTATACAATTTTGCATTGTGGTGAGATTATTAATTAGAAAAAACTTACTTTCTTTCATGCAGTAAAATCCCTGTATACTGCAATGTCTTTCCAAAGTATGTTCCTATCTTCCACAATAATCAGAGAAGCCCCATACTACAATACCCCTTCTTTCCATTTTCCTGCATCCAAAAATGACTCTGTTTTGCCTCCTTTCCACTAACTGGGGAACTCCCCAGAGTAAAGCAAGCAGGAAATGCTTATATCAGTATCTCTAAAGTGAAGTGCATGCAGCCCTAGGTATTCACAAGACAATCCACTGGAAGGCAGGATGAAAATTATATATAAATATTTAAATGTCTTAATATTAATGGCTTTAATTATTTAAGTTAATAAAGTAATATTTTAAGTAGTGTTTATCTCATCCTTTGTAAAATTTCTATTGTACATATTTTATAGTTTGCATATTATAGCATTATATGTCTACGATTTATAAATAAATAAGTATAAATATATTGGGGGCTGCATGCTCAAAAAAATTTTTACTGATCCATAATGTTTGGGGATCACTGGTTTATGACTTCAGCACCAGGAAATTGAAGCAGCATTTCCTCCTTTGCCAGAAGGAGGTAAAAATACTGGCGGGAGGAACTGCATGCAGGGGAAAGTTCTCAAGTGGGCTGCATTTTTCAGTTATTCAGCTGCAAGTTTAATGCAGCAAATGATTTTCCAGAAAGAGTTAAGTGCTTCAGCTCACACTATATCTAGTAGCTGAACAACCCTTGAAATTCCCACGGGATCCTGATTGGTGTCTGGAGGCTGCCAAAGGCCATTGAAAATCTTATTCCAGATGATTTAGGTTCAGGTCCATCGCTCTTCAAAGAGATTTAAAATTCTAAATACATAAAATACCATTTCAGCAATAACTTGTGCCACTGCACCACTCGGCCAGTTTTCTAATGCAGATGTAGAAAGTCAGCCTATTTTTATATAAATTCTTTTTAAACATTCACAAGCAAAACACCCCTGCTAGTCACTTGACACACTTTTTGTTGCTGCTGTAGAAAAACACTTACTGAAATAGTCCATGTCTGTAACGCCCACAGGTAAGTATCAAGGAGGTGAAACATCGAAGTTACTAAAACTTTGGGGATGCTCTATTAAGAAACAGTGAAGGAAAGCAAACCAAGTCGACAAGACTCACTCTCTAAAAATCAGGTTATCCTAACTAATGCCTTCTTTCTGCCATTTCTGTTCCAGTGAGGATGACATTGAGCCCTTAACTCAAGAACTATACATCTTGCGATAAATTCGTTTACTCCACCTGAAAAGTTTCCAAGCAGCTCATAGCACTGATTGCAGCCTTCAAACTTTCAGTATAGTATCCTCTAAAAATCAGAGTTCAGACATTTCTTGTAAATAGCTAAGAAGGTTTTTTACACGTTGCTATCACATACTTTGATGTCAAACAATGAATGCTATGAAACGGAAAACAACCAATTCGTTTTTGCAGTCACACAGCACAGCTCTGGCTGTTCCTCTTCCTCTATGGAAGACTCCCACCTTCTTGTTAGCCTTAACTATGGCACCACGCACTGTGCAACAGGAGAAGCAAACAACACAAACAGCACAAAATAGCTTCAGATGCCTGTCTTGCCTTTCCATCTCGTCTGCCTTTCCCTCCTGCCTTTGCGTTTCACACTCGGATGAGCTGCATCAGCTCAACCGTCCCTTTACACATGAATATCACTGTTACATAACCTTCCTCTCATCTCTTCTCTTCCTAGGTAAGAATCTAACCCTACAGCTCTCCACACGTGGCAGCTTTCACACTGTCCTCATTGCAAAGGTTCCCAGGAAAGTTACAGCTTCAGCAATAAATCTGCTTTCGTTTTCATCTTCAGGGGATGCTATTCAAGTGTAATGATGCCTCTTTTCACCTGTCTTTTCCAAGTATTTTCTGCGATTGACCACAAACACACACATAAGCCAGCTTATTTTAGTTGATTGATCTTCAGACAACTGAACGTGGGTGAAACTGCAACACTGTGTGTCCAGCCACTATCGGTGAGAAAGAACACTGCTTACCTGCAACAAAGACAATTTACAATTTACTGTTTGGGTGCCACATGTTACTGCTGTTTAGATATCCTACCTGTCCATGCCACCAGGTGGGTCCAGCCACTCCAAACTGCTCCAATCTTTTCATGGGAGAAACACTGAGTGTCAATCTTCTTGGGCTCAGCAAGAAACATGTCTCTGCTCACCAGCTGCCCGTGTTTGTTGCTGCCCCAGACGTACAAGTGTCCTTCATCTACAACAGACAGAGAAGTAAAATCTATTTGAAGGGATATAGATCTAACACCACCACATTCAGGCTCTGTCTCAGTTCAGTGATGCTGAGGAAAGAACATTTCATTCAATTTGCATTCTCACTGTATGCTTTTTCCTACTATTCTTTACCACTGTAACTGGGATATCAGAAATATTTGCAAGGGCCTTAACAACCCAGCCTGTTTTCTGAGGGCTCCCTGAAGCAATGAAAGCTTTCAGGTGAAACTGCCTAGATGTTTATAACAAAGACTAATTTTTATTAAAAAACTAACCACAGTAGTCAACTTCTCAGAGTAAAAGAAAATCAAAGCATCTTGGAGACAGTCACTAAGCAGTCCCTCTCAGTCCACCCTGTCCTTGCAGACAAGCTTTTATTTCCACTCCAAAGCTTTGATTACATCCAGTAAATAACTTTCTGGACTGCAGCAAACAATTCAAAGCCTGGCTGGCTGCTCCTGCTCTGCTTTACAGTCTCCCAGCCTCTCTACAAGAGCTAGACTCCCAGCTCTGCTCATACCAATTCTGCCTTCTTCAGCTTGAGCAAATTCAGTAAATCCCCCAGAGCAGAGACTGTGCAAGGTGAGCCAAGGAGCACTGGACTTTCTCTTCCTAAAGGAATTGGATATGCAGCAACGAACACACAACTAGAGCAGGCACCACCCACCACAAGACAAAATTAAAATACTATCATGCCTCAAAATGACACCAGACAACACCTGAGAAACTTCTGTAAGTGGTCACTTGCCTTCCATATCCCTTTTCTAAAACAAGCATTTGTTCAAATGCACACTCCAGGATCCCAACCACAGGGATAAATCTTTTTACAGGAACACCTGCAGTACTTTATATCAGTGCAAGCTGGAGCTGCTCACAGCCTAATGACCAATGGACACCAACACAATGACTGCTCAGATGAGTCCTTCTGCAGACATGACATATCATTAGTTCCATCTTTTCAGCACAAAACCATTCCTCCCAAGTTCTAGGCCTCCACAGTAAAAAAAAAATCCACAAAAAATGTTCAAGAGAGCATGAGCTGTCAGCTGAAGTCTCTGCCAGCCCGCACAAGCTGGAAGTGTAAGAAATAAATCTTGCACGCATGATCTTGTACATTATCATGGGCCCAGAAAGACTGAAAGCCATTTAAGTTCCAACATGGACTTGTTTGGAGCACGCATCCACAACACTCAAGGCATCAGGATGTCTCAGGTCAGCACCAAGCTCATTACAAGCACCATGGCAGAAGAAAATCTTTCAGAGGAAAAAGAAAAAAAAAAGCAGAACTTAAGCTACAGTATATTTAATAATCTCAGTTTGGTAACAGCAACAGAAAGAGTAAGCCAGGAGAATTCCACTACACTACTGCTGGTGAAAAACAGGCAAGGAGTGGGAGCGGGAGGAGAAGCCAGTACTGACAGTCATCTGCAGGACTTCTCATGTTCCTCTTTAAAACAACACAACTGAAATGAAAAGGAAAAGCAAGTCAAGCAATTGTTTAGTTCAAATATTCGAATTCTCTGCTAAAATTGACAAATTTCTCCCCAGCATCAAGTACACACACCTTCTGGAGAGAAAACAAAAAAAAAAAAAAGAGGTAACACAAACACCACAAAGAAAAACGCTGTGGCCATTCATGTTCCACGTTAACACACACTGCCTCTGTCACCTCCTTTTCTCCAGAAGGTGAATTTGCTTTGTCCTGGGAAACAGCACATGCTCAACCCTTATCTCACTTCTTGAGTAGGTTTGAACAAAAACTTAGACACTAAGACTTAGCATCATATTCTCACCAGTGGAGGGTTCAGGCCAGTTTGGATACCAGTAGACTCTACCACCCTTTTCTTCAAGGAACCCCCATTCATGTTTGCAACAACCCACATCAACAGTTGTGTCCCAAACCTGTCTGGCTGCAGGTGGGCAGGTATTTGATATCCCACCAGCAGGTTACTTATGGAACAGAGGCAAAGAAAGAGGCACCACAGTGCAAGGCATTCCTAGAAAAAAAGGCCCATTTAAATACTACACCCTGCAGTAGTATCTTTATTATATCAAGCATCTTTAAAATACTAAGTATTTTAAGTAATAACTATCTTGCAGGATGAAGGGCAGCAACAGCATCACATTATAAAAGTCTTTGGCATTTACTTTCTCAATCTTGGTCCCCCTGCTGCCAAATAGACCTCTCTCTTAAATAAAAAGCAAAAGCATGAAAGAATAATCCGTTCACTGTCTAAACAGAGAGTGCCAATTATTTAAAGTAGATTTTATTTGTTCTTACAGTTTGTCTTCACTAATCATGCACACACTTTGCATCTCTGAATTCAATACAATTTACATCTTGGAACATCTCCCCATACAACTAAATCTCTATAGATCTGCATAAGCAAATACTCCAGTGCTCCTTTAATGATGACAGAGGTACCAGATGGCTGCAGATTTGCTAAGAACTTGTTCCTGTGAAGTTTGGCAAAGACTTGCCTTCATAAGGTTCAATATATTTCACACACTTCAAAACTGTAGGATTACAGCATGAAAGCTATTCTGTTTCCCCGTCTCCCAATCTGTCAAACTAAAAAGAAGTCTTTATTAGACTTTCATTACTGGATACTCAGTATTCCAGCATGGGAGCACTACCTAAGGATCAAAGCACAAATGGCAGACATTATGGAAGTGCCTAACCAATTAAAGCAGCTTCCTTCTCTTCAAATAAGTGTTGTGCTCTCACACCACAGATCTGCACACTGTCACAGTGGAGCCTAAGACACCTCAGACAGCTCCAGGCCTTCTCGCATCCCTGCACAGCACTGCCCCATGCAGAGGCATTAGCTCACATCGCTGTGGCTACCCTGCTTCTGCTGCCTTTCCTGGGACAACCCCCAGCACACCCCTTCTCCATGGGCAGAGGGTCGCGCTGCTTCCTGCAGTAACCAGTTACCCAGGAGGGCATCCTGCTGCAGCTCCAGAGATTCACCCGACCATGTGATTCAACAAATCCTTTCAGAGTTTCTAGCCACTAAGTAAAGAGCCCAGACTTTGAACTATATAAGGGCTAAGTCACACCTGACCCCAGGAAAAACACACAGAATTCAGAGAACTCGAAACATGAATCCAGTTCTAAAAACAAAAGGATATTTCTCCGAGTCCAAAACTATTACAAAACTACTACCAGCACTAACTAGGCCAAATCAAATTCCACCAGTTTAACCAAACTTGATAAACATTTCAAAAGCAGAGAAATCTTTGTAGGGTGAGATGAGGAGTTTCACCTCTGTACCTGAGGCCTACCTGTGAGGGACACCGAATGATAGGAGCCTGCAGCAACTGTCTTCACCTTTACATCTTCCAGGCCTAGAAAAAATTTACTTGCATAAAATCTCTACAGCGGGTATCAATTCACACACAGACATGCATAAAAGTGTAACAGGATGGTGATGGCTTTTATAACAAAAGGCTCTGCCTTTGGGCCACAGACATTGCAGGACTCTCATTTTCCCCACAGATTATGATCTTGTATGACCATTCTACCCTTCAGGTACTCCACTACATGTTCATAACACCACCTGGCTCTATAAAAAGGAAGGTACGTACCACTCCAAATTATATTTCTGCTCTGGATCCACCCATACAAAGGAAGCAGATTCCTGGATTACCTGTCACTTCACAGGGTTCCTTTGCTGTCAAGAACAGGGGGAGGGCTTTTCCTTGGCTTGCACGCTTTGCCCGAGATGCCATCCCAGTTCCCCACTGCAGCACCAAACCACTGTCTTTTCAGAGTAAACACAAATGAAAGAGATTAAAACACATCAACCACCAACAAAAATCATTTCACACATTAATGAACGGTACAGTCAACTAATTTTCACTGATTCAAATTACACTTAAAAATACCTTTATGCCAAAAAACATTCATATAACCCTGGTGAAGTCAACAAGCAACAAACAGCTGTAGTTTCAGTATACAGGTAAGGAAACTAAGAAGGTAGGAAGCTATTGGAGACTCAGTAACAGAAATCCCATGGTTGCAGTACCTCAGGAATGGATACAAAGTTCGTGTGCTTTCTCTTCCCTTTCCCTCTCTTGATGCCAGTTTGTTTGTGCAGTGCAGCACAAGGAATCTCAATTCCCACTATTCATACAGGCATCAGAGATCCCATTATTCTTCCAAGCATCTCCTTTGCACCTTCAGCTCCACTACCTGGAATCCATACTGAAGTTCACGCAGAACTAAACCAAATACAAGAGCAGGTATAGTTTGTTTTCCCTCAGTTTTAACACAACCATGCCAAAAGGAAGGTTTTTATTTCTACTGTTACACCATGAACAAACTCAGCATCTCCAGCAACAGCAGGAGAAATATTAAGTTTCATTCTTGTGATTTTCCAGGTATCAACTTCAACTATGTCATTTAAAAAGCCACATTTTATGAACAGTTCCATTGTGAAACATCTTATACAAACCTTAATTATTTTGCATACCGTAAAGAATTCAGATCCTAAGAAGATTAATTTGAATGATCAGAAGCTTTTTTTTCCTGAAAAAAATTCCTTCTATGTTTTGTTTCAGAATAGGAGAAAAGAAATCCGTACATTTTCCATCCATCAGAAAATTAACTTGTTAATAAACCATTACTCTGACTTCTTGGAAAAAGTTTTTCCCCATGATTTTCCAGGAAGATGTTTCTAGAATATTTACTATTCATGTTAATTTATCCCAAAATCTTACAGTCTATGACTTTCAGATGCATTTTCCCTGTGATATTTAAAATAAATAGTAAATTAGATAAATTTCATCCTCTTTACCTCCCTCTTCCCCCCCAAGCCATTAAAATCCCATTTCATTTGTTACTGAAAAGATGTTAAAATTATGGCAAATTTACCTGTAGCAGCAAGGGTATGTCTCAGTCCTGCAGCAATGTTCACCACCTTCTCTTTGAGAGACTACTCAAATAAAATAAAAACATATTTTAGCTGCTTTTTGAATTTAGTGCCTCTAAAAACTAAATAGGACAAACAGGAGTGGAACACTATGAAAACAGTGCTCACAATTCCAGCCTGCAAGTCCCAATGCATATTGACATTTTGTATCACAAAAGAAGTAAATTTTAGTCAATAAAAATTAGTGGGAACATCTTCAAGAAATAAAAAATAAATCAAGCAAAGCAACAGGATGCACAGCTTTGTGGCAATTAATAAATAACCAGTCAAAATATTCACATGAAAGAAGAAACATTGGTGACACAAATATGTTCCTTTCTTAATTTTAACTGGGTGTTCCTCAAGAATTACACCAAAACCTCCACAGTAAATACTGGTGACAGGCTGTACTATGTTCCATTAAGCTGTTCAGTCTTGCCAAGTTACTGATAGAATTTTGTTTTCTGCTGGAGAAAAACCTGAAAGTTTCCCTCCACAGCAACAGATCTCAGGAATCACGTGGATGTTTCCCTCTTCTGTTACCTCCCACCCCATCCTGTCTTGCTCTTACAGGGTTTCGCAGACCCTCTGGATATCCTTGGTGAAAAACCAGCAGGAGTATTTTAAATAGGGGCCATCAAGCCCAAGCATTTAAGGGATACCAACCCAAAGAGCAAATATTCCACATGAATAGTCTGTGTGGTGAGGGATGAGAGAGATTCAAACCAGCACTGTCAGTACCACCAAATTTTAAGGCACCATACTGCAATGAATGCTCCCAGGAAACACCAAGGGCACAGAAACATCAAGTGAATTAACTCCTACTCAATAGAGGTCACAAAGGGATCAGCTGCCCTCCTTCTCCTACATTAAAAAAGCAACAAAGGAATATCTGGCATGAACCATGATGCTAAGTAATTTCTTGTCTGAGAAGTGAAAGAGTCAGCTTTCTGTTAGAAGGGGGAAACTTCTTCATACAACAAGAAAAGCAGCCTTAGCTTTTCAATTCTAGGTCGATGACCACCTTTGGGCCCTTACTTCGTAAGTTTAACAGATAAGCACTATAAAAATTAGTTCAAGAGTCTGGCTTAAAGCCCACTGAGGTCAGATGACCTCTATAAGCTGCTGGAAGCAATATAAAGCACAACACCTTTTAAAACTTTACCTCAATCTTTTGTGGAATCAAGCACGGACCTGAAATTTGAGGAAGTCCCAGTTGTCCAAAAGAGTTTGACCCACAGGACAGCACTAGGCCAGATCCTGCAAAAAACGAAGTGTTAGAGCAGGATCAGTAAACCCGTGAGCAACAGCACTGCAACATTATAACAAGCAAAATAACACAGCCAAGTAGCTTAAGAAATGACCCGACATGTCCCATTACAAAGCCCCTGAGGCCAAAGGCTTCTGGTCTCACACACCATGTCCAAAAAAGGTCTCAAGTTCACTGGGACACAAGGAACACAGAGTGATTTAACTTGCAGGGCAAGTAGCTTAAAACCTGTGAGTGCCAGCACATAGAATCAAAATTGTTTGGGTTGGGAGGGACCTAAAGATCATCCAGTTCCAACCCACCTGCCATGGGCAGGAACACCTTCCACTAGACCAGGTTGCTCAGAGCCCCATCCAACCTGGCCTTGAACATTGCCAAGGATGGGGCAGCCACACCTTCCCAGGCAACCTGTGCCAGTGCCTCAGCACCCTCACAGTAAAGAGCTTCTTCCTAATAACTAATCTAAACCTGCCCTTTTTCAGTTTAAAGCCTTCATCCTTTGTCCTATCACTACATGCCCTTGTAAAAAGTTCCTCTGCAGCTTTTCTGTGGCTCCTTCAAGGTTCTGAAAGGTTGCAATAAGGTCACCCCTATCACAGATGTCCCAGGGCAGGTGCAGCCTTTGTTTTATGCTGAGGCTGTGCTGCTTTGTGACCACAATGCACCATACAACAAAAGGCAGTGTAATTACAGGGGCAGTAGTTCCTATGCTAAATCTTCGTCTGATGTGCAAAAGACAGAAAACCATAGACTCAGTTATGCCATTTTTAATCAAAGTAGCTGGTACCTTACTATTCACCCTGCTCCACTGACAGCAGAGGGATTTCTCACGTGGATGGGACTACTCAAGTAAGGTACTACTAAGATTGATTATGGATGTCATGACTGTGTACTTGATAATGAGCTGCAAACAAATTCTGAATCCATTACTCCTAGTCAATTTTTGAATGTGATCATCAGTAGCATTTGCTATGAAGTGAAAGCCATCTTTAAAGTACGTCACGTTTCAGAGAATGGCTAAACCCTGAGTTCATTGCCAAACCAAATAACATATAAGTTTAAGAGAATTTGTCCAGGGTAAGGACCTTCTCCAAGCTAAACAGCCCCAATTCTCTCAGCCTTTCCTCATAAGAGAGGTGCTCCAGCCCTCTGATCATCTTTGTGCCTTCCTCTGGACTCACTCCAGCAGGTCCATGTCCTTCCTGTGCTGGGGAACCAGAGCTGGATGCAGCACTGCAGTGGGGTCTCACCAGAGCAGAGCAGAGGGGCAGGATCCTCTCCCTCCCCTGCTGCCCACAGGGCTCTGGATGCAGCCCAGGACACGTTTGGCTTTCTGGGCTATGAGTGCACATGTCTGGGTCATGTCCAGCCTCTCATCCACCAGCACCCCCAAGTCCTTCTGGGCAGGGCTGCTCTCCATCTGTTCATCCTCAGCCTGTGTTGATACTGGGGGTTGTCCTGACTCAGGTGCAGCACCTTGCATTTGGCTTTGTTGAATTTCCCGAGGTTCCCATAGGCGTCTTCTCAAACTTGACCAGGTCCCTCACATCACACAAGCAATAGCATTGCGGAACTTTCAGCACGTTCTCTACATGAAGATATTTCTTCAGCTCTTAGAGAGACAGATTTACCTACTAATATGATCGTAAAATCCCAGCCACATGCAACTTGTTTTACACAAAAGCCAGACAGGGCAGTGCACAAAGTAAAACGCAGCACATCCTCTGTGTGATTCAACCCCAACTGCCCATCTTTGTTGTGACCACAAACAAAGAGTTGTCCTGCACCTGGAAGAAAAAAAAAAAAAAACAAATTGTGTTCTACTTCACAGACTAAAAAGAGAAACCTGCATGTGTGAGATCCTGTGACAAACACAGACAGTCATTATGTGTCACTTTAGGCACTGTAATCAAGTAAAAAGTAAGAGAAAAGTTGTTTCTGATGCATCAGAAACATCTCTGAATAACTACAGCTGTGGAGACCTGGGTCTGCCAAGGGAGACAACCCATACAGTAAGACAGGCACCTCTCACACTAAGATGCTTGATAAACTTTTTTATCATGTTCACATCTCTCTGTATCCCTTCTTTCCCATAATTAGCTGTGGCATACAGCAGAACCTTTCAAAGGCCAGATGTTATCTCCTGCTCCTTACCTTAACACTTCTTAAGATTGAATAACCTCTGACTCCTCCTTCCCATCCCCCATCCTCAACTCAGAAAATTTGGCTTCTTGGTATGAAAGAAACAGCTGAAGAAACAGTCCTCACACAGCCACAAGGGAACCACACAGTATATGAGAAACAGGAATTTCCCCAATATCCCCAAAGACTGAGTTAGCTGGGAGGGGAGGAAGCTGTTTTGGAACTAAGGATTGTACTCGCTCAGAAATAGCAACCACAGAGAGGTGGCAGCACTGAACTAACAGGGAAACAACAAACAAAAAGTGATTAAAAGCCAAACACCCAAGAGCAAAAGCAGTGTTTTTACCAGTGATAAGTGCAGAATGTCCCCCTCCTCCAGCAATGCTTGCAATGTCTTGACATTCGCAGGAAACATCTTTCAGTGCCTGAGGAACCAGCACATCCTCTTTATGACCAAGACCAAGTTGTCCATAGCTGTTTGCACCCTTCAAATGCACACAGAAAAATAACACATTTTTTTGAAAGTTAACAAAAGAGGCACACATGCTCCCACGGACAAACAAGCATATTTGGGATATGCCACAGGTTAGCTTGCTCCTAAAAACCCCCTGACACATCATGCAGGATTCCCAGGATTACAGACCAGAAGTGTCCTAACTTTGCTGTCATTAAGGGTGCCTGTGCAGCCCCAGTATTTCAAAAAGCATACTGGAAAACAACCTGTTAAGGCTTTAACTGCAGACTCACAGTCATTAAGGAGGAAAACCTTTCCATCAGGATGATGACCACATGTTTAACTTTAATGCTAATCATTCCCACTCATCACTAAGGTCTTATTCAAGCCACTGCTTTCTGGCAGGCTACCTCCAAAATAAGAGCAGAAAGACCTTGTTCTGGAACCTAAACAAGTAAATCAGAAACACTTACACCTCATTTACTAAGTCTTTTAAATTAAAGAGGTTCAAATGAAAATATACCAATTATAGATAGTATAAACGTATGGGTACAAAATTACAGCTACTAAACCCACCGTGGAAATCAGCAATTGTCAACACGGTAACAAGTCAGGGAATTTCTTAGTCAATTTAAGCTGTGTGTCCAGCAGTTCAACCTTCATTCACAAAAAAAGGGGATACCATAACCTTCCGCATCCCACACAGTACAGTAACAACAACACTCCGCACCCACCATGCTCACAGCTGGTCATCCCCAGGGAATACTCTCCCTGCCTCACCTGTGCTCTCCCTGCCCATCTGCTCTCAATTTACCCTCCCCCACTTCCGAAAGATGCAGCACCTGGTGAATGTTAAAGGGCCGCATTCAGCAATAAACATTTTGTACCTACAGAAACGCCGACACTTCAGACAAAATCACCAGGCTGCTCGCCCCAGCCCAGAGCCAACAGGTGGGTGAGATGTCAGGAGTGGAGCTGCACAGGCAGATCAAGTTGTTGTCTCTCAGTCACCACTGGTAGTACACAGTTTAGAGCGCGGTACTACTTAACAGGCGCATTTCTTTTTAGAAGGTATGTCACAAGCTCCCATTTTACCTGTCACTCGCCATGAATTTTCAAGCTTTCAAAACCAGGCAAGCCGCGATGAGGTGCAGAAAGACCCGAGGGGCTGAGAGCCACGCGCGGGCATCCCAGCGCCAGCACCCCTCCAGCCTCCAGGCGGGCGCGCCGGCACCAACCACGGCCCCGGCACCAACCACGGCCCCGGCAGAGCACACCAGCGTGACGGATGCCCCTTCCACGGCTCTCAGACCTCCTGTGCCCAGCCGGTGAAACGGCGGCGTTGTTTCCTTGCGCGGCGGGCACGCCGCGGCCCCGCTCCCTTCGGGCCGGCGGCCGAGCGCCGCAGCATCCCGGGAGGGCGAGCAGCGGCCCCGCCACCCTCCCGCCTCCCGGGCAGCAGGAGATCCCGGCCCCCCGCTCCCTCCGGGCCGTGCCGAGCGCCCACTCACCCAGGCGAACAGCTGGGGCTCCATGGGCTGGGGCCGGCGGCTCCCGGCGCTTCCCGCCGCCCGCGGGCCGGGCAGGAAGAGGCGGGCACGGGGCGGGGTGAGGGGCNAGAGGCGGGCACGGGGCGGGATCAGGGGCGGGCAGTGCCTGAAGCGCCCCGGGAAACGCCAACACCGAGCCGCCGGCGAGCGCTTCGTGTTTGTCAGGAAAATCCACAACAGACAGAGGTTTATGTCCAAAAAAGAGACAGAGGAGCCCTGCAACTTCACTCGAATAAAGGGAGAGAGTCTACTGGGGCACACGCCCGCGGGGTTTTCTCCCCCGAGGTTTCAGAGGGCGCAGCCTCCTTTTATCCCAAACTCCCGGCCGCATGTTGCCCTCTTCCTTTCCCCGCTGGCTGAGGTGCAGGGAAGGTACAGCCTTCCCACACTGCCCACCCCACATCCCCCCTTGAACCTGTCATTTTACCCCAAAGCTCAGAAGTTCAAGCCTGTGCAGACCCTTGTCTGTTTCAGGAGCCAAGCTGTCTGGGCTCTGCAACAAACCTGCTGCCCAGAGTTAGGAGAGACATTAAGACCCATTTCAAAGACGTTGACACCATGGGTTAACACCTTCACCCATCGAATTGTTTGTAAAGACATGAGCTTTCGTCTCATGTTTATTGCTACGGTGCCGAAGTAAAGGGCTTTGGTGACTCTGATAATTACCAGCAACTCCTTTATTTCGTTGACATTTAAGCCTCCACAATGGTTTAAAGTACTTAAACTATCACCGTTTTACAGAGGGTTCGGATGGGTGAAGCCAAACATACACGTTGTTACTGCCGTGGAAGTGTATCTTCTCGGTATTAATTCTAGCAGTTTACTTTTTCTTTTGCTACACAAGTGCAAATAAAGATACAACTGCTGTTTTTACAAAGTATTTGAAAGTAGGTGCTAATTAAACAAGTTTAAGAACTCCTACTTGAAATGTATACAGGCTTGAAGTAACACAGACCTATGTTTATTTCAACATCATAAATCCAATGTTGTTAAAACTGTAGCTGAATATTAACTATTAGCACAGAAGCAGACAAAACAGATCCTCCCTTACTACTCACTTAGAAGAAGGTTTCTTCTTTGGAAAGACAAAGTTCCTAAAATCTGTTTTTAAATGAAGTGTAATGTAAGCCATAAATGTTGTGGACCATAATTCTACATCTTAAATGCTCTTTAAAACAAAGTTATAGTGGGTTAATAGCCACAGAGAAAACGATCTAGTCTTGATTTAAACAGTGAATATTATTGGAAAGGCCTGGCAATTGCTTACGGAGCAGAGGTGTCCTACTAGAAAGCATATGAAACTCAAGCTAATTTTCAAGCACAGAGGTTCATGAAAGTCCTTTGAAGTTCTCAAAATCCTGAGCTAGCATCTCCCAGTGTATTTAAGATTTCAGACCATTCTTCCAGCACGCTTTCTGGATTTCCTGATAAGCTCTACTATGAAAAAAACAGTGCCTAGGGTGCTATTAAATACACCCTGCACATCAGATACCCCACTCACACACGTCACATCCTGCGCACATGTCCGTGCCAGGGCAGGGGTGGCAGAAGCTTTGCACAGCTATGCAGGATGCTTGGAACTGTGGGACCCTCAACACAGGCAAGTTTGCTACTATGCAGTGCAGACGATTCAGCAGGACACTGCTTCCCACCACTTTTAAAGTGCTCTTTGGAATTAGGTATACTTTACGCTACAAGGTAGTTTGTTGCGTTCATAGCCACAGAATTCCTACGAAACACTTGGGCCTTTCAGTTATAGTTTGATTGATAGGGAATGAAGGTGTTCAGGCCAGGTAAAGAAGAAACTAAACATATCTTTGTGCAGCTTGTGCAGGTCAAAAAAGTGACTGAGCAATCAACAGGATATTTATTTTTACATAAAGCACACTGATCTATGAACTTTGGGTGTTATTTTAAACTTTGGTGTTATTTTAGAGCCGATTAAGCTGTTTGAATATTAAGTTACAATCACCAAATGGTTTTAGGCTTTGTGCTAAGTCAATGCTTGATGGCTTGCTATATTTTTTGCTAAATTAATTCAGTCAGGAAAAAGGCAAATGGTATCTCTGTCAGGAAAAAGGCAAATGGTATCTCTGTAAGGAAAGGTCTTCCCTCAGGTGCAATATCAAGGACAGCAACAAAAATCTCGACTCTTAGCCAATAGTGAATCTCTTAAAATAAACATTATTAGGATTTCATGCAACAGCTGTATCTCTGCCTTATACTAGAAGCATGCCAAACAGCACATTTGCAACTCTTTGTGGCAAGAATAATCCCTTTGAAAGCAAGATTTGACCCCTCCCTTTTATCATGTTGAACCTCCAGCTATTTGTGTCCTGATGCCTGCATTGTAATCATTCAAGTTTCAAACTTAGTAGCACAGACTTAGAAACACTGAATTACCACAGCTTCCACGCTGTCAAGTCTTCAATGCTATACAAACAGTAGCACAGACTGCTGGAGTCAGAAATTGAATTCTCCCTCGGGTGAGTTATTCCATTTTTCCCTCATAAGCCACCTCCTGCAGCACCTGATCCCAGCCCTGATCTACAGACCACACTTTTTTCTCCAGCCTAGCAATTTCTCTACTCCCCTACAAGCTTCTAAAAGGCAACTCTGGACCTTTTTTATCTAAGGGGGATGGAGGAATGCTTTTATGTGAGGAAATTTAGAGAGAACAACAAGATAAAATTGTTATTCTTATGGGCCATTCACTCTTCCACGTGTAAAGGAGTGAGTTCTGCATACAACACATTATATGCCTGGAAAGAAATCAGTGGGGAAAAGGGAAGAACTGGATTGCACCACAGTGCTGACAGGGTGTTAAACTTCCAGCTGCTTGCCCATCTTGCTGAGGGCATCGCTGACAATGTCCAGCTCGTGGCGCAGCTCGTTCACCACGCTGGCGATGCTTTTCGTGTCTTTCAGGATCTGCACACTCTGGGTGTAGGGATTGTACTTCACCCCAAAGGGGCGCTTGATGGTTTTTGCAAACTCTCTATTGAGGTAAAAAAAAAGAAAAAAAGAGTGTGTTATAACCAAAAGAGGGTGTTACAAACAAGACGTAAACCACATATGCATTCTCCGTATGCAGCCAGTATCAATAACCACTTTTCTAAACTACTGAAACATAGACCTAATTGTTATATATCTCCCGCCAACTACATGGAAGACCAAGAAAATAGGAACCAGAATTCCAATGCTGTGAAAAATAGTTACAAAACTGTGATAAGAATAAAAGGGTTTGGTGCTGCTACAGAGAGATGTTTAAAATCAAATCTGCTTTCATAAAAAGGCGTGGAGGGGAATCTGTACCTCATCTTTTCCTTAGCTTCTTCAAAACTTTCAGAAACAAAGTAAACCTCCTGGAAAGTTGTAATGAGACATTCTTGCTTGCAGGTGACCTTCGGATCAAAAGGCTTGACTTTGGCGCTGTCAGAGACTGAGTGCTGGTAACGTGTTATCGTGGGTCAGAGGAACATCACCATCCAAAGAATTCAGGAGGAAGATGACACGTGATAAAGAGAATAAAAAGGATTAAGTGAGATGATTTTAATGCACTGCATCTTAAAATTTTTATCTGCAGATGAACAGTGATTAAAGCCTAACCGAATTATTCTGAACAGTCATATTCTGCCAGTCTGGGTGAGAAAAGGGATTCTGCAGACACGAAGCTCATGTATAAACAGAAGCAATGTTTTCAGCATCCGGTTAAATGAACAAAGCTTTAATCTGGAAATTGTTACTTGGACTATAACATCAAGAAATTATACTTCATAAAAAGCAGGGCAAAACAGTGGCAATAATAACGAGACACAAAGAAAAGAGGCAAACAAGCAGTAGCCATTCTTACCTTGAGCTCACTAATCGAAGAGAGCAAGCCAGCCCCATAAACTCGTAGCTGTCCCTCTTGCTTGCACAAGCCAAACTCCACTGTGAAGAAGTAGCACTGAAACATAGAAGGAAGTAAAACAATTCAGCCTTCATCAAAGATGCTGTGGAAAACTAGATGCAAGCATTTCTATTTATAGGTAGCATCAAATAGTTGCAAATATCAGGTAGCCATCACTCAGTTATGCTCAGATACTTAAAGAAGAGGAAAGCCAGAATGGAAGGGTGAAGAACCACAGGACTGTATATTTCTCATAAGAAAGGTGGATGTTGTAGATCACTCAGCTAGGCTGGAAGATGCTAATGTCAGTGGGAACACTGAGGTGTAAATCTGTTTTGAAAAATATCGACATGAAATCACAGCCTCAGCTTAAAAGAAACACTGGATAGAGAGGATCTCTGAGTGAGAACAGCCCACTACAGTTTGTTTTTCATTTGCTTAGTGTGCTGTAAAATTAAAGATGTTCAGTTCATTGGATTTCAGGATTTCTGCAGCTATACAGGAAGGAACACTATTGTCTTAGATGGCTTAGTCCTGCTCCCACTGAAGCTAATACAAGTTTTACCACTAGAGGTACCACCACATGAGGTGGGAAAAGAAATTTTAAAAATCAGCAAACTACTTCTTGCATAACTGACACCAACTATCGTTCATCTAAATTTACATTTAATCTTAAAATACTTTTGCCAAGGCATCCAGAGACTGATACCCAGAAAATTAATTTAGTTTATATTATTTTAATTTCTTGACTGAAAAGTATCTAATGCTAGCACTCACCACATCCAATATCATATAATTTCAATTCATTCTACACATTAAAGAAATAGAACACTTTCAAATCATTGAGTCATGTTTCCAGAAGTAAGAAGACTTTGTCTGAAAGAAATAGACCATAAAATTTCACTCTGCAAGAAGTAATCCACCACCAGAAGTTGAGCAATTACTTGACACTAGAGGGAAGAAAAATACCAGTCATATCAACTTTAAAGTGGGTTTCTTTTCCTAGCATGGAAAATGTTTACAGGCTTTAAAATCCAGGGACCAGTGAAACACACAGATCTAGCAGCTGGTGCGGCTAATGTTGACATGAAGCTCCAAATTTATTTGATGGAGTGAGATCAACCTAGTAAAGCAAAAGCTTTTGATGGAATCCCCAGGCACTCAAACACTCACCGTTGCAAGTTTTTGGACAGCCTCATCTGATGCCCCAAGTGATGCAAGACCAATTTCCTGGGAGAACTGAGCAAAACTGGGTTCAGCCAAAAGAGGGACATGGCCTAGGAGCTCATGGCAGGTATCACTGGAAAAAGAAACAAAACAAGAAATCTCATGATTTGTCTTTGTGGCAAAGTGAAAAAGCAGCACCACTGAACAGATACAATGTCTTGCATTAAACTTTAATATCCAAAAGACAGAAAAGTGTCACTCATTTATCTGAAAGCAACTGAGCAGGTCATACCAACCCTATATAAACTGCATAAAATCAGATTTTCAAATGAAGTTGCCTAAAATGAAGATCTGAGCTCCCCATTTGTGAGGCAACTGGATATTAAGCTAACTGCACACAGTGATATTAGTAAGAAATCTCCAATAACATGTTGTGTTTTTGAAAATCCTGCACTTATGAAGGTGGCATGTCAGCATGCTGTAAATTCATTACATTCAGCGTGAAGGCTGAGGCTTCAGTAGCTTAAAAATGAGTTTTATGCTGGTGTTCTTAAACAGCTTTTAAGTAACTTGGCTCTGGGCAAGCAAGATCCAAAACTTTCTCTCAAATTCTACCGCAAGATTAAATGACTCACGGCTCTGGTGTATAGAGGGGGTCCGAGCTGTGTCTGACATATTGAGTGCAGTGAAAAACTCGGAATGCTAATCCTGCCAAGAAGTCTCTGGGTGACAAATATCCAGCAACGGGGCGAATGGTGAAGCCTGTACGCTCTGAAAATGAACAGAGAAGCTATTAGTTTAGCATCGGAGGCACAACGTTGTCAGCTTTCCTGCTGGAACTGAGGCGACAGCCACGGCGCTACCTTGGCTCAGAAGCACGTGGGAAAATTAGGCACAATTAGAAATCTTAATTAATTAGAAATATTAGGTGTAGGCTTGAGAATAAGCAACATTTTTGAAAATGGCCCTACCTCTGTGCCAGTGGATTTCCTAGGATTCCATGCCTAGAGTCAACAATATAGCCAGGTATCTCCGTAGCCAACCCTAACAATCTTTTCAGACACTGCCCCTCAAATGTCACTGTTTGCATTGAAAACACAATACATTAAAACACAGATGGCCAAAAGGCCTCCTGAAGGACCAGAATGAATACAAGTCACCAAGGATGTTTCCTTGTGCCCACAAAATAGTGGGATTTCCAGTGGACTGCAGTTTATTTTGAAAATTAGAAAATGTTAGAAAATGATCACATTACCTTTCAGGAAGCGGGACACATCTTCCAGCTGGGGGATGTTGTCTTGCCTGTACCCACAGTGTTTGGTGAGCAAGGGGAGGTTTTTAAGGTACTCTCTGCAGGCATAAGTTGGGTAAAGACTGTTAAGCTCTCGGTACACAGTCCCCCAAGTCTTGATCTCCTCCTCAGTGAATTCAATCTTGGGAATTGGGTCACCACTGCAAGGAGAAGAGGAAGAAAGGACATTCCTTAGCAAATGGCTAATAAGAGGTGACTCCTTTACCTATTACTATTTAGCACCTGTATGACTGTGACACCTGGGCATTAGACACTGTCAAATACACAGTGAGATCTGGTCTATGTCCTGGAAAGCTTTTAGTCTAAGGACTTGACTTCTTTTTCACTTTAACCAGTTGTCAGGAATCTTTGCATTGAGCTCACTTAAAATTTTGTTTCTGTAAACAGTTGTAATTGTTTAGTGCCAAGAGTAAGGTTTAAAATACCTGTGTAATCTCTTCACAGCTTCAGGAGCTGATAACACATCCTTTTCCCTGTTGGATTTCTAAGTCTGCAATTATTTTCCGTTACCCTTTTAATTTGGTTTAGGAAAAGAGAATTCCCTAAATAAATAACACGTTGTGTGACAGCAGCTAAATATACAGGTCAGGTAAAAATCATGCTTCTGTGCAGGGGAGACGACTGCCTGTCTGAGCATATTAATTTTAGTCTCTCTTTCCTGTTTAGTCCTCAGGACCTTGAATAAAGTGGATTATGGCAAGGGTGGTGTTACGCTGCATTTCCACTGCCAAGTAAGGAACCGGCATGGAAAATGCTTTCCCAAGGAATTTCTGTCAACAATATATTAACAGTAATCAGCTCGGGACTGTAGTAACCAGTTGCGTTAAACACACAGTGCAATGGAACTCTAAACACAGACCATTCCTAGGTCATTTTCAATTGAGGAACTTGACACCTAAATTCAATAAGGCCACATGAAAATCACGTTTAGAAAGAATTTACAGCACTGAGTTACAAAACTCTTACTGCTTTAAGAGCTCCACCCCCCACCCCCCGCCAAGAAGCATCTCCAAAGACATAAGCTCTTAGAAGTTCTTTTCACAGAAAACTTCTTATCTACACATCACACATGCTAGTTTTAACCAGGAAAGAAAATTGAGGTATTAACATTTGACCAGAAAGTTTACTCTCAGTGATCACTGGGCTGTATATTGGGATTTGCCTCCCCTCCCTCTCCTCTGCAGAGCAGCTGGCCAAGCCTCACGGCCTCTGACTGACCAGAGCTGCCTCGATCTACCTTCTCATCTTGCCTTACATCTCCATTCCTTTCACCTCCTTGGCTCTGATTCCTGAGCTGAACATGCATGTCTCAGCCTGATCCAAGCCCAGGAAGGTGAGCTCCTCACAGTCCACTCTGCTATTATTTCAAAGCACCCAGAAGGCTTATCCTGGAAGAATTCAAGCTTACTGTTTGTAGTTCATAGCCAGGTCTGCAAAATATTTTCGCCTCTTGCGATAGACATTGTCTTTGAAACCCTGGTGGGAAGAAAAGAAAACACAGTTCAATGAGTTTCCTAGACATAATAAATAAATCAATTTAAAACAGGACACTTGACATTTCTTCAGTTGGGGGATATAAAAGTATGACATGTAAGAATGAAAGGAGAGGGCAGGAAACTCATAGCTGTAGTTTGAAATGTTTAATGGATGGGAACTGAGCAAATACCCCAAAGTAGGAATCAGCTGGTTTATGCATGCAACTATATATTCTGTAGACAAGGATTCATTTTAGTCATATCAGTATTTATACAAAGTTTGTTACTGGCTTGATTATTCTAAATTACAGAATAAATTGTCCATTTGCACTGCCCAAATACCAGTTTGGTTTCTCCAGTAAGGAAGAAAGAAAGAGGAGGAGGAAAGCCTGCCTCAAAACAGCTTTTTTATCCAGCTTTTTTAATTTATATGCGACCACTCAGGGCCCAGACCTGGAGTTCTCACACAAATAAGCCTTGCAGACAGGCATGAGAGCTTAATTCAGTCACAGTCTTGCCTGAACTAAGAAAGACACATGAAATCCCCGAGAGAAGGTGCTCAGACCCCCAGAGGCACCATTGAGGGGGAGGAGAGGGAGGAGGAAAAGCTGCTATTTTTTTAAGTCAGCTCCACAGAGGATGTTTCCAACTATGGTTTGGGTGTAGGGAGGGAAGAGTACTTACAGGATGGTCGGCATCCAAGTCAGACCCGTACATCAGCACCCGGTTTGCACACTTATCCAAATCTGAGATCTTCTTCGGAAACCAGGGAACATTCTCCATGTCTAGGGAAGGCATGGAATCCACAAGGTTATTAATAACGCCGAGCACGCCAAGGGAGGAAACGCTACTTATGGTGGTTACAGCTCAATCTATAAATTAAAGGGGCACGAATAAGACAAGGGAGTCCTCTGCCTATCTGGCACCAGCCTCCAGCTCACACTTCCTCCTCGGTCACTGCCACAGTCTGCCTGCAGAGCGCAGCCAGCCCCAGAGCCTCCGGGAAGGAAACAATTAACATGGGTTTCTCTGGCCCTTTGCTGTTGTTGGAGTAGCATCTAGAGGATCCCATGTGTACAAGGTCTCCCTGTGTACAGCTGCTGGGAATCTTGTAGGGCACAAAGGGCGCAAAGGAGAACAGAAGAGATTTGCCTGTGGTCCCTGGGCAGAGTGGGAGCAGGTTAGAGTCCTCCTATCCTGCTTTACTGACCATGGGAAATGGATGTTTCTCCATGGTTATGTACCTGGGAAGCTTCCAGCTTTGCCTTGAGGGGTCTGGGGGGAAGAGGAACAGGAGGCCCTGCAGCCTGAGAGAGGTGCATCATTACAGTTTTGCTACCGACCACTTTGGGGTTATTTTTAGCCTAAGAGGGTTTTTTGCCAAGCTCTTGGCAGAGCAGTTAATACACTGTTTTTCTGCCTCAATGCTCTTCAGTTTACTTAAAAAGGTCAGGAGACTGTTTAGATTGAATTTCCCCTTACTTAGGGCTAAAGTAAGCCATTTTATCCAAGAGCTCCAGATCTCTCCTTCCCAAGCACAATGCCTGAGAAATACATGGCACCATCTTCCTGCTGCCCCGAACTTTGGGCATCTCTTTACTTAGAGGTAAACAGGATGTGTAGTACCTAAAAGTAAAAGGCGCCTCTTTCATACTAATATAAGCAGCCAGTTATGATTAAAAGTGGGTAAAAAGGGTAATGAAATCAAGAACTACATGAGGAAATTGCAGAATCCATCTTCCACTCTCCCCAGCGTCTGACCTAAACTGGGATCTGTCAGTGTTACATCTCTGCCATCGTGGTGTGCTCGAGCCCTGCACCCAGACTTTTCCTACAGGCCAGCCTGCTTTGACCTGCACGGATGCAGGACTCCCACTGGCACCAGCTGGGCTCTGCTGGGAAGGGACAGGAGCACAGACAGCAGACACACAATTTGCAGCAGCCTGACACTGCCTGACACAGCCTGAACTCCCAGGTGACAGCAGCCAACACAGCCCTGCTCATGTCAGCCAGACTGCACTCGCACATAACACAGAAACAGGTACCTGGTAGCAGGTGACTGAAAACACTACACGAATGCAGGTGTGGGCAACCATAAAAAGATTTCAAACCAACACATTCGGAAGTGCGTTTTCATCAGAACTGCCTTTTCTACCTACCATCTTCCGGGACATTGAAATGCTCTGTTGGGCTCACAGAGACAACATTGACATGGGATTTCAGGAGCTGGAAGATCTCGTTCAGTTGTTCCCTGTTACTGTCACAGTCCACAAAGATCTCGAACTCAGAATTTCGTCTCTTGGACTTCCGTGACTCAATGTGTACCAGATTTACATGCTTCTCCTGTTTGGTAAGAAGTAATGTTCTCAAAGAGACAGACTAAAAACAATTGAGTAAAAATTAAAATAGTTTTTCAAACTACTATTCTGCTGTCATGAACTATTCACCACCTCTATGAAGCCATTTTAGTTAATTGGATCTCTTGACAACAGTTTGCTTATTGGAGGGAAAAAAAGGTTTGATTTTCTATTCAGAAGAAAGTGAACCTCTGTTCTTTCAGTTTTATTTACATTCAGGAAGCACATAAAGACACAGTCAGAAGGTTTAAATTCATAGACCTTTTTCTTTCATCCTTCCCATAGGAAGCTGATTAGCAAAATTCACCAAAATGCCAATCAAGTCACCATATAATTATCTCACAAGTGTGCAAAGGATTTAAAAGCAGTAGTTTTCAGGGCATTAGTTTCACTTCTCTTTAATCTGAAAAATTATTTAATCATGTGTTTTATACTAGGAACATTGAGAAAACCCCAGGCTAAAACACGCAGGGCCACACACCAGAGCACAGTGGCTCTGCACATATTCCTCACACAATACCTGCCCAGCAGCTGTGCAATTGCAGCTCCTTTGTCACCTTCAGTCTGGCTGGGCAGTGTGACAAGGGCACTGCACTCAACACAGTACGGGTTGACACCCCAAGTGTCCACCTGCCATCAGCAGGGGCTTCAGACCACCTGTTATTCCCAGAAAAAACATCGAGTGCCAGTCCTCTTGTCATGAGGGGAAAGGACAAACCTCTCTCAGTGTTTAGTTGGTGCAGGTAAGATTTTTAGCCAACCATCATCTAATTTCTGAGGCATAAATTTGCCTTCGTGGGTAATTTTGGATGTAAAGTGGGAGCCAGGTTAAGAATCACATCCTTAATAAATGGATGTAATTAATTCTAGTGTGTTCCAAAACTACCCTTACGATTTAAAAGCACAGAGCTGCTGTAGCACTATGGTTATAACATACACACCTGAAAGAGTTTTAATGCTTTTACAAGTCCTCCGACTTCATTCTTCAAGGAAAAAATGATGGCTGTCCTTCCTCTTTCAGATGCATGGTCTTCATTCTCTTTATTATCTTCAATCATCATGTAAACTGACTTATTTAACTAGATGCAAACAAACAAAAAAAAATTGTTTGAATGGATAGCAGAGCAAAAAGTGTAACTTTTCACATTTCAGGTTGTCTTGGGATAATGCTGTGCTTTGACTGATCAACCACAAAAGGACATTTATTAATTAAATCATTACACAATAACAGGAACAAAGTTAGGCAAACATAGAATCTGTGAGAGATTGAAACACCAAGATATCTTTCTTTTAGTTAAATGATTTTAGGGACATCTTTAGTCATTCCCTAGGATGCAGAAAATGTTTTTGATGTGTAGTTTATACTTAACATTGTTACTGGGAGGAAGGGGAGCAATAACATGTCAGCAGAAATAGTACAGTGAATGAAACACTTGTTGGCAAGTTCAGTGAACACTGGCAAAGGGAATAATCCAAATCCCACAGGACATAGGTAGGAAAAGATGAATCAGGATTCAGTAGATCAGAACTGAAAAATCACTGCCTTTCTCTCATTATATAACTGTAAAACACTGTTTTCGTGGGGCAAGGAGACAAATCTAAGGAGGTAAAATGTTTTGCTGACCAGAATCTCCCAGCTGTAGAGACAGTCCCTCTCTGACCAACCACAGCCAAGCTGCTCCATCTGCCATGTCCCCTAATTTGTATGTCAAACCCTTGGCATAATCACCCAAATCACACACTGAAAATTCAGACACCCCACACTGTCAGACCGTGTGGTTTTGTACCTTACTAGTGATCACACTCCTCACTGTGTGGAAATCAGCAGCTATCACAGACCGTATTCTTAGCTACATGTAGCCAGGCCATAAATAGAGATAATACTGAAGCAATAAAGGATGGGGAAAATGCAAAGTTAAGAAAAAATACAAGGCTTATACGGGCAATAAGCCCTAGTAATACAGGGGCATATGTCCCTCATATGTCTTCAAACCTTGCAAAAAAGAAAGAATAAAAGGCGAGGTTTCTGAATGAGTCAGCGAGAAAGAGGAGAGGAACAATGAAGGCACATTATTGCTATTTGGAATTATTTTTTGATCTGACACAGCTTTTAAAGGTATCACTATCTTGAGACATTTTCAGAAATGAAAAGGGCAAAACAAAAATGCAGTCAAAATGCAGCAGTTGCATTGATTCCCTTATACAGTCTCTCCAACTTTAACCTCTTTAAAACAGGTAATGCTGAACAGCTAAATACTTCTACCTATAACTGAGAAGATTGAAAATGAAAGACAGTTTTTACCTATCTTTTATCAAAATGCTCTCATTCACCATTCAGATTAAGAAGGTAAATCTGCCTCACGAAATAATTACATTACTTTCATTTTAGATTGAGTGATTTACAACGAGGCAGATATTTGATGCTGCTCTAAGGTTTCAAGCAGGTTATTAGGCATGAGCTCTTTGGGATTCCAAAGTTATGTCCTATGGAAAAGGTCCAAGCCCACTGATGCTAATGAAAATGTTTAGATTTCTGACAGGGTTCCCACCTCTAATGAGTTGTCACGATATGATGAGCCTGGACAACAGCGTCAGACCATCACACCAAAGTCACTGATCTCCATCAGCTTGAAACCAGACATCCAATTCTCTGCTGAAAGTGTGTGGCAAGCCTAATCAAGGTTCAGCTGAGCAGCCTGCAGGTTTCCCAGCTCACTTCAGTGTCAGATCACGATTACAAGAGCCAGGAACAGGCACTGAGCAAAGGTACTTCAAGCAGAAAAGGAAAAGCTAGGAGCGCCACGATTACATTCAGGTCGTTGGTCATTTTCTCAAGTGCAGAGAGGCCATTTGTGTGAGGCAAATCCTGCTCAGATGATGCTGCTGTAGGAGAAGCTGTGTGCAAAGAGTGTCCATTAGAAGTAGAGTTAGGTGGTGGTCTTTGAAGGCAATAAATGTAGGGCTGGTTTATATAACTGGCTAATATGCAGCATGTTGGCTTGACTCCACATTTAGGATCGTTGACTTAAGCCCGGATCAGCCTTGATGAGATTTGGCACAGTTGCCTACAATATTATGAGGTGCACAGCTGGGACAGACCACCTGCACCAAAAACTAACGTTCTTCTTTTGTATTTTGCTGCTGCAACTTGCAGTGTGTCTAGGATCAGGTGACAACATCTATAAAGTTATGTGTTTAAGAGATCAGTGAAGAAAATACAAAAAAACACAGAATGTTCTTGTATTAAGCTCTAGAAATGACCTCTAACTTAGGAATTAGAAGTTGGGCAAGAGAAGTTGAGATGCTTACAATGCCAAATGCACACCATTTACATGTTTAACTCTACACCAAAGCTAATTTTTTGTTTTAATTAAAAAATGAACTGAAGACAGCAATTCAGCAACCATTTAGGTGCAAGGCAACAGGAGAAAATGCAGAAAAAATTCCTCTCCTCCAGTGGCTGCACGTCACTTATATTTTATTCTCTATCAGTAACTCAGCAACCCAGCTCTAATAGAATCTGACACTTTTCCTTTGCATGGTAACACATTTGAGCTTTTTGGAGGGTGAAGGGGAAATTAATATTGCATTGATGGTTTTTATTAATGATGCAAATCATTAACTGATTTCACACCAACCTGACTCAGTCTTGATGAAAATACACAAACATAGAGGTGTTCTAAAGCTTTTATTTAGATAGATAATCAGGTGCTGTCCAGTTAAAGATGGCACTTTTGGGACTCATAGCAATCATCTTCCCTTTCTCCTTCTCCCCAAAGGTTATTTACTGAGAGAAAGATATTTGAGGGTGCATATTTTGTGCTTTGTTTACATTAAGGGATAACCGGGATTTGAAATTATGCAAACATATTTGTGTAAAAAAATTACATTTTAGAGCCATAAACTGAAGATAAAAAAAATCTTTTCAACAGATTTGATACTGACTGACATTAATCATGATTAATAAAAAATGTCAGTGGGCATTTTATATTCTTTTCCCTTTAAGTAGCTGCTTACTTTGCCACTGTCCTTTTGACACACTTCTAGGGAAGGGTGAAAATATGATGTTAGGAGTGATCACAACTAGATATCACATTATATTTTCCAGCCACACCAAAGTTCTTCCTAAGATTTAGCTCTAAGACACCAAACCAAAGGCTATGCTGAGCAGCTTATTTGGCTTCCAAGTATCCGAGGGATACAGCAAAGCAGTATTTTTGTGAAACTTTACTCCATTACTGTCAGCATTCTTGTCTTCAAAAGGAATTTTACAGACTTTATCAACTGCGCAGTATCAGTAACTGCAGCCAGTGCGTAAGTGCTGATTTTATCTGGTCTTCTCTGATGCACTAAGCAGATTCCCACTATAATGTGGAATAACCCAGGAGTGAGTTTTTCTGGGCAATGTCACACCCTCTGTCTCCTAAGCAATGATGCACCAAAAGTTGCTTAAGTACCTTAATTTCATGTGCTCGCATTTACACTTTGAGACTCTTTTTCCCCCTCTTCTATCCAGAAACAGCAGAGGAGCCGCCAGAGGAGCCGCACCCCAGAGCTCTCCAATTAGCGCTCTCCAAGTAACCGGGGCCGGAAAGCCCCCGTTTTCCCCAAATCCCCGCTCCGAGAACCGCAAAAGCGAAGTGCCCGAGCTGTGACTCCGCAAAAGCGGCGTCTACTCCGCAAGCCAGGACCGATCCCAGCGCCGGTCAGCGAGGATCCCATCCCGCACTTCCCGTGCCCCTCCTGCTCCCCTCACCTGTGCCCACCCCGCTCCTCACCTGCCCGTCGGGGTCCCGCGGGCTCGGCTCCGCCTCCAGGGATCCGCCGCGGCGAGGCGCGGGGTGCATGGCCGGGGCGGGCTCAGGGCAGCGCCCGGCCCCGCCGGCTTTATGGAGGGGCGAGAGCCGCCCCTGACGGAGGGGAGGGATGCAGGGAGGCGGGGGGAAGAGCTGCCCGGCCCAGCTGGGGAAGGGGCGCGTTGACCCTCTGCGCAATGTTCGCTCAGTTTGCAGAGCAGCGATGCTCGGATGCAGCCACCACCCGCTCCCCGTCACTGCACCCCGGAAAAACCCGCACAAGAAGAAGCCCTTTCCCTCCTGAGTTGCAGCTCCTCGGTCACCCATACAGGGTCACTCCAGAGGGGTCCCAGAAGACTGACTCTTTGTGGGTAACTCTGTGGGTTTTGCAGTACACATAAATTTGCACGCCACGGGGCTGAGGGGAGCGAGCATTTGGATGGAGGGGGTCTTCCTCCATCGTGTCCACACAGGTGCTTCCCAACACTTGTGCACTCCCCGTAAAATGCTCCGTACGCTGCCTGTGGGAAAGGGAAGGCAAACTGCACCAGAGGTGAGAGGTGGTGAGGGCTGGGCCCGTAGCCAAGGGGCTCTGAGAAAAGCGGCCTCCAAGGCTCCAGGGGACTCAGCAGTGAGTGCACACAGCGCAGGTTGTTGTCTCAAAGTGGAGCACACTGGGCAGGTGTATTGAGCTCTTCACTAAAAACAGCAGTGCACTTCTGCTGTGAAAATAAATTGCAGCGTATTACTTCTTTTCTCGAAAGCTCCTGCGCATACAGGAAGAATAACTACATTTCTGTTAGCAGAAAATGACATCTTTTCATATCATTTATGTTGTCATTTATTTTCTGCATACATTTATACGTGTTTACAATATAAAAACTCAGGGTTTTTAGACTCCAGCAATCCCAGTCCTCACTGTCTTCTCTCAGGTCAGAATTGGCAACATTAAGAAAAGGGGGTTTTTAGTCCACAGCAGAAGAAGCAAAAACATTCCCTGGGAACATAATCTCTTGGAGGCGTTACAGATCTCTTGAGGAGGAGAGATTGATTATTTTGTGTCTCAGCTGTCCAAAATCAAAGACTCTGACCTTTTTTTACGTTCTTTTCAAACAAACCTTTCAAAGAAGTGCTCAAAATCAGTTTTACTCTAATATACTCAAGTATTTAATATATTAGTATATACTAATATACCCAGTATTTTTCTCTTCAGTGCCTAAAATATTGAAACCTTAATTCCAGCTAGATCCCTTAGACACTGGTGTAACACACATGGTAAATCACGTTGATGAAGCCAATATACAGGCTGACACCTAACCCAGGCAGGCACAGTCACACTTGCACCAACATCTGCAATGATATCGGGGTCTTCCTTCTTCCTAGAAGGCACTGAACTTCAAACAATCCTGTTTCTAAGAGGACTGAGGGTGGCTACCTCAGCCCTTCAGACACAGCGTGGGATTGAAAGAGCGTGGCTGTGAATGACGACACAGCTGGAAAAGCCTTTTTTTTCCCAGTTTGCTAAGGGGATATATTTTGTAATTAGATGCTTCAATTTTCCCTGCATAAAGAAAATGCAGTATTTATCAATAAATGTCTTAGCTCTACAACAGGCATTTCACTTCCTTCCCGAAGCATAGATCTCCCCATCAAACGAGCTGACTCAGAAAGCAAACAATTTGTAGGATCTTTACCCAGATCCAAAGTGTATGAGAGCCTGGTGTTAATGATAAATCTGTAAACACGGGCAAGGTAAGACATTTATGATAGAATATGACTAATCTGTCAGTTTTCCCTAGCTCAAATGAAGCAATAATAACGGGGAGCCCACGGGCAGCTTGACCTATAACTGCTGAAACAATGGGAATGAGGTCAGGAAGGGCCAAGGAAATTTAGCCTAATACGAAATTAATTAGTTACATAACGAGATAACTGGGGTGCCCAGAGTTTTGGGGAGCAGATTAAAGCCGATTCACTGATTTAGGAAGAAGTGCTTGTTCACCACAGCCAATGCCCCGTGGTCTGAAAGGGCAGAACCACAAAGCATGAACGGACTCAATTACAGCCTGTTTTCACGGGGTGCTCGCTGGAGCCTGCCCTGCTCCTCTCCACACAGGGTTTCCAGCTCCTAAAAATCTGTGGATGGCTTTACAGGAGAGCTACTTAAAAGGTTTTATCCAAAAGCTGAATCTTCACAGTTCTAGGGTTGCAGGGTTTTGGAAAACCCTCACGCTGTCATGAGCACAGCTGCTGCCTTGGGTTTTCACAGACAGAGGGACACTTCTACCTTTTCCCGAGAGCTGGTAGCACATTCTACCATTTAAGAATGGTGGCTTGAGCCCCTCACCACAGAAGAGAGCAATATGGCACAGGAGTCAGGTATGGAGCACAACACAAACAGGGCAGCAAAATGCACGGGAGTTACTCTACTCATCCTGGCAGGAGGTGGCACAAGCAAACACTGACCCAGGAAAGGTCTGAAATGTGACCTTGTTGGTCTGCAAGAGCACCAAGGCAAAGAGAGGCCAAAAGTTTTCAGTGGGACATCAGAAATCTACACAGACCCTGTGGGTGGGAAGGTGGGAAGGAACTGTGAAGGACAGAGACAACTGGGGCATCAACACCCCAGGGAGAAAGGCCTCCCCTTACGTCATGGAGGTAAGGCAATACAGTGATTAATATTTCTCTAAAGCCTGAAGGAGATTTCTCACATATAGCCTCTCATACAGACAAAGCCCTCCAGACAGATAATCAGCACCTGAGGATGGAGCACAGGTCAGACCCTGCTCAAAAGTGGGTCAAGCTGATCACGTTTTGCAGGACAGGGCTTTGCCACGTGCAGCTGCCACAAAACCTCTCGCACTGGCACAGAGCAACCATGGCAGCACTCGCTGTGAGGGCTACGAGAGTGGCTTTCAATTACATTTTCCCTCATAGTTCCTCATTAAATTAATTCTCCTCTGCCGCATTCAGATCCAAGTGAGAGGGTGGTGTCAGACTGACGTATCATGTTTTCTGAGTCCTTTGCTGGAGTAGCTCCAGGAACATCAAGCAGTTCCAGAAGAGACCACGAGTCTATTCCTCCTTCCCACCTGCTAACTCAGAGGTGACTCTGCTCTAGTTTTCAGAGAGTTTCTGTTTTGTTCTTCAAAGCAGAAACTTGACAGCAGGGTTTGCAATCAAACAGTGGTTCTGACACTTGGGGGTACACATCTGTAGATAAATGCCCTGGTGACTTTTAGGCTGAAAAGTATTAAAGCTGTCACACCTGCAGCTCTTCCCCTCCCTAGAGAGCCACACACTAAAGGACAGTTTTTGCTGTCTGAAACACAACATAAACCTTCTGCTCTACCACTTGTCTTCGTCCCAGTCTGAGAAAGTTTGCTCTCCATGGGTCAAAGACATAGGGACTCAACGAACCTGGCACATCTTTCCAGACACAGCAAAAGTCTTGTATTTACCAACACTCTGAGGAAGCTGGTCTGGGAGGGGAAAAAAAGGTGGAAAAGAGAAAAATCAGGGTCTCCCAGGGTTTCCATACCACAGGAGAGACAGAGACAGAGTCAGAGGGTGATTTTGTTGAACTAGTGAGGCAAGAACCATGGAAAAGCAGGTTGGGAATGATCTGTAAGGACATTAATCTTCTGCTGAAAGATAAGATTATCTAGCTGAATGCAGCAAGACTGAAGGAGAGAATCAGTCAGCCCTAAAGTCTTCTCAATCCCATCAAGGTCATCAGTGGGAATTACCTGATCTCCCCACGTGATAGGAGAGAGTGCTCTAATCTCCAACAAGGCAATTTTACAACATCAGTTTTGAAGAATAAACCCCCATGGACTTGATTTGGCCCAGCCATCTGCCTTTCCAAGCAGGACCATTTGTCTGAGGCAAAGTGGCCACTTGAAACTTTTCCAGAGAAACGTATGAAGTGTTAACTCCCTGAACAAAACAGGTTTAATACCACTTAATACCAAGCCTGCTCTAATCATAATTACTTTCTCCAGAACAGACAACTGAAAATTCTAATCACAGCCCTCTGCCTTTCTGTTAATTAACTGCTGCAGACAAGTCATGCCTTTAAGAATCTCATGGCACTTAGACAAGCACTGTGGAAGTTATAGGGAAGAGTGAAGAGGAACATCATGCAGCCCTCTGCACAGTTTGTTTTCCAACACAGGTTTTACAGATCTTCCTCATATTCTGATTGAATTTTTTCAATGCCCTTGCATACTGATGCCCAAAAAACTGCTGGTCTGAAAGTCTGGCTCGTTTTCTTCTACTGATTTTTAATATTTATAAAGCATTTATTGTCACAACACCTAAGCAGCGGCATTCACGTCCAATCACTTTCTAATCTTTTTTCTCTCAACCTTTGACTTCTTTCACATGGATGAGGTAACCTGTGATTGTAGCTTAGGTCATTTACCTAAATGCTACAAAAAAGCTCAAAATCCAAAGCTTTTCAAATTTTCAAAGAAATGTATAGATCTGAAATCCCTGTCTTTCTACAGAGAATTCTTCCATTTTCTCCCTTCTTCTGCAAACCACAGTTCTTCCAAAAAACACTTCCCAGAGCAATTCACCCAGCCTTTCACCAGCATGAGGCTGTGACAGTGTCACACCCTGAACTCAGAGTAACCTCCAAGAAATGTCTGGAAATCCTGGCCCCTGAGAAGGGAACCACATCCCCATGAGAGTGGTTTAGCAATCAGTTAACTGCTCATGCTACTGAATAGTTGTTGATTCATAAAGCATTTAATTCATAACCAGTTAATATGCAACAAAAGGAAAATTACACAATTATTTAAAACATTTACAAATATCTTTTTCCAATGAAAGTGCAAGAACCAATGAGGTAAATTACCCTCTCAGCGTGACTCAGCCAGCTGTAGTATCAATAGTCTTCAAGCACACTTATTTTGAAAAGCCAGAGCTGCTGTGTAAACCTGCTGAAGCACAACCAGCCAACAGACCATTCACTGTTTGTATATTTGCTTTGGATTGTTTAAAGAAGTAATATTAGCCCTTTCATCTGAGGCAGGAAATATTTTTCATTTCACAAAAGCTAAATAAAATCATGAATGACATGAGTTACTTGGTGCTCTGAGCAAACAAGGGGTAGTTTTTCCTAACAGCACCTTTGTAAACTTTTTACCAAAGGTTAGTTTAGATGCTGCTGGGACAATGGAAAAACCGGGCTCTGATTTGTTTTCTCTAGTGAAAATAATATCACAAAATTAATATCAATCAGCTACATTTCAAACCAAAGTGTTGTCTGGCTGGGAATCAAACTCCTGAAAGAGCTCTTTGCTCCAATTACTCTGGAGTTACTGGGTACAGAAGTGACAGTTATAACTTTCTTTTATTTCCTTATCTGTTCGGTGTTGGTCAAGTCACCTCAAGTTAAACGTGGTCCCCCACCAATCAGCAAAGATTCTCTGTGTTACTAGAGCAAACAGGATTTAGTCCAGCCAGAACCATCAGTCAGGGATGGGGAAAGCCAAGTGGAAAAGCTCAACAAACTGATCTGCCTGCTGCCTGAAAATACAGTGCAGCCTGGAGAGGACAAGGAAATATTGTATTGAGCCTTGCAGATTCTGCTCTGCTCAGGCTTGCAGCCCAATCCCTGTAGCTCAGGCAGGGCTGAAGGGGAGGCTCACAGCTGGTTCCGCAGCAGTCTGAGCGAGGTCACAGCTCTGCACTGCACCAGTCCTGGCCATCAGCCCCAGAGCCCCGGCAAGGGGAGGAAGGATGAGAAGCTCCTTAGTGTTGATGGCTCTGGCACCAGCTACAAGGTGCAAAATGCCATAACCTGAAAATGAAAGACAAAACATCTGAAAAGAGAGGAGCGTGAGAGAGCCTTAGGCAACCTCAGCCACCACCACTGAAAACAGCCACTCATGGCATTCAGGGATTACTTCTGACCAGGTCCTGATCCTTCTCCATCCCTTAAGCACAAAGCGTAGTAGAACTGGACTCCATTCATTGAGGAACCACCCTGGTAGCATTATTTCTACTACATTATCATTACAAAACCTCAGGAATTATCCAGTGCTTTCACATCACAGACAAACACAAAGCAAAACAGTCAAATGCATAAATAAGCCTGCTGATAAGAGCAGTCACGGAGTGTTTGTTAACCTCAGCCTGTTGGCCTAATTAGTAGAACAGCAACATATTGTGTATTCAGAGTGAGGTGGAGGAGCGAACAAAGGAGAAAGCTTTGTACTCGCTAATGATATGAGTAAGCAGAGCTCAGAAAGCAAGTCAGCAGACTTTGATCCACTCCGGAAAGAGAACAAGAGCTCTCCAGGTACTTCTGACACAGCCTCACCATGGGCTTGCGCCAGTAACCAGCCTCTGCCATATTCACACTGGTTTAGAAAGTGTATCCAACATTAGATTTGCTGAATGTAAGGCAGACTGTATGCCATGTGTTTCACACACCCTGAACATAGCCAGGCCAAGGGAAATCAAGAGATGACTCCAAGGCCCAAACAATCACAAAAGACACTGGGTTTGCCTGTTACAGCAGGTTTTTGGTATGTTTCACCCCCCAGCTGTAGATGATCAGCCTTTCTGAAACAGGACACGGTCAGATTGTTCATTCCTGGCCGGTCTGTTAAAGTCCCTCAGGGCTTCACAACAAAGTGCGCTCGGAGGACCGTTCTTTGTTCACAGATTTCAGACATTCCCCATCCACTGCAGACCTGAAATCACACAGCGAAACAGATGACAGAGGGCAGCCTCTGGTCTAGACACTGGCCGTTGACCAGCACGAACAACATAAATTAAATCATAGTCATTTTTTGCTCCGAGGATGAAAACCAGCAATGTAAACCCATCAATTCACAACAGAAACTTTAAACACACTGGCAATTGTCAAATATCCAGCCTTGGAGCTGTGAAACACATCATTGTTTCCAAGACTGGCAAGAGCTGTTCATCTTGCTGTGTTCTCATGACAGATGTTTTTTCCCCTCTGAGTTTCTTTTATCTTATTAGATTTTAGCTCCCATTATAGTTAGGACAATTTCGTATTGGGGCAAAATTAATTAGTTTGCATCAAAGAAAGGCTCCTTGAAACGTAACGCTAATGAGTCTCATCTGCCTGATTAGAGGGCTTTGCTTATAGGAACACTAGGTACAAAATTTTATTTCAGAGAAATAAAACATTATAAGATTATTTAAGGTTGAAAGCATTAGCTAAACAGTAACCAGGATCATGGTTAAAGATTAGGGTGGCAAACTGTGAGCAGACTTACAACTGACAAGAGGATGCAAGCGTAGACCAGAACAGGCTAATGAGGTTTTGTCAAAGATGTGCAAGCAGAGCTCAGTACAATTCACAACAAAGTATTTAGTGAACTGACACTGTGCCTCCCATCTATTCACAATTCTTTTCACCTATTCACATGCTTGTAGGGACTAAATGGAAAAGAGTTATGGATTGGAAAAACTACCAATTTTCAGAAAGAAAAGATGGAGGAAAAGTTCATTCTGGATGAGTCAAACTAATCTTTAATATCTGGCAAACTACCTGGACAAAATATTTACTTATTTTTAAATCTGATTTTAGTCAAGAACAAGTTGTGTTTATCAATGTTGGCTTTGATTGATGTGAGAATTACTCCAGAGAACAAAGGGAGTTAAATAGATGGAATATTTCTCATTTTTATTAAGTTTCTTCACCCCGCCCACTTCCTCTTACCCCATTAGTACAAACAATTAAAAAAATACAATCTAGAATTAACTTCTTGAAAGCCAGGGGCAAATTCACCTGAAAAATCACGTGGTAAATGTAATTATCAGAGGTTTTCTGGTAAATTTGGCATAGCATATCATAAATGACATCTGCACAGCCACACGCTGGGTCATTTGTGAATGACAAACACGTGACATAAGCACATGCAGTAGAATATAAGGGAACTGCCTTCCCCAAAGTGACGTCTCCCTCCACAAACCTCTGCAGCACGGACACAAGACTAGGAATGAAGATGTGGTGTTTGGAAAGGGCAGGTCCCAGCTGCCAGCAGAAACAGCTCCATGTGAGAGGAGGCAGAAAACCCACGATTGGACAGGGACATGCTTTTTACACAATGTCTGTGGCCAAAGAAACCACTGTAAGTTTGTGAGTGTGCTCTCAAAGCCACCCAGGCAGATGCTGAGCAGTACAGCTGAACAGGCACCACCTCTAGCTGGTGGAAAACCATCCAGACCTGCTGCAGAATCACATTGCAGGCACCGAGGGCTTACACAGCTTGAGGCAGTTAAACACAAAAAGCCTTTGGATAAACCAAGAACTGAATTCGAGCCTCTTTTACCTCTTTCCTCTGTTATGATAAGGTTCCAACTCAAACATTACCACTTTTTGTTAAAATTACCTTGACCTGCAACAGGCAACACCGAAACCTTTTTATCCTTTGGCCAACCTAACACTGGAATTCAAATTTTAAAAAACTCATTTCGAACACCCATGTGTCATCTTCTTCTGATGCCATGCATACTGCACCTGTGCATAATATTCCTCCTGCCAGCCTTCCGCATTAGGTCAACAACAGCAACAACAAAGACAACTGTGCCTGTTATTCATAAGCTTTTTGTTATCTGCAGAAGAAGCAAAAGGGCCCAGAGCATGTGTGGGAAGGAAAGACCTTTGTTTAATTATATTTACTTCTCTCAAGTCTAAGTAAACTCAGGGATCAGCAGATCAGAACTGCTTAATTAAATCATGACAGCACTTCCTTTACCCTGTGTGGGCAATCACATCGTGCTGTGTCACATTCAGCAGGTTCTTCCAACAAAGAACTGTCAACCTTTACCCGGTGAACAAGAAATAAGTGTGCCTCCCAGGTGGCACTGCAGTATTAAGAGCTCTTCTAATGCAAAAGCTGACAGCTGTGGAGTGGCACTGAGATTATTTTCAGTACTTCCACNGGCGTTGGCTCCAGATCTGTTGGCTAAAGTTACTGACAACACTGCAATAAAAGATCTGGTTCTGATCCCGATGTTCATCACTGAGTGCTGGACAAGAGGCAAGCGAGCAGAGTGGGCTCAAAAGCACATGTGCACAGATGGTATCCCAACACACTGCTGGATGCTGTCCTCACCCACCTGCTCTGGTGTCCAGAAAGGCTGGAGAAGCAGGAAAGCTCTAAGAAGTTTGCCTCTAAGGGTTACCCCTGGCTGCTCTTGCTTGTATCCATGAGCACATGGACTGTGCAGGAATTGGCTTGGACAACTCCAACTCCTCTCCAGAGCAACTCAATGCCAGTATATTTTGCATCTATCTCCTATCTCCTTTTAGGAGTTGTGAGAACCTCTCCTACAGGAGAAGAAGGAAAAGGACAAATCTTCCCTTCATTTGTGCTTGGGACTTTCCCACAAGAGCAGGTCACATTGTACAGTGCCAATACATCTAGGTCTCTCAAAGACTTTCCTTGGACCCACATCATTTGTCAGCTCATAGGCAATTTCCTGTGTTTCTTTTTGTCTACTCATAAATGCCTTCTACCTACCAACCTCACAAAACCAGACTCCTCCTTTGCTCTTCCATGTTTTCTCCCTTTATTTTTCCCTTTCCTATTATTCCAGCCTTTTCTATCCACTACTGCTCTTCCTTCCACTTAGCCGTCGTAATGGCTTCATCCCAAATGCCAAAATGGGAGTTATTTTGCAGTTTTGTTTACTCCCACCTAAGCTGAAGTGTTTCTCCATCTTTTCTACTCTCTTAACTTATTAAATCAAAATCTTTACTAATCAAGCTGGCATAAACTCAAAATGTCTTCCCATGGTTCCTGTGTCCAGCCTTCCCACCTGACTAATGAGGAAACTCTCTGATGTTGAATAAAAGAGTTTGTGCACTACAAAGAATTTGTAATGGAAAATGAAACCTTCTGACATCACTGGCTAATTATAGTGCAGCACTGTGGCTGTATTGCAGGGCAGGATAAAAGTGTGCACGTATCTTCCTGTGTGTTTCAATATCCTCCTATTGACAAAAGATAGGGCGACTGGTCTACAACTGGAGGCCAGGAAATTATTTTTCTGATTTCATTGGAGTAATTGACAAAAGCATTTCCTTTCTACGTAAGGTTAACAGATGGCTTGTTAAAGTTACAACTTCTTTAAACAGAGCTGTCACCAAAAATTATATACATGACAACAAAAATAATATTGATACAAACTCACTGCAAAATTAAAATGAAGTTTGCATAACCTAAAGCACAGAATAAATAACTGCCACTATTGCAACACAGAATACCAAGGTGCATTTGCTTTTCTAAGATTTCCTTGGAAACTGGATGAAGCGACATAAACTGGGCAAGTGTCAGCATGGGACTTAAGTTACCATGGGCACAAAGATGCAGTCAGTCACTGTGCCCACGCCAGGAGCAGGCTGCAGTCTCCTGCAGACCAGTGGGCAACACAAGCACCAGCCCTGCAGGGCTCTGCTTTCACAGCTTGCCTCTGTCATGTTCAAGACCTGTGCAAGGCAAGGGCTTGCAACACCCGACTCTGCCTCACCTCCATCATGATTTGGCTCCCTGATGCCTCACCTAGCCATCAAAAAACAAGGGGGGAGAGTGGTTGAATTAAAAAAAGAAATTTTAAAAAATCCAGCAATACTCATTTGCCCACCTGCTGTGGTTTTTAAGACCTCATGTTCACCTTAACCTTGTCTCATTTCTGTAAGAGCAGGAGAAACAGCAAAGGAGATTCAGCTTTGAAAACAGAAAATGTAATCAGTGTTAGACTTTTGATAGGTGACTGCACATCAGCTATTCCACCTGGACAGATCTAGAATGCTACCATAATCACTGATACGTAAAACCTTTCTCCTTCAACATCACACTTACTATTTATCCTCTTTGTCAGGATTCATCCAGGTTTTTCCCTATTTTCCTTCTTTCTCCAGTATCTCTTCATCTTTTTTCTTTCTCTAGTATTACTGCCTTCTCTTCCCAGCCTCCTACCACTGTTACCTTTTCTTTGCAAGCTGTTTCGCCGTAGCCTTTGTATAAAATTCAGCTCCCAGACGTTACTGAGCTATCACTAAGACATGAAGCTCACATGCAATGACCTGGGAGAAAGAAAAATGGAACCCCACTGGGTTTTTCCTGGGTTCATTCATTTTCTCCACAGTAACAACTCAGAAGCAAACCTGATTCTCTTACCCATGTTAGATGTCAGCTCTTTGCATTATAAAACTGGGTTTCTTTTTGCAAAAGAAGTGAATCATGGAGGGAAATAAAAGGAGGTGTAGGAGCAGTATTTCTCATTGCAAAACCTCTGTCAATAGCTGCTGGCAATAACCTGGTTTGTTTTGCCACGCTGGTGATGTCAGGTTCGCTCAGCTCACGCCCCATTGGCTCTGACGAGGGGCTTCGCTCCCTGCAGGGCTGGGCAGCAGAGCACAGCCACTCGCTGCCTGGGCTTGCCTTCACATGAAGGGGTTTTGGGAAATTGTATAACATCACAGCAGACTGGTCCTTGCCCCAGGTGTAGCAGGTTCTTCCTTTCTCGCTGAGTTTGGCAGAGCACGTGAATTTCATCATCATCGCCAAAAAAATGAAAGGCAAACAGCGAGTGCTGAAAAAGGACATTTAAGGGGGAAATAAGAGGATACATTAGGGAACTGCTGTGACCAAGAGATTCTGCTCTAGGAAAAAAACAGGCAAATTCTTCAGTGAAAAATAGAAGAGAGACTGCTGCTTTTGTAACTCCCAACAGCAGCCAAAATAAGGATAGTGAGAAAGAACATGGATTTTCAAGGCAAATAAAACCTCCATAAAATAACACCTCCGTACCTTTTAATGCCAATATAATAAACTATGAAGTTATTTCACTTACAAATAAAGATCGTATCTTATTGTTCTTTTTGGACATAGCTTGGTTTCAGTGAAAGGTGGTTATAATAGGGCAGTTGTAACAACACATCATCTTACAGAGAAAAGAATCACCATGGCAGTTACAAAAAATATGGACAAAAAAAGTAGTGACAGAAAATTAAGTGAGCAGAGTGACATGGATATGGAGAAGCACAGAAGAGAGCTTTTTAGGTTTCATGGTTTAGCCTATCAGAAAGGATAAATTTGCAACATGAATACTGGGCAAGCATTAGGATATCAGCAACCACCTCCTTGCACTGCCAAAGGAGCAGATAAAGCATTCTGCCTCCACTGGTTTTTTTCCCACATCCCAAATTTCTTTGGTTTTGTGGTGCTTTGTCCCACCAGCAAAAAATTACAATGTGAGATAAAGATGCCAAATGTATGTAAAATTGAGTCAACAGAATGTTAGAATCCTATCTTTGAATGAAATTATTATATGGCTCCATTAAGCCTAATTTAAAATAAGGCCGTCTAGTCTCCTTTCTGCCTCAATTTTCTAGGTGTTCTCATGCCACAAGTCACATCCAGCTCTGTCCAAGCAGGACTGAGTTCCTGTTGCTTTAGTTCAATGCTTCAGAGACCCACTTTTGTTCAGAGCTCTGCACAGGGCAGTGACAAGCACTTCTCATTTTTTCCCAAATGAGGATGTTCTGGAGTTAATCAGATCTTTGCTCTGGAAGAAAGCTGCTCACCTGCTTGTAGACAGACAGATAACCACTCTGAATCAACTGGCCTAGGGAGCTCTAGCTTGCCAGTGGATATCAGAACAGGTCTAGGAGAGGGAATTTAAAACAGTACCAAACTCAAAACCCAAACGCTTCCCAAACCCTCCCTGCCCTTCCCCAGAAAAACCCCAACCCCCGCAAAAGCCCAAACACATGCTGCTCACAAAGCACAGGCCGAGGGAGGTCCCTGCTGGCAGGATGATGAAACACACGTGTACCAGTGGCAAACACATCATCCACCTGCTCCCACAAATAGTTTCTTCCCTCTCTGGACCCCACAAACACTGCACAGTTACTTTGCACTCACCCTGGCACCAGCCTCTCGCTCCCAAAGGCACCACCACACCCACCGCACAAGGGCAGCTGCCTCGTGGGCAAAGGGGGAATCCCAGTCTCCAATTCACCGTGCTTACCAAGGATAAAAATTCCCAGCATACCTGAATTATCATTCTGCTGAAGCACAGCTGACTGACCATTCCTGCAGCTCCTTCTGTTGCAGATGAGCAGCAGGATGGGACCCACCTGGGTTCCCACACGACATCGGTCATTTTTTCTGTCGCGTGACAGGCATCAGATACCAGTAACATTTAGGAGTTCATCAGCCAACACTGGATATTGGTGTATTGAAAAGAAGGAGGAACAAAATAAAACAACGGATCTTGTCTCAGCTTTTTTTCTGTATTATCTTACATGGCTGCTGCAGAATTTCAACCACAACAAGTTTCAGGAGACGCACACCAGAAATAATGCTTCACTATGGTGAAGACACTTATGATACAGGCGGGGACAAACTAAGCTCAAAAAATGTTTATGGGATGAGACACACATTAACTTCCAGACCATAAAAATGACTGTGCAAAAAAGGCAAGAGTTAAAATAAATATTCAATGAAGGAAAACATATTTTACAGCACACCGACATTATGAAGAGGTTCGATTTTCCTCTTACAACTGACACAGTTGAGAGTAACAGACATTTCCAGTGGCTCAGGAAACAAATTTAATTGACACTAGAATGAAGGAAAGCATACAGGGTTTTTTTAAAAAAAAGCTTTATTACAAATCTTTAGGTTTAAGAAAATATCCCAAAACTGTCAAAGTAGTACGAAAAATGCTGTTATCTGATTCACAGTCACCAGTTTTCTCCAACAAACATAGCATACAAAAATTGATATAAACCACGGCAATTCTTTTTGGTGACGCAAGTCAGATATTTGTAATTCCAAATTCCCTGCTGACAACTGAGATGCTGCTGGCAGGGGGATAATTAAATTGCACTGGTTTTGAAAACTGGAAGTTGGGATGGAGAGGTTATATATACATATACACCTTTTGTATTTTACCACACGTCCAGGTAACTCTGGGCAAACACAACATGGCCCAGCACAATACTAAAGCCTGTATAACCTGGAGAGCCAGGGAATGTGTGTATGTGACATTAAGTTATTCTCTGTGCTCTGGTTCCCATCTGCTTTTACATCTCAAACCTAATAATGACCAGTTGTTTTCCACTCTCATTTACAGAAACAGTGAGGTTGAGGTGCTGCTGGTCTGTCTCTTCGGACTCAGAACGTGCCAGGTGCACTGCATGCAGACACAGGATCTAAAAATGCAATGCAGTTCAAACATCACATAATTAAAGTGGGAGTTTTAGGAGATTGTACACTGAATTTCCTGCAAGTGACCGAATGCATTAAGGTCTCCCATGGAAAACAGGGCATTTCTCATGCCATTCAGAGATAATTCATACAACAAATGAAGAAGGAAAGAACTGACATATGTTACACTCCTAAACTGAGGCACAGACTGCTGCAAAAAACCCAAAAGGTCTGCAAGTGTGCCAGGGATTGAATCCACACCTGCCCTACAACTCTTAACCGTAGGTAGTACCTGCAATGGCTGGAAGCTGCACCACAGACCACTGGTAACAATATTCTCAAATCCTTTGAACTGCACAGGACTGAGACACCACAGCTCAGAGCTGCAGTGAAGATGAGGCTTCAGTAGAAGTGTGAAGATCCGAAAGGAGCAGGATGAAACATTTCTGTTACAGTACCTGCTCAAGGTATTGATACGATCTAAAAAAATCCCCAAACAACTCTATAATTTAACTGTTTTTATCAGGTGCTTGAAGGGGATTTTCTATGGAGCAATCCTCCTTTTGCCAACAGCAACTTGAAAGAAACCGGCACCATGTTAAAAAACTACTCAGTGCATTTCATTCATTTTGCTGTTTCAACTTCAGTTGAAAAGCACAGAATTGAGAGTTATTCAAAGAAAACTGCTCTGCAGGAGAGCAATTAGAAATCAACAGTCTCTCATTACCAGAGCAAACAGGATGGAAGATGCAGAAGTGATTTACAGTAATTTCCTTCCCCGTGCAGACCAGACTAACCCTAGGTTAATCAGGGCTACCTGGAACATTTCTTAAAAGCCACCTGCTGGTAAGGAAGTTGCCTCATTCCCCTGCATTTACTGAAAACCTGATCTCTGAAACGCTGTAATGAAACAGCCCAAAATCTTCATTCCAAAGAAGGAAAAATATTTCATGTACATTCTTAGGTGTGAACCTTCAGGCTTGGGAAACGTTTTTCTAGATTGTCAGCAAGTGTCTGATCAGCCTCACGCAGGACTTCAAGGAAACTCTCCACCTGGAAATAAAACACACACACACAAGGAGAAAAAAAAAACCAACCCAACTTGCATGAAACACAGAATTCTTATACTGGCACAGGGGCTCCTTCTACTTCTGTACCTTCCAAATAAGAGCAGCCAGCAGCAGCCACTGCAAAGAATAATGGAAAATGCCCCACAGTAGCTACCTTCCTCCTAAACCCCACAATTCCAGTTGGTCAAAATGTTGAAATGTTACCACTTTCTTCAAACCCTTACTTCCTCATTTAAAAGAAACAGAGAAACTTTTCTCACCCAGAGAAAAGCTCCCTATGAAAAATATTTAGAATAATTCTTCTATAAAAATACACAGGACAAACTTCCAGGTAGGATAAATTTTCAGACATTCATTCATTTCAGCACAGTTTGGCCCTGGCATCAGCTGATGATCTCAGCAAAGCTCTGGCTGAAGTGAGGCAGAACAGACAGAGGGGTTAAGACTGTCTGGCACTGGAATGGTATTTTACCTTTGCCTGAGCAATTCTGTCCTGCTTGTACATTGCAGTGCTTGTACACTGGATTTGGAAAGGTCTCACCACCCATGGAGCATTTTTTCAGCTGTGTCACAGACTTTGTCACATACTCACCGATGCAAAATACAGAGGTAAGAGGTTCTGAAAAGCACAGGAACATGTCTGTTCATTCAGGTGTCCCTGGTGCAGTCCTTCTAAGGTATTCTCCTGGAAAGTGAGAAATACAACCAGCGTGTCATGAACAGCTGTTGAAAGAACAAACTCAAAACTCTGCACAGCATCTACAGAATGTGCTTTGTTCTTATAAATGGATAAAACAACCATAACTTCGAGTTCTCAGAGAAAGACAGACACAGCTGATACAAAAAGGTGTGAAAGCCCACACGTCACAAGTCTCTTAACCTGAATGCTTCCACAATTAAAAAAGTCCAGCTGAGAAGGTGAGTTTATATATTGACAGTATTTCTTTTTTTTAAATAAACTGACTTTCATTCAAAAGAAAGGGCAACATACAACTACAGAATTTATCATACAGAATCTTGGCACCCAGAAAAGCTGTGCCCCTCCCATCTCCCACACATGTTTCTACTCACCTTCTGGTTGATTCTCTAATGAATTCCTGGTAAGCAACTGCACTTGCACAGGAAAATGCCCACATTAATAGTAAAGACTTTTTCTTCCCTACCCCGCAGAAATCTCTACTATAATTTTGTTTATTCTTACCTTGGTTAGTTCTTGAAGCATATTGGAAAGTAATTCACAGCAAATATCCTTCAAAATTTTTAAATGGAAATCTTCCTCATTTACATCAGTCCTCCCAGTCTCCTCTTGCTCGGACTCCTTGGAGTCATCAACAGCTCTCTTCCCACAGCCCTCCATGTATTGTAAAATACGAATCAAGCTCCCAATCAGTGGCATATCTTAATACAAAGTAACAAGAACAGTGAACTTTAACACTGAAAATTCTTGCCCATCCTTTCAAGGCATTAGAATTTTGAAACACACCACCAGATTTTACACAAAAGCTATAGCAATGTATATTCCAACAGTATCGTGTTCCGTTACTCAAAGACAGTTTTAAAGAAGCAAGTGGAAATGTAGTAGAAAACCAAAACCATTATATCTATAAAAAGTATATGCCACTGGTAAGGAGTACGAGAAGGAAGCTGTCTTTAGCAGTACCCAGTGAGGGCAGCAGGTTAAATTTGCATCCAGATAATCCTATCTGACAAACCAAACTGCACGACGTCTTTCTGCTGCAGGTGACCTTGACCCACATTCTCAACACAGGCTTTTAATTCTAAAGACTTGTCCATGGATTGAAAAGTTAAGAAATGACAGATGGATTTAAGTAAGTGCAGAATCTCCCCCTACTAAAAAAAAAACAAATTACTCCATAAAAATAATGTATTACTATATTTTAGCAAAAATAAATTCTGCAATTTTCACTAATTTACACAATGGAGAAGACTGAGCAGAACCTGTAGATTCTGGTACTGTAACTCCTCAGAATTTACAGCCCATCCAGTAACTGAACTTTGGGCTAGCTGTGATTTTGAGTAACCAGGAAAGAGTCTGACTGTATGCAACGTCACTGAATTGAACCACCTTTCGCACCCACATAAAGTCAATTGTGAATATTGACTTAAAAGAAAAAAGAAAAAAAAAACAAACAAAAAAAAGTATGACTTGCTTTTCCTCATCCTGGTGTATTCCTGCTCTGTCTGTGAAGCAAACATAGCAGACAGCACGGACAAGATAGAGGCCAGCACAGTCTTCTGCTCCTGCACAATGATCGGTGGATCATCTGGCTGGCAAAGCTCCTGGCAAACGAGGTCATAAAGCAAACTCCAAGTCTCTTTTCCTCCATCAGGAGCCTGCACTTGAGAAAGAAAGAAAGAGAACCCACCAACCCAACAAATTTAATCCAGGTATGTGAATTCCTTTTCTCCCCAATAAATATGTGATGATCCAGAAGTTACGGCCTCTCTTGGTCCCCTCACACGTAGCAATTCCAGCGTCTTACCAATAGCCTGGATACCCTCATCCACCGTGGTCAGGAGCTGCAGGATATGCATATAAACATCCAGTCCTTCTGGGTTATCTGATCTACACAGAACAAACAGCAAGAAGACAAATTAAAGTGCTCTTTACTGAGCTTATAGTCTGTGTTTTGGTCACAGAGAAGCCCATCAGCAACCATGGCCATTCTCTTTGCTAACAGACAAGTGGACTCATTTCAAACCGTAAGTCCAGGAAAACATATCCCAGCGATCTGTCAAACTGCACTGCTCCCACTAAAAGCAAGATGTCTGCACACAGGCCTTACAAGGTTATAAGGAGTCTCCCCAGCCATGAAACCAAAAAGAAATCTCCCATACCGGACTTGCTTGGCTGCTTCAAGTATACAAGGCACAATCTTAAAGTCTGGAAGTTCTTCAGGGGAATCATCTACAGATGGTCCTACAGAGCGACAAGTGCCATTTTTGATCCAGTTTAACATCAGCTCTTCATCCAGATCAAAGAGCTTGTCCACTACTTCACCCACTTTCACCAGCAATTCAACTGCACGAGAGAGAATGTTATTTTTATTTCAACAAGACTAAAAATGAAGAGCAAAAATTAGCTCATAAAATGCTAGTATATACAAGAATTCAGAGTAACTTCAGGACTGAAATATATTCATTTTCTTCATAACCTACTTCAGGTTGCTATGTTTAATTCTTTTACGTGGCATAGACCACAGAAATATAAATAATAAATAGGGATTGTTGGAAAGCCCACTGACACCTTCTACCTTGTTATGCCACAGGTGAAGCAGTAACTTTATTCTGCAAAGAGACTTCATGTTCCTGAAAAGTCCTAACTTCTGCTTCTGAAGTAAAACTTTCCAAGATTTGTTTCTAGATACGCAGTTTTATGCTAATCTTCCACCTGCCAAGCTGCATTTTACTTAAACAGATCTGTTATTTCAATAGGATGGAGCAGGATTTCTGAGAATTGTCATTAAAAAAATTGATAAAAAAATTGAAAAAGCTGTATTATTAGGATTCCTTGACAAATTACAACTGCTGTTAGAACTGAGTTGGATGTTAAACATAAATGCTATTCCAAATATTTCCATTTTTAAGTGGTTGGTGTGGTTTTTGCTAAATTAGTGCTAAGAGAGATTTGTGTAGCACATCTGCATACCCACAGTCTGCATAGTATTCAGCTACCAGAGTAAGCGAATCGTTCCTCCAGTCCACATTCCACGATAAGGTAGTTTTAAAAATAGAAAATCCATATCTGACTTGAAAAAAAAAAAAGTAATGAGGTCTTGTTTCAAGGTTCAAAAATGACATCTGTATATCCCTGAATGAGGACTATGTCCTTTCTTTTATTGTGGCAAATAACAATTTCTTCAATTAAACATATTTTGATTCTCCCACAGAGCTTTCTTCCTCCTCTATGAGCGCTTTTCTCGTTGGTTTTATATATATTTATAAACCTGCAAAGGCAGGGCAAAGTTGTTTTGGTGTCCTTTAAACTCACAAGGCTTCCTTTATTTTAAAGAAATTATCTCAACTGAAAATATTTGCCTTTGAAATTGCAAACTTCAGTTCTTATTTTTCTTCTGCAAACACCCACTAAATCCCAGCTTGTTTTGGCAGCTCACCATTTGTAGAGCTGGACATGATAAAGCAAACACAGTCATACACAGAAGGATTTTCTCGGATCCTCTCCACCCAGACGCTGGCCACCTCAGGCTGGGAGAGGCAAGTCAACAACAACCTAGGCAAGAATTCCCCATTTAACAATCAGAAACCAGTTCACTCCTTTTAGCTGTGCAAGTGTAAATCCAAAATAATGAGAATGATGTGACAGAAACAGGAATCTAACTCGTAGCAAAGTGATTGCAGAGCAATGCAGAAACAATAAAAGGAAAGGATGAGAGGATAGTAAAACAGTGAGCCCACTTGTCAGTTTTCTCCCCAGGCCTCAGACATAGAAGAACTACACTAATGATGCATTAATTTCTGAGATGTCCTACCTGCTTGTTTCCAGAAGAGTTGGGGAGTCTGAATCACACAAACGTTGCAGTAACACTTGGCTTTAAGGAGAAAACAGAGGGGGAAAAAGTTAATAAAATCCATCTTTATCTTTAAAAAGGTATAGAAAGGTTAATTTCACAGCTGCACCCATGTTCTGAGATTAAAGCCAGCTCTTCCTAAGTGTGTATGCACTTCCAGTGTCTCAAGACTGCCAAACTTAGAAACTAATTTGACTGGTGATTAAACCCCCCCCAAAAATAGTGGTCTGTATCCTTTTTTCCTTTCCTGAGCACTTCCCACACAAACATGGTCAGCCAAAAGTTAAGAATGAAGATGAGGCTTGGCAGGCAAGCTTAGATCCTTCTCTAACAAATATTCCCTGATTGTGAGTCCAGACAAGCAGTACCTGTGCATATACAAAGCACACAGACACTTACCCAAGATTCTCATCTTTGCTAATGGACATGCAGATGTCCTGAAAACAGGCCATATTCCCTAATATTCCCACACAGATTTCCTGGAAAGTCAAAACACAGTATAATGAGACAACTGCAACACAGTCCACAATTTCACTTCCAGAGCCGTAAGACAAAAGTAAAAGAGGTTCAAAGATGTTTTCCAGTTTGATTTCCAAGCTTTTAGAACCCACTGATTTCATGACAAAGATAGAAATTTTTCCACAGATTCTATACAGATTTTTCTGTTCTATCACACTAGCCTAAAATATACTCAGGTACTATTCAGATGTTTAAGTGTTAAGGTGTTCCATAAAAGCAAATGTATCTTGAAATCAGCTCTACTTGCACATTCTTTGTATACTGTTATGAAGCTAATTTGACAGCCCTGTTATTAAAGCAAAAAGGAGTCCTAAAACAAAAATACCACTACGTAAGCGTGACCCTCACAGATATTCACTTGCTCACAAAAGAAAGGGATCTTAATACAAGCAAAGCCCATTTTCTGATTAAAGAGATCTAAAACAAAATAAAATAAAAACCAAACCCCAAAGCAGTGCATCCCATTAGGATATCCAAGCCAGGTTAATCATTAAAAGGATGCACACTTGTGTAAAGGGGACCTGAAATACCTGCAGGTGACTGGTGCTAAAACAGAGTGAGTCATTAGTTTGAAGCAATTTAAAGTAAAAAAATCAACTCTCTCCACTAAGGTTGACTTCTTAATTATTAACACGATATTACCTCTGCTAAATTACAGCAGGCACTCCTGCTGTAAATAGCAGAAGCTATTTCATGAAAGTAGCTGTGACAGCCAATTTGCATTCAGTTCCAAATTTTGGTTGTACTTTCCAAAGACAAAGTACTAAACTTTCAAAGCTCTATGTGTCTCTACTCATCTCCTGGAGTAAAGCATCTGGTAACTTCTGAAGAAGAGGATTTACATCAACACTGAATACCTTTGAAAATCCTTTCTTGAATCCTACAGTGCTCTGCATAGCACAAGCTGCAAATCAGTGACATCAAAGCAAGTGGAACATTTAAAAATATTATTAAGTATTGGTGTCTAAAAATTCTGAAGATTACTTTTTGTAATCTTTTTGTGTTTACTTCTCATGATCTTGTTCTGATTTGATCGGTATTAAATTAATCTCCCCAAGTGGAGTCTGTTTTGCCCATGACAAATCACAGTCACAGATCACAGTGAGTGATCTCTGCCTGCCCTTACCGTGACCCATGAGCCTTTTGTTGTATTTTCTCTCCCCTGTCCAGTCGAGGAGGGGAGTGACAGAGCAGCTTTGGTGGGCACCTGGCCTCCAGCCTGGGTCAAACCACCACACTTCTGTAGGTCTGACTAAACAAATTCATGACTATTTCTGTTCAGTAATCATAAAACAAGTCAAAAGGAAAAAAAGGCCAGACTGCTGGGTTTTATGACAGGTCTTATAACTATGTTTGATAAACTCAGTCCTCCATCAATGTATTTAGATGAGGATATGTGAGCAGACATGTACCAGCTTCAGCATCACCGAAATTCTTACTGATTAGACCATGCTAAAAACACAATGAAAAAGCATTTTAAAATTTGATTTTGTGTTTTCTACTGGTTGCCCTTACACATTACACATGCAATGGGAAAAGGGAGATAAGTGTAAATGCATGTACAGAGCTATCTACTGTTGCTACTAACACAGGACAGCTCTTTGAGACCCCGTACTTACAGTTAGGCGAGGGCATTTGGACTTGGCAAAAACTCCCATGAATATATCAGGGGCGTTGAACTCCTGAAGAAATAAGGCAACATCCTGTGGAGAAAGCGAACGGAGAAGCAAGTGGACCTCTACAATTTCCAAATGCAAAATCAAAAGTGTTCTGAGATGACAAGCTCGCTGCAGAAAATTTCTTTTTTACCACCAGTTAATACCAATAATCCTTGTTTTTCAATGAGAAAAGGCCAGCAAGCCCTTCTGGGGATTCAGTATGCCAGTGATTTGCTGTACAATGAGCCAAAAAGTCACATTTGCAAGAAAATGCAAATTGCTCCCTATCTCAACAGAAACAGACACTCAGCCAGAATTCAGTAAATACCACGTTTTAAGGCATGACATCACCACGACATATAAAAAAGAAACAAGTGAAGGGATTGCCATTAGCACTTGATCAGAACAAACAAAAGAGGAAATCTCTTTATTTTACCACACTAAAACAGAAGATTATTTCTGTACTTGAGAATAAAGCACCCATGTTCCATATTTATTTAAAAAATCTGAGCAACAAGGTAGGGGATAAAATAATAATACTTAAACTAATATATATATCTTGAGAATTTGTTCCAGCATTTGAGAATGCTGAAAGAAATACCAAGAAGCCGTGTTACACTGCCACTGCAAATCTCCAGCTAAACTCTGAAAGGCTGTTCATCTATCAGAGAAAGCTACGCTTACCAGCAGGACGTATTAAAATTTCTAGAGGAAAATGTGCCTGCTTAGAGATGGCATCAATATTATCCCCATAATCCAAGCTCTGAAGACACAGGCCGCGCACCTGAGTTAACTCCAGCTGCAGCTCCTGCCCTGCCCGTTCCCCTCTTCCAGCGCAGGCTCCACGCTGAGCCCGCTTGGTGCCGCCCCACCCCAGGTGCCCGGCCTCACCCTGCCCGCCGCACCAGGGCGTGAGCAACACCACCAGAACGAGCGCGCTGGCCGAGCCCGCCTGATTCCTGCCTTCTCCCACTGCCAGCAGGATTCTGACGGAAGACTCGGGGCAGACGGGGCCCGAGGTCCGAGTGCCGCACAAGGCTCCTACCTCGTCCATCGACATGTCCCACACCTTGCAAATGTCATTCTCCATCTCCTCGTCCAGCTCCGTCCGGGCTCCCTCGGGGCTGGCGGCGCGATCCGGCTCCGCGGGGGCGATGACCTGGGACACAGCGGGGCGGGGGGAAAACGATCCGGCTGAACCCCCGGCACCACTCGGGAGCCGCTGGGTGTGTCCCCATTGTGCCCCCGCTGTGTCCCCGGGTCTGTCCCCGCTGGTCCACGCTGTGTCCCCCCTAGCCTCGGGAGCGATCGCGTCGCACCCACCCGGCGCTGACCGACACCGGGCCCGCCGCCCGCTCCCTCCCGGCGGCCGCGCACCTCGATGAGGCGGGTGAGGACGCTGAAGAGCCAGTGCTTGCTGTACACCGTGTTCCCTACCGCGTCCCCCTCCTCCTCCTCCGCATCGCTGCACGGCGGTGACGGGTTGCGGTCCATGGCGGCCCCACAGCCGTGCGGGGACAGCGAGGCGGCGNGTCCCCGTAATGCCCCGACACCGCCCCGCCACCCCCGCCCCGCAGTCCCGCAGCCCCGGGAGGATGGATGCTCGCAGCGAAGGGAACAGTTCTCAGAAGGATTTCTTTATTCGACTGTACAAAGGGAGGTGTGACAGGAGCAGAGTACTGCGCTAGTACTTGCTGGGCAGCCCCTTGGGCCGGTAGCGGTTCGGGTCCCCGCCGCTCCGGCCCCACGCGTTCGCCTCCTGGTCCGCCCGGGTGTCCTCGTCGCCTCTGCCGCTCACGCCGCTCTGCCATTTCTCCCGGGCGTCGCTGTGGGGAAGGAGAAAAGGCCGCCTGAACAGACTGCATCTAACTCAGCCTTGTGTTGGTTCCCTCACTCATGTGAAACAGCTTTTCCGCGGGGCTTCTCAAGGTGAGGTGTAAGCACACGCTCGGCCTTTGAAAGCCCGCGGTGGAATCCGTAACTGTTATGTCGGGAAATGAACCAGCAGTGAAGGAGAGTTCCTTATCAGAAATGCAGAGGAAGGAATCTGCCTTCTCGGCAGGACAAGAAGAAAGGCTGACGCTCATGTGGCACCATTCCTACACAGATCGGCTGTCCAGACGGGAACTACTTCCCCTTCCCTCTGCTGTCCTTCCAGGTGCAAAGCTGCGCACAAGTCAAAAAGGACCTCACTCCAGCTGGAACGCCTGGATCCCTAATAACTCACTGTTAACAAGCCAAGCACACTCTGTTACCTGATCACCTTCGCTGCCCAAGCACCACCAGGTCCTCTCCGGGCAGCCTCATAATTCCCACGGGCATGGAAATACTTGTCGGCACCTATGTAATTTGCCTCGCGCATGTCCTTGTATGCTCGGAACATGTCCCGCGCCCCTGAAGAAAGCAGAGAAACGGAGATGATGTTGACTTGAAAGAGTTGCACCAGAAATAGTTCGGTACGATTTCAGGCAGGAGCTGAAAGGCCCAAGGAGCAGTAACAGAGTGAGGCTCTGCTCCACACCAGCCTTTGCACAGGGCTGTGCCCACAGAAAGCACCTGTGGGGGCTGATCAAGGCCCTCGTCCAGCAGCAGAGACCAGCGGGGCCTCTAACGTGGAGCTGCGGATCTCCCGGCTCTGGGGGCTGCACCACTGACTGCTGGTAACCTGTGCTCGGGGAGGGGTTCCTGAGGGAAGGGCCCCTGGTAACAGCAGCTTACCTCCCACAGCATCCCGGATAAAATGTCCAGCTCGGACTACTGCTGGTCTGTCAGCACTCGCACACAGAGCAATGGAGAGCAACGCGATGCAGACCCAGAGCCTCATGGTTCCTGGCCAAGCCTGACAGGGAGCTGGGAGACAGTGAGAAAGGTGAGCAGTTCTGGAGCACCTTTGAGTACCCACCACACCCCCAGCTGTGCCCCAGCTGCTGCTCCAGTGTTGAGGGCTCGCCCAGGGCCCCCTTCCCCCCTTGCAAGGAGTGGTGCCCTCTGTGCAACCACAAGCTCCACAACAGAAGCAGATGCACATGAGAAACCTGCATTTCAGCACTCCCTGCTGCTCCTGCCATGAGCACAAAGAAGCTCCACATGGTGAAGCATCGGTCCTGCTCCCAAATACCAGCTCAAAACACTGCACACAGCTCACAAATTCAGAATGTCACTCACCGCTGCAGAAATGCAAAGCCAAAGGAGATGGAGATTGTCTCATGTGCTCTCAGACTCAGAGAAGGTATTTATAAGCAATTCAAACCCCTCAAAAGAGGAAACTGGAAAGGATACCCACAGTTGGGAAATCCCCACCAGCACTCCCAACACAGAAATCATTACTGGAAACCTGTCCTTGTCCTTACTGAAAGGTCATAGCTCATGTTACACAATATTTTAGAAACTATGTGGTGCTTCTTCAGCTGTTCTTGGGACTATTTGCTCCGTAACAACCACACTGAGAAACTGCCTTGAAGGCTGAAGAGTTTCATATGCTTGAAGTGTTACTGTTGTCTCAAGGGTGACACTTTTGTTTGGATCTTGGGCTGAACAAAGCTCGGAGGGGAAGGTGCCTGGCTGTCTGTACATTGAAACACAAGGTCAGGTCTGTATCTGTGCACAAGGAATGTGTGAGCTGCATTACCAGAAGGGCTGCAGGAACTGCTAAGTGAAATTCCCATGTGAGCCAGGATTGCCAGATGAATCCCAGAGTTAATGGAATGGAAAATGTGAAGTGTTGCTCTTAACTGCATTGCAAAGCAAACTGCGTACACCTACATCCCTGCTGGTAATGCTCTAAGATAGCACAGACACACACACCATAAAGAGGGTCTGAATGGTTCATTTTGTCTTGGCTTGCTCTCACAGACCCCTCTCGAGGGACTCCAGCCACCCTGCTGCAACAGCGGCTCCGTGGGGCTCAGGTGGAGAGTTTTGGACAGCAGTCAACATTTTACCTAAGGGGAAATTCAGAACCATACAGCCACAATTCTGCTACATTTTAAATCAACTGTCTCACCCTGTTGGCGTGGTTCACTGTTTAAGTACTCGCTGTGCTCTCCCTGCTTAGAGCCTGCTCGCTTCCCGTGGTTTACAACTTGACACAACCCCTTCCCCTGCAGAGAGCTCCAGGGTTGAGTGCAGTTGCACTGGAGAGCGAGTGTGCAGAAGGTGTCCCCATTCTGTGGTCTTGTGCATGATTTAAGAAGTCTGAGAGCACTTTACATTTCCCTCAGAAGAGTTCAGGGTAACTGCCCCACTCACAACTCTGCCACCATAAACAATTCACTGCTGGATCTGCAGGGCAAAGGCGTGAGTTGAAAGAGGTGCAATAAAGCTAATAAAGTGTCAACAGTAACTTCCTTGGGCATCACTGGACTTCGGCCAAAAAATTCAGCTTAAAGGGAGAGGAGACATTTTCCACAGACAGGCCTGGAGCAGCAGGACAGATTACCCTGTAGTGTGATGTATCTCAGAACAGAACAATTTGCAACAAGAATCTAAACCCTAACACAGTGGACAGGGAAACCTTGCAAAAAGCAGGCAGCAGATACAGATTTTTGTCCCCTGGCACCCCTGAACCTGATACCTCACAGTGTAACAGCTCAGCTACTGCAGGGACCGGAGTGCACCTCTGTTCACATCCCGATGACCTACATCCCTACACCCTTGCAGCACATGGCAGCTCAAGTGCCTTCTCTGCTGGTGGCAAGTAGCCCTGTCTGTCATATTTTTGGTTTTAAAAAATCTGGAATATTACTCCTTAAGTTGGGGTACAGGCATGTGGCACGTTGCACAGGGACTTAGAATGAAGCATTGCCTTTGAAACTGACCTAAGGAACTTTTTCCCTACAAGAGCTCAGACACTTTGGACCATAGAGGATATTTTGAGTCTTACATTGTTTCACATTATCTCCAAACCAGCATTTTCTGCAAAACATGAGGATAATTGCAAGAAGGCAGGTGCTGGAGGGGTTCTTTAGAAGATCTCAGAGGGCATCCTCCTGTGTCCAGCAAGGACAGCAGCAGTGACGACAATGCTGGAGCTCCCCGTGGAACTGAGATAAAGCTGCAGCTTGGGGCTCCAGCAGGGAACAGCCTGGGCCCTGCTTTCCAGGAGCCTCTTGGCCTGCTCTCCAGGACACAACCCTCTGCTCACAGAAATGAGCTGCAGCCAGAACTGTCGCTTTCGCAACAGAAAGAGGCAAAGCTGCCTCCGAGCGTGGAGGAAGGTTTGAACAGAGTATTTCTTCCTGGCCTGGCAATAAAACACTGGCAGCACGTGCATGTTGGGAAACAACACACTGAGGGGGGCCTGGAGACCATTTTCTGAGTTTGTACATTCTGATCCAGTTAAGATAAAAAGCAACTGGTTGCCCTTTAACTGTAAATATCTATAAATGCAAGCTACGTTCCACAAACATTCCACAATTTTGCAATCTAAGAAAGTCAGACTGAGAAAGGGGATGAGGTGAATTCCCAGCTCAGGCACAATAACAGTTGCCCTTATTTCTTAATCTGGGAAAGAACAGTACCTTATTTAAGTTCACGTGTGCAATAATTCATTTCAGGAGCTTTGCCAAGTATAGAGTATACACTAACACTGACCTCGGGCTTATAGACATAGGGAATGACTGTAAACTTGTCTCCTTCCAAGAAGCAGACTGAAAATGCAGATATTTATCTGAAGTACAATTGATTCACCTATAGGTTTCTAATAGTGAAATAAATGTGAAATAATGTATGATACTTTTTTCTTTGAAAAAAAACCCAAAACACCGCCACCCATTTCTGTTTAAAGCTGCTCCAGGCTAAGCCCCCTTTATTCATCTCTGCTTTTCAAGGGTCTCTCCCAGCACCAGTCACCCACAAAAATCAAAGCTGAGCTGCAGCTCATCTCCCCAGTGAGGCTGGCTCGAGCTGTCAGTGATGTGTGCTCAGCTGGCTGACAGGAGCCTTGCTCTGTGCAGCTGTGATTTCTGAACAGAAGACCCTCTCATTTTACAGTCCCTTCCCCTTACCCCTACAAGATGAAAACAAACTCATCCAGAACAGGAAACATTGATTTTCCAACTCTGCCTCAGAGAGTAACTCTCACTCTTTATTGACAGCCAAGTTAGTTGAAATGATCAACAAAATGTTAAACACAAGCTCACTTTAAACACGAAATCTGAACACACAGTTCCCATTATGTTACCTGTATGACGCTTCTGACTTGATTTCTCTTAAAAAAAGCTCTAACCGGAATTATGATTTACTGTAAAAAAAACCCAAAAAAGCCCCAACCCGCAGTCACAGTTAACCAAGTGTGCAAAACCCCCACAGAAGTAAGAAGGAGACTGATGCGTACACAAAATACATCAAGCGAATAAAGTGGAACCATAGGGAGGTAAGCCAGGCACGTTCTTGGAAATCCAGGAATTCCTCTGAGGAAGGCAAAGGGAACACTCAGCTACACCACACACTGCATGGACCCAAGGTAGGTAACTGTGGCAGCCCCTGAGGCAGCACCAGGCTCATCTGGCAGGGAAGAGAACAGGCACCAACACCATCTGGTAGGTGCCTGGCTCCCATTCCCAGTGTTACTGTGAGAGCATGGGGTATTCCTGATGGCACAGATCCTTCTACTTCCAATGGCAGAATCTAAACCCCAGAAGATTTAAAGTTTTCTTTTTTAGAAATAGTTCTGTATTGGCTTTTCCACAAGCAACACTCTGGATGAAAGCCTGCCACTCACTGTCTCCCTGGAACTTCACTTCCTCTAGTGAAGTAACCAACCCTCCACACCCAAGTTCTTCTTGCAATCAAGATGAAATAGTCTGCAGGCTGCATCCCTCAAAAGGCTGAAAGTTGTACTAAGCCCTATTTTGATGAAAAGCATTATTTTGCAGCACTTCAAGTGCTGCAAGACTACATAAAAAGATTCCTTATAAAGCAGTATTTTCACGTCATTTTACAACAAAATTATCACTTTTAATTAAATTTAGTTCCAGTGAATGCATTACTTTTTTAGTTAAATGACATTTGTGAAAATTGAATATTGACCAGAGGCTGTGGCTTTCTGCTTAAAATGTGAGTCAGACAGTGAAGAGGGTGAAAACTAGAAGCCTAAAAAGAAACTTGTTGAAAGATGTATTAAACGCAGAAAGAGTGCTAGTACAAGGCATAGTTCTGTAAATGAGATATAAAGTCCAAGGGATTTTGTGAACCTTTATATTCAACCAGATATGTAAAAAGACTTCTTTCTTGACAGCATCCATCTAAAAATACTATGTAAACCTTCAGCTTTTAAAAATATAATTAAAATAAGTCCTCTCACTTCCCAAAATGTCAGATTAATTGTGGAATTACCGAAGTTGACCTGGACTTCAGTAAAATCTTTTGATACTGTTTCTCACAGTGTTCTCCTGGAGAAACGGGTTGCTCATGGCTTGGACATGTGGACTGTTCACCAAGCAAAAAACTGGCTGGATGATCAGGCCCAGAGAGTGGTGAGAAACGGAGTTAAATCCAGCTGGTGGCCAGCCCCGAGTGGTGTTCCCCAGGCCTCAGCGATGACCCAGAACTGTTTAAGCTCTTTATCAGAGATCTGGATGATGGCTCAAGGGCACCCTCAGTCAGTCTGCAGACACACCAGGGTGGGTGGGAGTGTTGATCTGCTGGAGGGCAGGAAGGCTCTGCAGAGGGATCTGGACAGGCCAGGTCAGGGGACTGAGGCCAATTGTGTGAGGTTCAACAAGGCCAAGTGCCGGGGCCTGCCCTTGGGTCACAACAACCCAGACAGTGCTACAGGCTGGGGCAGAGTGGCTGGGAAGCTGCCCGGTGAGAAAGGACCTGAGGGTGCTGGTGACAGCAGCTGAACATGAGCCAGCAGTGCCCAGGTGGCCAAGAAGGCCAAGGGCATCCTGGCCTGGATCAGCAATAGAGTGGCCAGCAGGAGCAGGGCAGGGATTGTCCCTCTGCACTCAGCACTGGTGAGGCCACACCTCAAGTGCTGTGTCCAGTTCTGGGCCCCTCACTGCAAGAAAGACATTGAGGGGCTGGAGCGAGTCCAGAGAAGGGAAATTAAGCTGGGGAAGCATCTGGAGTACAAGTCCTGTGAGGAGCGGCTGAGGGAGCTGGGGGTGTTTGGTGTGGAGAAAAAGAGGCTCAGGGGAGACCTCATCACTCTACAACTGCCTGAAAGGAGGCTGCAGCCAGATGGGGGTGAGTTTCTTTTACCCAAGTAAAAAGGGATAGGACAAGAAGAAATGGCCTCAAGTTGCTCCAGGAGACATTTTGATTCGATATTATGAAACATTTCTTCACCAAAAGGGTGTTCAGGCACTGGAACAGGCTGTCCAGGGAAGTGGTGGAGTCACCATCCCTGGAGGCATTTAAAAGCCACGTAGATGTGGCACTTTGGGACATGGTAGAGTGGTGGATCTGGCAGCGCTAGGCTAGGCTATTGGTTGGAGGGTTGGATATTCAGCATCTTTTGCAACTTAAATGACTGATTCTAATCCCACTGTCCCGAGGTTTGTTGGAACATCACAACTGAGGTTTATGGTCACATTGCACAAACAGGTATGGGCAATTTAGAAATACTGTGCTTGTAGTTTAGCAGCAAGTTCATTTAACAAGTTTGTCCATTAATCAGCATTTTTAACCGTATCCACTACTTAAAAATATTTTCCTCCCATTTTAAGACTTGGCTTGGTTAATGTATTTCAAATAGGCAAGACCTGTCCGTATAATTTAAGAGGGGGAAAAACCAAAGGGTACCGTAACAAACAATTCTACAGCAACAGTAAAGGTAAATGTCATTTACAGGAAAGTCAAACAAGTATAGGCTTAGATGCTTCCCAGGAATGGTTTCTCATGTTTGCAAACAAAGAAACAAAGAAATTTTATACACCATAATTTAATACTTAGAGGCTCATATCCCTAAACACTTAATTTACAGACTCAGAAAATAAATTCGGCAATTTTCATCTTAGAAATCTGTAAGCTTCATTTCAAGATAAATACTGGTTTGTTTTGATTTATGTTCTACAGTTCAAAACTCATCTCCAAAGGAATAAGGAGGAACTGTCACCAGTTGCAGGTCAGATACTTGCCAGACGGAGACTGGCTCAGTATAACTCAAGTTTTAAACAGAAGTTTGTTATTTTTAAGGGCCTGTGAAATTTAAGAGGCACTTTAATATACAGTCATTACAGTATAAAATGTTCCCAGAGTTCTCCCAAGTTGTTTTCTATGCTTGCTGAGACCACAAAAACCGGTCACACCTTTCCAACATGGACTGAATCAGCGCTCTGAAATTAAAGCAAAGGGGAAAAAAAAGGTCAAACAGTAAAAATCTAACAACAGAAAGAACAACTGAGTCTTGGTTTGCTTTTTAAAGAAAAGTTTGTAAAAAACATGATTGCATTTCAGAAGTAACATCCTGACATGACCATTCACACCACTGGAAGGAATAGGAGAAACCAGAGTATGTACAGGTCTCGGCAGGACAGATCTCTTTTCAGAGAATCTCCTTCACATACATCTTTAGTGTATGATTTCCTGTTTACTGATTTTCAATTTTAAAATGCCTATAGTGCAAAACACACAGTTATTAAACAATAGGAAAACTTTCAGCTGAGTCTAAAACTGAAGGTAAAAATGTGAAGCACTTAATCTTCTTGTGAACTGAAAAGGAAGTTTAAAGCACCGAGGAGTTCCAAAAAGAATAGTGTGGATCTTCTGCTGACACATGTCTTACCTCTGCCTTTTCTCAGCAATTCTCAGTATCTCACAGACACCAGTAAATCTCTCAGACAATTCTAGTGTCAAGCCACACTCCTGCAAGAGAGGCAAGGCACGATTTGGGCCGATGGCCTTGGCCAGCAACAGAGCGACATTTTCCACAGTGATGCAGTCTGGGCAGCTCGGGCCTCCATTGCTGACAGCATTCCCATTCTGTGGGCCCTGGTGGTGGAAAGCTGGGCTGTGATTCTGTGCAAGATGCAGAAGAAACTTCCATTCTTCTATGGTCTCTGGAATGGAACCTAGATGTAAAATTCATAAAATGACGATTATTTTAAGCCTACTTTTTAAACTATACTGTAGTAAAAGGGAAGCTAGCTATTCTGTTTTACTCTGAAGAGTCTAGGAAACCAAGCATTATCAACAAGCAAATTGTGCACACAAATGTACTGCCCTGACTGACTCAGTGTCAGGATTTAGTGGTGAACACACAGAGCTTCACAATAGTTCAGTATTCAAGGCTTTGAGTTAAGTCAAGAGACAAAACTTTTGTCCACCTTAGTGTTAGCATAGAAACACATAACCATGGACGGGTTACATGCAAGGTGCTTTAGTAAGGCACCGCGGGAGAGGTGTACAAACCCAAATCAATCCCCAACATGGATTTCAGGTGCTCACATTATATACCCTTCTCGTTGTATAATGATATATTAATCATTTACCCAAGCATAAACCTCAAAACCCCCCAAACGATCATCTATTATGTGTTTTCACTCAAGCATAATTTTCAGCCCCCCTTTCCCAGGTGCAGCTACACAATTAACTCATCTAGCTTAGTTTCTTACCCCCTAAATGAATACTCAAGTTCAGGCTTGCCTCCTACCATCCAGGCAAGTACACAAGGTCAGGCTGGCCTGAACAGAATGTCTGTCTTGCTCTTGGGGCCTACTTTGGTTACTACAATTTAGAAACATTTTAACCCTATGCTATCATTAGGGCTTGAGTGAATTTTCTTCTAAGTTCTGCCTTGCGGTACAATGCTTTGCTCACCCTAACTTTGGATGTGTGCACGTGTAGTGGGGGAGTTTTGTGCTGTGCAGGGAGGCTTCCTATTCCTCTGTCTATAACACCAAGTTTGGCTTTTCCTCCCAACTGAAACAAATCAAGATTCTTTAACTTTTAAGCATTTTCTAGCACAACTGATTTCACAAAGGACAGCATGAAGATGCAAGAGTATAACACCCATCTATGTGTTTCCAATATGCTGTACTACACACAGTTAGGGCTACAAAAACACTTCAAAAAATAAAAGTTCAACTCAGCTTCGGGCAAATCACTATGTAAGGGCAGTCCCTACATTACAGAAGTATGTTTGCACAGATTAAGAACCACTAACCATCTTCTCCATTCAACAGGCTCAAATCATCCAAATGAACAATATTAGTAAAGGCTTCTCTTCTTCTATCCAGCTCCAGACAGAGAAAAAGATATCCAGGCCAAAATCTTGAATAAGAGAGTAAAGATTTCCAGGAATCAAATACTCAGTTCAAACCAAAGTCAAGAACAATTACAAGCTCATTTAAGTTTCAGTAAAGACAAAAGCAACTAAATTTAATGAATGTCAGAAATAGAGTAGAGACATGAGGAATACCTCCCATTTGGTACATTAAATTGGACATTCAATATCCATCCTCAAAAAAGGAAAGGTTTTTAAATAAACCCCATCCAAACAAGATGCAGATAGGTCATTTTCATTTGTATCTTCTCAGGGTCAGAATAGCCACTAACCAAGTATCAAGAATTACCAAGTTTTCTCCTTACCCATGTGATTTACAGATGTCAGCCATCTTCTCTTTCATAACAAAATCAGCTGGGAGTTTAATCAAGAGCAGAATGAGCTGGCTGTAGCCCCAAGTAAACAAATGTGATCGTGGCCTAGAAGATGAGAAATTCAGTTTTAAAGCATTACTGATTTTCTTCAGAACATTACGGCAGATCTATGTAATGAGAGGAGGAAAAATGAATGAAACACCATGCGCAGTCTCGGTAGAGCAGTCACTCTGGAAAGCATTACAGATAAAAGTTATTAAATCCTTTGGTTGTTTCTGCTGGACTCTGCAAAATGCTCCAAGGAGTCAGTGATCCAAAGTGTCGCACAAAATCTAACCCAAAAGCAGACCTGTTAAATCTTTCTGCTGCACTCAGGACCTCGGGTGAAACCCACTTTACCTGGGATTTCCTTCCTCATCCACAGTGTTTGTCCTTTGTGGAGCGTCATGAGAAACTGCCAAGCACAACCAGTCCAACCGTACAGACTCTGGCTGCAGAAGAGACCTAAGGAGAAATGGCCTGAAAAACAAAGTAGACATTAAAAAAAAAAAATCCTAAATCCTACCAGTTTTAAATATACCAGATATGGAGAAGCAGAGATTGTGTGCGGACAAATTAACAAAAAAAGGGGATGGAAAATCAAATGTGGAAAAGCCTAAAATGATTTATGTCTCTAGAAACTGAGGCAACCACAGAAAATTGTTCGCAGGTTTTTTTTCCCCAGATTTGGTTTGGGGTTTTTCGGGTTTGGTTGGGGTTTTTTTTGTTTGTTTTTTGGGTTTTTTTTTTGTTTGCTTGGGTTTTTTTTTTTAATGCCATCTAACTCTGGTACACTGAACTGCAGACACAGGAACAAAAAAAGTCAATTCCATTAAAAGTATTATTTAGGAAAACCCTTTTAAAACTAGAATCTAACCTAACAAAAACTCCAGTCTAAGGCTAACTAGAACTGGCAGAATTACTTGGAACCTAATGCTAAAGAACACCAAGCAGACAGATCCAGAAACACTAAAAAATGTCCCCAAAAGCCAAAACAAAAAAAAACCTCCACACAGCTACACGATGAAGAGAAGAGACAGATGAAAAGGATTCTATATTCCCCTTACCTTTTATCCTCCGGCTTTGATTTCATCAGACTATCTAAATATGCTAAGAAGTGAGCTGGATCATTCCTGCAAAGCTGTTTAATATCAGAAGGCAAAATAGAGGGGTGGAACTTGATCAGGGGCCGAAGAGCTGTTTCCCCAAATTTTTCATAAAGCCTGGAGAAAGAGAGAGAGAATAAAAACTATCTTCAGTACCAAACAGCAAAATAATTTTTTCAAGATCTCTTGCAAGTTCAAAGTAGTACTGAAAGGTGATGTCTCTAAGAGATTCCAGAAATTTTCATGAGATGCTAAGTGAAGCAATTCCTGCTAGGAAGTTAACAAGGCTGAAGAGAAAAAGAGGATTTGGATACAAACCTTTGAGCATGTGCCAGCAACAGTGGGCTGTCATCCCACGGCCCCAGGTCATGTAGGAGCTTCAGTATTTTTAACATATCTTCACTTTCCATTGCTAAAGCCACTGGACTGTGACAAGTTAGTTCTGAAATAAATCAGTGCAAAAGTTAAAAGATACTGGCAATTATTTTTTCCTTAACATGTCCTACCCCTCCTTTTGTCCTTCTACTGAACAACAGTTATCACACGGGAAGTTCAACACCCACCTCAATCCTGATGAAATGCAGGTATTAACCTACAGGCACGAGTGCAGTCCAACTAAGGACAAACTGGGAATGCATGTACTACTTTCACTTCTAGGGCTCTCAGAATCCAAACAGTGAAGAGATTGCCAGAAACACAAACACCAGACACCAACCCTCAAAGCAAGATTCTGTTGTTTAACTGCTCTCTGTTGGAGCAGAATCAATGTTAAGGCTTTAATTCCCTCTTAAAAGAAATACATGAGGCAGAAGCTGAGTGCAGAGCACAGAAAAGTTCTGTTTTCCGATATCATCATGAAGCTTTGGTTCAATAAGGCTAAAGAGGCATCAAAAAGTTCAGAAAGTATTTCTGTGGAACAGGGAAGCGAGAAGTGATCACAAGCCACTCATTTGCATGGAACCATCTACTCCATTCAGTTTTGTTTCATATTAACCACATTCCTTTACAAGTTGAATCTTCCAGTGCAAATGCTGAAGCCCCTCTCCTCCCTTTTGCCTTGTTTCCAGAGACTCGTGATTCTAATTATGCTGCTTTGCTCTCAGAAGCACGTATGTTTGTTTGTAAATAGGCTGTGATCACTACAGTGTTCAATCAACAAGGTCCACGCAAACAGGTTCAAAGTTGCAAAGTGGGGAGAGAACAATCTCTCCAAGGAGCCAGTAGTTCTTTTAAGAAATCACAGGTTATTCTGAGGGGAAAGGGACCCACAAGGACCATGAAGTCCAACTCTTAAGTGAATGCTCCATACAGGGCATTACTAGCACTATGTTCTAACCAACTGAGCTAAGTTCTTCCTAAGGGAAGTATTTGGGGGAAAAACAATCAACCAAACAACCCAAAACCAGAACAAAAACTCCCACACACCAAGCATCCTCCCCCGCCACACTACACTGGCAGAAGGAAAATCTGCAGACACAATTATGAGTGTCTTCAAGGTTTTCTCTTTTTTTTTCTCCCAAAGAGTCTTATTTTCAGTTTAAGAAGTAAGACAACCTTCATTATTTACCTTTCAATCCTGCAATGTATGTTTCCCATACATTAGGGCTGGTGGCACACGTGGTTATAATACACTGCTTTACTCTCTTTAAATCCAAAAGAAAGAAGTAGTTTCGCATAAACCTACAAGCCAAGGTCCCTGAAGCTGCTGGTGGCAGACTTCCCTCAGAGCTCTCCTCAGCCTCACCACTCCCACAAGACAAGACACGCAGCTCAAAGCACAGAGTTGTCAGCTCCACGAGGTCTTTCAGAACATCTGGTTCGATGACACAGGGAGGAGACACCTGAAAGCCGCAGCCCGGAGGCCCCATCAAATCAGTACCATTTTCACACATGGTATCATCAGTATTTTCCTTTTCAATGCAGTCTTCCAAAATACCACTCTGTTCCTTGTCTACTGAGTCTCTGTCAGCTGGAGCCGCTTGCAGGTTTTCCTCCAGGACTGCCCTCTGATCTTCAGCACACACACTCTTGCTTTTCTTAACAGCCAAAGCAGAATGCTCCTTGTTGCTGAATTTTTCTTCTAGATAGACAAGCCATTCCTGTAAGACCCTTCTCATACACTGAGGTTCTAACAAAACCAGGGGATCCTGCAGTTTGGCTCTGCAGCATAAAAAAGAAGTTTGCTAAATTTAACAGTTATAAGATGCCACAAGTGAAGTTTCAAATATGCTTTGTGTAACTATAGTCCTACACTTGACTTAGAGTCAGTTGTTGGCTTTTTTGTGATTTTGAATGCATCAAACAATTTAGGCTACTTCACACTGTCTACATTTGATCTCAGTACATTTTGAGCTCCCCAAGATTTCCTTCAGAATGAATTTTTGTTTGCCATTTTGATTTTTTTAACTATGCCTGTAATTAAGCCAAAGGGATAATGCTAGAGGAGCTTTTAGTGGGTTTTGCTTGGTTTTAAAAAGAGGAAACAAATCATTCAGCAAATGAGATCCTCTCAGGTTATGTTAACAGACATTTAGAGCATCACTCTTACATACACGTACGAATGAAAAATGAATGAAATAAAAATACAATGAATGAAAAAAAATTTTAAAAACCCAATAACTTTTTCTGCCAAAGCCCAATGTATCTGTACAGTAAAAAGCTTCTCTGCTTACATAGCTTCTGCTGTTGCAGCCTTGAGATCTCTCAGACGGTCTTCCTCAGGAAGCTGGCAGTTCTGGGGTTCTGACCTAGAAAAACACAATCATTTGAGTCTCATTTGAAGTATTAACTTTAATAACTTAAGTGAGGATTCCCTGCCAAATTTTTTCAACAACACTAATTCCTTTATTAAATACAAAGCTTTCATTTGTAAGAAGGAACAGCTCAACAGAAATTATGGATAAATTCAGCATGAAGAGCAACAGATAATATTATTTTTGTGGCCTTCTTAAGTGGTTCTACTCCAGCTACAGTATATTTCTGCAGGTACTGAACAAAAAAAAGTACCATGCCACTGTATGAAAGTTAGTCCAAAATGGTAAATTAGCACTGGAATATGAAATTACTTAGCTCTGTGTTTATTGCTTTATCAGCTCTAAGAAAGGAGTTGGGAGAACCAGTGAAACCCACCGTTGGAACGAAGGCAGTTGGAAAAACCTAATGCCAAGTTCCTCATTCCACTTGAAAGAGTTTTTCCTTAGGTTGCTATCCTCAGGACATCCAGCAAATAAAATTGCTAAGAAAACGTGATTTTGTACTTACTCTTTTTCTTCCTGGGGAGATGCTACCGGATTAACAGTTAACTCTGGCAGCTGCTCATCATCCTTTGCTTCATGCTTCCCTCTAGATTCAGGACTTATATGAAGCGTGCCAATCTTTTCCGTGGTTTTGCGTACAAAGCTGGAAACACTGGGAATCACAAGTTCCAACGTTTAAAATCAAAAGTTCAAAAGCAACCAAACCAAGCATTTTTTCACTCAAACCATCATTTCAGAGACTTTATAATCTGAAGAACTCTTGAGAAAAGGATGAGCGCAGTGATGACCAACAGGAGCAAAACGTACTAAGAACCTGCTCAAAATTCACACTTCAGTCATGGTCCATACTTCCAGCACAGAATAGAAACCTGAAGTATTTAACACTCCTGCTGGAGAAACAGGATCACATACCAACACTAGATATAAATTTTGACACGTATTTGTAGGCAAATAAGTGCAGATTGGCTACACTGTATTTTAAAGCTTTTAAACATAAAGCATCTTTAGGAAATTGTGTCCCTCCTGATGGTAAGAAACCACTTTACAATGCTTCAAATTAATTCTTCAGATTACAAAGCTCACCAAAAATGTCCTTTTCACTCAGCAGTCCCTATTCCTTCAGGTATTTTATTGAAGAGGAAGATCAATGAACATACCAGAACTCAATTACTTCTACCACTGCCACAAAGAGAATTACGTCAACAAGATTTGAACAGAAAAATAAGCTTTCTGCTCCAGAACTAAAAAAAAACCAAAACAAACCCAAAAACCCCAACCCAGCATCTTTTACTATAACAAGGTATAGCAGAAGTTGAAAGGTGGCTGCAGAAAGCAGCAAGGATTCAAATTTAGCAGAACAATTGGACTTTAATGTATAGAAGGATTAAAGCTGAACTTTTAAAGATTAACTGTAAACATGATAGTATTTTATTCAATGAGTACTTTCATGCAGTGAATACTTGAAAACTTAGCTTTCATTATTAGCAGAAACACTTATTACTAGTAAAATCCTAAAGGCTGTTTACAGTTTAGAAAGAACTCAAAACATTGCATGTACTTCTGATGTTTGTTCTGAGATCCTCACACTGCTGATAGCAGCTACAATCCCTTGTTGGAGGACACGATTTACATGCTGAAGTGATTAAAGGAAGGCTATGCAATTTTTCAGGCCATTGCTGGGCCAGAGACATTTTAGCTAAGTAATTAACACACAGCACTTTCATAAATATCTTAAGTTATATATTTAACACCATCTCCTTTATATTTGTACACCCACCCCCTCATCCCCCATTTTTTTTTTAAACAAGTTTTAAAATACCAATGTGATTTATACATAAAATGGACACAGATCTAATTGCACCAGGTATAAGCTACCACTATTCCACAAATGTTTGGGAAATCGATTTGATTCACTGAAAAATTCGTGTGGGGATAGGACAGACCACTTTGCAAGCATGTTTTAGCAGTATCTATCTGCTTTGAATATTTTAGTGTTTGTCCCCAAGCAACACAGGAAGCCTTCCCTCTAAGTTCCAGAAAGGCAAAATCCCAAAACAATATTCAGTAAGTTTCCTTTGAATACAAACCACAACCACAGTTTACAGGATAACAGTAAACATTCTTAGACATTTAACAATTATTAACTCTTTAAAAACTGAGGTTGAAGTCTTGGGTCCACTGAAGTTACCAGCAGCTCTTTGTATCTTCACTGGAGCCAAAATGAAGATTTAAACTGCCTGGCAAACCTGACTGCATCTCTGGTGTTCCATGTTTGCAGAACAGAGTATGAACTAAACCACACAATGCTACAAATTCTGGGGACAGAAGAGGGAAAGATGTAATGGATGATTGAACCTGCTGCATGTTTTACCTTTCTTTGACAGCTTGGAGAGAGACGAGAGGAGATGGGGAACGGAATGACAAAGGAATATTGAATGGGAGAAATGTCTCATTCCGGTCAGCCTCAACCACCACAGATGCATGAGATACGTTCTCTGACAAATGGAATTGAAATAAGAAGTCATGAAACAGTAGTGGCCTGGCAAAAAATGGAACAGTGAAATGAACTGCAAGTCACTAATTCATTAATGGATAACCTGCCCACCATATTTTCCTTTTCAGTGCTCAAGAATGCATGGAGCCAGGTTTCAAGGGCCATTTTACCACCAACTTTGAACCTGGTAAGTCTGCTTTATTAATAATGCTTTGGCTCTGTAGCAAGGCCAATAATGATCAACAACAGTATGAAAACTATCTTCTAAAAGTAAAACAGTCCATTTAGGGGACAAAATCTTGATTTAATCCACTGAGTTATTTATACATCTAGGAAAATTAAGTATTGTGGCATACATCAATTCACGCTGCATGATTTCCAAAATCTAAATCACATGTGAAGAATGGACTTAAAAATCTAAGTGAGCCCACAGCTCTCTCTGGCTTTTGACAAGAATCACAGGAAATACAGAATCACCAAACATTTCCTTTTCTCTCCTATATCCCTAACAGTAGTCTACAGTGTGTTTTGCTTAATCATTTCCTGGTACAGACACACACTGTATCTTTAAGTGATGGCAACAAGAAAAAAGGGATCATTTTAAGCCAGGATGACACTGCATTTTGCAACAGTAACCACAGCGTTGAGAGGAAAAGATGCTGTGTTGTTACAGAAGATCTGCCATCAGAATCCCTCTTGACAGTGCCTAAAGGTCACAACTGACTTTACAATTGGTTGTAAATAATGCTGCTTTTGTTCATTATGCAGACTAGAAACCTAAAACTCATTACATCTTATGTCAATTGTGAGCAGGGAAACACTAAGCCTATTTCTTTCAAATACCAAATCAAGTACTCATGCTTCAAGAAGCATCTAAAACTTCTTGACTTGGAAATAAACAGCACAATTGTCATCTCTTGTGGAACATAGAGAACTTTTCTATCTTCTGACATTCAAAAATTAAGTCACCTGAATTCTGATTTTTAATGTTGGAAATGATACACTTCCAAGACTCCTCACTTGTTTTTATGGTGATGTAGGTAAAGAGGCACATGCACACCTAAGTGCTACCAACAGCACACAGCTTAGCCAGCAGGACAACTCCACTGACAAGTAGGGCAGTAAATACCAATTTCTGCACTCTTCCTCCCCACTGTGGTTTTCTCCAAAGAATCCAAATCCTCTCCATCCTCAACTGGCACCTACTCCTTGCAAAACCTAAAAAGTAGTTTTATTGGAAAGCCTCTCTACCATACCTAGAACTAAGCCAGCTCCTCATCATCCCAGGTTTCTGCATCCACTCCCAATCCCAACCAGAGCAGAGAACAAGACCCATTACAGTCTCACTACAGCCTAAGTCCAGTGACAGACATTTGTCAGGAAATAAAAAAGCTCCCTGGATGGGCTAAATGTTAGTTATTAACAATTCTAGCACCCCTACACTAATGCTTACACGTGTAAGAGATGATCCCCTGTACAAAGGAAACCCTGCAAGAAAGTTAAGAACATTTATCAGAATCCTTCTGCTTTCCCTGAAGAAATACAGCCAGAATCCAGATTAAGAAGTTCTTTTTTGAAAAAAAATATAACAAAAGAATATTGGCAACAAACAAATCTTGTTTGAAGTTCAGTTGACGCTGGCATAGACAGCTGAAGGAATCTTAGCATTAATGCCGGATTACAAGTGGAGGGGGGGACGCTGGAGTGGAGTCCTGGCTTGATAAAAGTCCTCTGAACCTTTGGTTTTGTTTCTCTGGGTTTTGTCTGCTTTTAAGCCTGGATTTCTGTGGAGCCAGCTTTTCAAAGCAGTGTTTCAGGAAGGATTTTGACTGGAAGGTGGGGTGACTGTTTCAACTGATCAAATTAAAGGTATTAATAATGCATAACTTGATGGTGGAAAATAAGAGCACAGAGCCAAACCAGTTGAATTCTTGCAGAATAAACAAACACATTCAACAAACATATTTCCATTAAGAAACATTACCAAGTTCTAGTTGCTCATCTTCATGGTGTGCAGGAAATTCTTTAAGTCTCTCGTCTTCTGAGAACGTTTGACTGTGGAGGGAACATGAGTCTTCATCTGACTGACTGCCCCTTCGACTGATAACGCGGTATATTCCAGAGTCTAAGACACTGAAGCTTTCCTGTCAGACCAAGGAGAGGAGTTAAGACATTGTGGGAGTCGTACTTCCTTTGTTAAACTTCCTGCAATGAACTCAACAACTACACCCACACAAATAACTTCACAGTATTTCATAATTCACTGCCTGGAAAACTCCTATTTAACAGAGTACTTTTACCATCTCCAGAACGGAAGAGAACGCAGATGCCAACTAGTGTGCGGTTCAGTGACTTTAGAAAGATGTGTATGCTGCAACTGCTTCTAGGAAAGCAGCCTGTGGAACAACTGGTGTACTCAGCTCAAGGCAAAACCCACCTCAGCTTTAGTCCTGCAGCCAAGACTGTCACTTCACCCCCTTGTAGCTGCATACCCAAAAATCTGTATTCTTTCTGCTGGTCAGCCATACCCAGGTAGCAGGACCAACACATATTCTTTTGCTCATGGTCAGTCCACATAGTTTAATTTCCCATTGACTAATGAAAAAAAACTTGTCTACCACATCAAGATGGTATTTACATCACTTGGCTTTTTAAACTTTCCTTTTAAACACTGTTAAAGTGAAAGCAGGAGCTGATATTGTATTAACTACGAAATACTTCCCCTTTCTTTAAAATCAGCTGTATGTTTATTAGAAACATGCTTTGATTTTTTTCCTTAGAGCTTTCTGGTTAAGCTTCTTAGAGTGCAATAATTTTTAAAATAGGGCTAAGATAGTTCTGAGCACTCAGATATTCATTTCCATCACATAAAACTAGAGTTATAACCAAGACTATCTTTACTGAAGCATGTTAAGACACTAAACTGAGCTGTGGAAAAAGCCATCTTCATATCAATCTTTGTCCACACCTCAAACATCAGCCCTAAAATCATATGGGGAAAAGGCAGAGGTCTGAGACCTTACAGAATGCAAGTAGTGGTGTTTCGTACATCTTCACCCCACCTAGTTTTAGCATGCAGCATTATGAGCTGTAGTAGACAGGGTAGAAATGAAAGCCTCATCTTCCAAGTGAGCTACGAGGTGACTTTAAGTCATAAAGACAAAACCTGTAGATAACAATTTTGGCAGTATGAGTACACGTACATGAGATGAAATACTGCTCCTTCTACTGCTGCATGCAGAATCTAGAGGTTCCAACTTTGAAATCAGTTCTTCCAGTTGCACAGTGAGATCTTGCTGGGTTGAAGCATCCAGCTGAGACTTCAAGTGCTCCAGCTTGTCTAAAGGCAAATTTTTTCTTGCCTAAAAGTAGCCAGTGAAACAGAAGCATTATTATTTCTAATGCACATGTGAAAAACAAAAGATACCATATAAGCAGGACAATTTTCATCCTTAAAATATAATGTTTAGATGACTTTTTAAAAACTCCAACAAAATGAATCTCAGTAACCACGAAACCTAATGGAAGGGGGGACAGGAAAGACAGTGAAGTTGTATTGAACATCTACAGAGAGATATTTACTTACTCTGCAAGAAATAATTGAATTTTGGAAGAGACAAGAGACCCTGGCAGCGAGGGTCCAGCACCCTCTTCTCATCAGACGCTCTATGCAGCGATCGACCAGCAGCAGGGAGAGGTGCACAACTTTCCCATTTGTATGCAGACAGAACAACTCACTCTTGTGAACTGCAATATCCTGAATATCTGCAAAACCAGATGCACAGCAATACCTGAAGGACTGAAGTTGTTAGTCAATATTCCTTTCTCTCCCTGAAAGAAGGTGAAAGCATATTCCCACCTGACTGCAAATGAGTGCAAAGCACAAGGGGCATGGGAAAAACAAACACTGAGGAGTGCTGACCTAGCATCTAATCACTATGAAACACAGTGTCAAAACTTTCCAGAGTTGCATTTCCAGAAAACATTCAAAAAATACACTAAATTACCAAAAAGTTTCCTTTTCCTCTGAGGAGAGATGAAAAATTAAAGCCTGATAACAATGACAAGTATGTAATTGTTAGCTTTGAAACAGAAGAAAAATATTGACTGGTAGAAAAACAACTTCGGCCTTCCAGCAGTTTTCAAACACAATAATTATGCTGCATGCAAACACTCCTCAACAAAGGTTTTGCAAACTTAACACCAAAATGGGGAGAAGGGGAAAGACTGACTGATAGTAACTATTTTAGGACTCTGCTTATAACCATACACGCATAACAGTTTATGAGGGTTCACTCATCTGCCAAATAAATACATTCCCTGGATGCAATTTAGACAGGTTTTAGGAAAAAAATCCTAGGTTTTAAGCTTTCAGCAGACAGATTATCCTTCACAGAATACCTGATAATGAGCCTGAGTAAAGAGAAAAGAGGAAAGGATACTGCAGGTTAACCACCTGTATTTTAACTACTGTATTTTATGAGTCACTCTACACGACGTTTTGTTTCTCAAGAAGCGTGTTTTCAGATCTGTGGAAGGAAGGGCTGGTTGAAGGAGGCAGGGAGATGGTTAATATTCAAGCATATACCTGACAGATGACAAGTTTTATAAATATTCTGCAATCCAGCTGCAGAAATTGAGTTTGAAAAGCTTCCATGTTAGGCAAGGACTTCAGGAATGACCAGCGTAAAAGACAATCTTACAAAGCAAAATTTAAGAAACTTTAGTTTACCTTTAACTTCACTCCAGAGTAAGACTTGAACGCTTTGGGGAAGAAAAATATAAATTCCTCTTTCTGTCCAGGTCACCACACAGTGCTCACTGTAAGCAAAGCAAACGTTAATGGAGCAACAGTTAATTGTGGTAAAATATAGGTAAAATTTAAAAAAATTGTAAAATATGCAGGGACAGCATTGGTTTAAGTATAGCAAATGAGATGTGAGACAGATATTCAGCACAATACTTGGGAAATTCTTACAGAAAAAGCTGAAGTTGGTAATATAAAATAGGAGAATACATAATTTTCTAAGCCTACTTTATTAACAGGAAGCTATGCTGTCAAATACTCACGTCAAATACAGCAGCTTGGGGAAAGATAAAGACTGTGGAGAGCAGCTGGAACCAGTATAATGAGGATCCTGCCTGCAAAATAAAATTATTTTAAATTACAAGCATAATTACAATAACATCACTTTCTAAAATTTTTAATCCTGTAAATACATGGCTGACTTAAATATAGTCTCATGACAGCAGCATTCATTGTGCTCACATAGACACAGCTGCAGAATCAAGGTTTTGGCATTTTTGATAATTGCTGGCTATACCTCTTAGAGCAGACTGTATTAAGATGACAACTAGGATTAACATTTGTCTGCAGTATGAGTTTATTTAGTGTTCTCAGCATTAATACAGTTCTTTCCAGCTCATCTGGAAGTCCAAAAAAAGCAAGTTTATCACTGATAACTCTCATGTTCCTACCTGAGAGTAACAACAGGGAGAGGTGGTGACGAGAGCAGCTGCTTGAACTGATGTGTGCTCTGCACTTCCCCGTCAAAGTTCACCTCCCACATCCTCGAGCCAGGGCGAGCACAGTATATTAATGGCTGCTGATTCCCACTGTTTTTTCCCACGGGGAAGAAACATGCTCCAAATTCTCCATCTCTCTCTTTATTGCCAATTTTCCAGAACTTCTCTCTAGAGGGGAAAAAATACATTTGTTAAGTAAGGCAGCATTAATAAAGGCCCTAATTAATTTTATGGTTTTCTTGAAAAATAAAAAAATACTAAATCCCAGCTGCTGAATCGGTTTCAGTGCTGAAGAAAAAATCTGTAATGAATATTATAAAGCCTGCACAAAGTTTATACAAGACAGGGTGCAGAAATATTCATTAGTTGAAATGAATGCTCAGATCAAAGGGGTTTTTTTCAGCAGAACCACTTGTTCAACCTGGTGATGGGAAGGTGTGAACATGCCCAAAAATCATTTCCAATCACATGAAAAGTAAGACAGTGATTATGAATAGTCAGCATGAATTTATGAATGGGAAATCATATTAGTAGCCCTCTACAACAGAATGACTGGCTGGGTAGTTGAGGGGAGAACAGTGGACGTTGTTTATCTTGACTTCAGTAAAACTTTTGACACTACCCCTCCCAACATCTTCAGGAACAGACTGAGGGAGCATGGGCTAGGTAAAGAGACATTGACGTCATTTCAGAAACTGTGCGTGACCCTCTGAAGTCCAGCATTTCAGAAATAAAATAGAACTTGCCTCTCAGTATCACATAAATAAGTGCGGGTAAGTGAAGATATGAGCAGTCTTCCATCCAAGTAATCAAGCTGAACCACCCGAGAATCTACAGTGGTTATGATCTGCACAGGAAACATCACAAAAGTAGCAGCAGCCTACAGTGAAAAAAGAAAAAAGAGAAAGAAAACATGCCGGTCTTCAGTTCAAAGTAAAGACTGTTTCATTACGTTAAAATTGCAAAATTCAGAAAAGACTCCTGTATGCTATGAATACACAGCACAAGACAGAGCAGTTCCTTTCTTCTCTGTTTTCACAAAACAAAGCTTCAATGCTCAGAAGCACAGCAGTAGAAATCCTCCTTTTCCCAAAACCATTATTGAAGACTTAAGAAAAAAAATCATATTCCTGTAGCATCCTGATATTTTTTTATAAAGGGTGTTTTTTTTCTCTAAGACTAATAGAGGGTTTTATTCCTGCTATTCCAAGCTTTATGCTTTTTTTCCAGTTCTCCCCACAGGTACTTTGAGCTAGCAGTTTTATGGAAACACACCTGAGAGATTAATTGATACAAAAACCAACTTCTATTGGAATTCGGCTGTTCACATAAGCTCACCCTGTCTGTTATCCTGCCACAAATTATCCAAATACTATTTATCATACCAGTGTCTCAGTTTGCATGGGTGGATGAACAGTCTCAGATAGACTTATGAATGAGAAAACTCCTAGGAACTGCATTTAAATTTGCTGTCAGTCACTATTTTTGCCAGCTTAGAGTTGTTTTCCCTTCTTAGGAATATGAAAAAGTGCATTATCTGAGAAATCCAGCAGTCCTGTTCCTTTAAAGGCATGAGCAGACACAGATTCCACAGGCCTTGCCCTTCTCTCCTACCTCTTTTCCCACAGCTAACTCTTCCCCCCCTCTTTCTTTAAATGTAATAATGGTCTTGCTACTTTTAAGTAAATTTTCCATCAAAATCTTCCATGAGGGCTAGAAAGGACCTGGAGGAACTGGAACCTGGAACAACTATTTCCAGGTTCTGCTCCTCTTTACAGATTAAAAGGAGAAAGAAAGGACCCAGTAGTGGCAAAACCTAAAGAACACTCAAGGGCTAGAAATCAGGCTGCTGTCACTAACAGCACAAAATCCTTTGCACAAAATATAATGGATGTAGGCTCGATGACCACCTACCATTTATTTTATCTAATCCAGATGTTTAAGAATGAGAGTATCCAGACAAAGCCAAGCAAAATCAGAGTCTGGGACTGCTCTGTCAGACCAATAGCTGAATTGAGGACTAAAACAGCTGAACCTGTAGCTGGAGTTTAAGGAATCCAGTAGGCTCAGAAACACCAAGACCCTTAACTTAGATACTTTTAAATTCCAAGAAGCATCAGATTGACCAGTTTTTAATTCTGAACATTTGAAAGCATTTTCATGTTGCATTACTAGCATAGATAGAAGAAAGATGCAGGAAGTTCAGGGGTCAGGATTTCTCTTGCTGTCTCAAGAGAGTGGTTCTTCATCCCAATAGTTAAAGCTATCAGACTTCATCAGCTGCAAGTCCTGCTCTGTTCCACTTTACTAAAATAAACAAAGAGACTCCACACATTACCCCCTCTGAATTACGCTCAATCAAAGTATGTAACATTTTACCTTGCCTTGTTTTGATGTGTTAATCTTGATGGCTGATACTTTTCCCACATGATCTCCTACAAAAACTCGAAGGGCAGCTGTGTCCCAGCACAGAGCTGTGACTTTTCTGCCCTTATGCTCAGAGGAAACATAAATCCGTTCTGGCTTCCCACGACGTTCCTGATTCAGCTCCCAGACTACTACAAGACCTTGGCTACAACAAGTCAAAATGAGAATACAGTTTGAAAATAAGTCTTCTGATGTTTTATCAGCTGATAAAGATGCATTTTCCCAAAGAAAAAGGAGACCCAAGAGAAGCAGAACACCTCAGAGCTGGTTCTGTTTGAGGCTGCACGCTTTCAAGAAGCATCACACTTAATTCTGGAGAAGAATAAGTGTTCTTCTTTGCACTACAATGCATAACCAGCTTTGTAAGGCTACTCTTACACTTATTACAAATGCCAGTGAAGATGTGGAAAAATATTTAAATGGATTTTAAGAAATATAAGTGGAATTAACTACCAATCTCACTCTACCATGTTAATGAAAATTCTTCTTTTGATGCTGAAAAGTCTCAGAAAGACTTATCATAATTTCATATGCATGAGCTCTGCCATAGATATTCTGTTACAAAAACAATACTTAATCTAGAACAATTATTGCAGAAAAAGGAAGTTAAGCAAACTGTGCAGAGAATTATCCTGTAGTGGCCTCTACCACTTAATCTGGTAGGTCAACTCTGCAAGTTCTCAGCAGCTGTCCAAGTCTGAAACTTAGAAGCTTCTTAAAAATACTTATCCAGTGCTCAAGTTTGTGAGTACATCACTCACCTGGTGGCAACAGCAACATAGTCTTCATCATGCAAACAACATGCCACCTGGGAAATGGCACCTTCCTGAAAGCAAGCACAGGAATAAGAGCAGGTAAAAGTTGTTCCTGTACTGCCTCTATCACCGTACAGCTTTTATCTTTAAGATATAAACCAGATTCATGTCAACAGATGCTACCACTCTGCTGTGATGTGCTTGGTTTTTACTGTTTGGGTTTTGTTTGCAAACACTGAGCTTACTCCAAGATGCAGCTGACAGCAACACGACACCAAGAGCAAGGACTGCAGTGCATTCTCTGATTTGGAACACACAGAAATCAGTCTCCTGTCCTCACACTTTTGGAAGCTGTTTTGCCAGAATTATTAAGTGAGATGCTCCCAGCCTTAAAAACTGGCTGCATTCATGCTACACTAGAAGGCAGCAGGGGTTCCCAGGAAATAGCACCTAGCTGTACAAATAATAATCCCTGTTTCATGATCTCTTCCAGAAAAAGCAAGTCAGCTCATCTTTTCTTCACTTATCCAGGTATGTCACAGTTTGGACATTCAAAGACCGGGAGTTATCTACTTGTGAGTTGCTCTGGTTTCATATTCAAAATTTTCTTCTAATCCTTAAATATTCAGGTGATTGCATTGCTGCTGTTAAAAGTAAGAATTTGAAAAACAAAGGTCTAACATTCTGAAATAATTTTTTTCACACCTCACGAAATCTATTATACCACACACTCTGGGGATACACTTCAGAACCACAACCTATTTGAAACACAGCAGTCCAAAACTTCACCTTCTTTGGACAATTCAGTAAGTTGAAGATGACTTAATAAACGTTAACATGAAATAACGACTCTTTCCCAGCCCCATTTTCAGAAACTTTCATTTAGCATTCTTTACTCTTACCTTGTGAGTGAGAAAGAGCCTTTGCTTCCAACCATCCTTCTGGATAAGGTTCAGTCCTCCTCCCGAGCTGCCTAGAGCCAGCCATCGCTTTGACACATCTATACACGTGCACTGAAGCAATAAAAACCATAATGCACAACCTGCTAAGTTCTGATCATGGCACCTTTTTCTTGCATTATTATGCGGGGTTTTTTTAAAGGCTTCGTGTTTGCCAGCTGTGTGTACCACTCCTGAACCACTGGCAGTGAAGATTATTTAAGAGCACGCTTTACAACTGGAGCAAACAGTGTAAGCTGTGCCAGGCTGTGTTATGTACCCACAGCTGCATTAAAGAAACACACACAGACTAACAGGGTCCTTCATCTTCGCTCTTTCTTCCCAAAGTACTCCCCCCCATTAGATAGCACGCACACACCCAAAAAGAGTTATATTCATCCCATGGCTCAATCAAATAATTAACCAAACAGGGTCATTACTTGAAATTAAAAAAATTTTAAAAACCAAAAAAAGCCAAACACCACAAACTCACCTTAAGACGACTGGAATCCAGCCTGAGTGCAGAAAGCAACGGATCCAAGCACTCCAGCTCTGCCAAGACATGGTTGTAAGAGTCTGGAATTACTGGCACAGAGGCCATGGATGCACACGACTAGTGCTGCTCACTCATGGGTACGTTACAGCTTCAGCTTTTAGCTGTACCTGCCAAAAATAAAGTTCTTGATCAGTTTACTTTTTAATATTATAGCTGGTTTTCTGTGCTTAAAGAAACAGCAAGTGTTTTCCTACTCAAAAAGCATCAGGTTTCAGTTTGCCAAAAAGAGGCCCAAGGGCTGGAAATTTAGACCTCTGCTCCATTTATGAGAAGTTTTTGTTCAAGTTCATTTCTGAAAACTTAACCTATCAGACATCCGACCTGGAAATACTTAAACTGTAGTTATATTTACATCTGCCTGTGAAACAAGTTACATCTACCTATGGAAAGAAATACTTAAACTGTAGTTATATTTACATCTGCCTGTGAAACAAGTTACATCTACCTATGGAAGAAGTCCTATTTTATAGAAAAATGCACTTTTCCCCACAGCATGCACCCTTGATTTGAAACTAACTTCCTCAAGGAAGACATTTAGCACTGGCATTTTTACCTACATCACATTCTTCCCCAAAACTAAATTTAAGGGCTATTATCCTCAAGTTATACCAAATTTAGAATTAGCAGCAATTGTGCATTTCAGTACAACTATAAACTATCATCTCCACAGTACCTCTTTTCCAGCATACAAGAGATAACACAGAGTGAAAACCAAGAATTAAACAATCATCGAAACCACAACCTCCTATTTTTCCTAAGCAGTACATACTTTAAAATAATTTCTTGTTAAGTTTAAAGTTTAAACCAGTACATTGCTTAACAAAACCCCAAACCTGTTACACTGCACAGTCAAGTTCGGGAATTTCTAAGTAACCTTTAGTACGCGATCCCATAAATTAAGGAACTCCCTCCCAGAAACGCTGTCATGGGGAAATTTACATTTCCTCAGAAGGAAAGTGAGCGCTCACTCTCAGCAGGCGCTAGGAAAAGGGAAGAGGCACATTTAGCCAACGAAACTGAAAGTTGTTTCTCCAAAATTCTCAAAACGTCTTAAAAACCTTAATGGCCACTTCTACCCTCCCCACTCTCTCCCCATCCCGCTGTGGCCCTGAGCTGCCGGCTGGGGCGGAACCGCGACACCGCGGGACTTTCTCTCCCGTACGCGGAGCAAGGGGAAGCATCGCAAAGGGCAGAAGAACCCCCCCAAGCCCCTTCAGAAACCGCGGGCAGGGCAGGGGGCGAGAGCCGAGCCCCGATGGGGCACAGCCACCAGGGGAAGCAATACGGCCAGGAGACGCCGCTCGCTCCCGGTCCCTCACCGCTCTCTCGTTCCCTCCCGGTGCCGCTCACGCCGCCGCCTCCAAACAGCGCGGTCATGTGACCCGCGCGGGGGCGGGGCGGGCCGGGGGCGCGCGCCCGCTCCGCGCTGCATCACGCGCCGCCCGCGCGGGAGGAGGAGGAGGAGGAGGAGAGGGGGAGGAGGAGGAAGCCGCGTCACGCGCGCACC
>VZTD01004245.1:23576-106988 GCA_013397725.1 Rhagologus leucostigma | reverse complement strand
GAGATGGCAGCGCCGCGCCGGCGGCACCGCGGCCGGGGGCACCGGCCTTCGCCCCGGCGCTTGGCCTGGGTGCGGGCAGCAGACAAAGAGGTGCCCTGGCAGCGCCTTCCCCGCCTGCTGCCGGGGGGGCCGGCGGCCGGGCAGACCCCACTGGGACCGTGCGGGTGTTCTCGGGCCCGTCTCGCCGCAGGCTGACATCCCTCCCGGAGCGTGGGTGATGCGGATCGGGGGAAGGCCGGGCTGGCCCCTCAGAACCGTGGATCCCCGCCCCGCCGTGCCCGGGACAAGCGGCACTGCTGCTGTCTCTCCATCTGGCCGAGCTGTGACCCGCTGACAGACCCCTGCCACCCCTCAGGGTGCTGCTCTGCCCGCTCCCGGACCTGGCACCGTCCCTGTGCCGCTGCGGGTCAGGCTGGGCCATTGGCACAGATATTCCATGATTCTACTGTTGCCTGCGGGGAGCGGAAGCCTAGCAGCAGCAAGGCCTGCATTGATCTGTCAGAGCTCGCCTGCCAGCCCGTGCCCACCCTGGCCAAGTCAGGATTATTAAAACGTGTAAACGTTTCCTTTATTTCTGCTCAGAACTCGACAAAACCATATAGGAAGAGACTGGAGTGAAATGCTGGTAATGGAGAGTGTTCAGAACATGTGTTGTAAGGAACAGAGATGAGAGGTACCTGGTCTTAAAAGTGGTTAGGAAGATTCTCAACAATGGAGGAAGGATAGCTGTTGGAATTTGATGGTATTTCCAGAAGCTGTTTGCTCCCACAGAGCTGGGAGAGGAGGGCTTATAAGTGGACAAGCACACAGGATATTTCTTTTGGTCTGTGCTGGCACTGAAGCTTCCTGATAGACCTTGCCCATTGTAAACTGCAGCTGAAATTAACATCTGCAAGACAGGCTTGATGACAAGTTGTACCTCATGGTTAGGGCTTCTGGTTGATCCAAATGCTTTTAGAGCTGTTGACCAAGCTCTGCTGATGAGGAATTTAAAAGAAACTGTCTGACCTTCCTTTTCTGGAAGATACTTGAACCAGCAGCTGAAGAACTCTGATGCTGCACCAGATTAAAATTATCACTTAAAGCTGCAAAATAACGGCATTTCTCTGTGTGTGTGTGGCAGTTCTTGCCCCCCAGAGCAGCAGTGTCATCATCCACAGTACTGATTCCTGGAAACCAGTTGTTACATGTAGAGGTTATGAGATTTGGGCAGGCACAGGTAGATCATTGCTGGCTCTCACTCTGCTGCATAGTAAGCCTTACATGTCAAAAAAAAAAAAAAGGAACCTGAGCTGTGTACTGTGTGTGTTTTGCTTAGCAAGGATACAGCCTTCCCTGTAGGAGACAGGGAAGGGAACCCTCAAGCAAGATTCCTGGTTTAGAATTTTTCCTGTACTTACTGTAACAAGAAGCCATTTTGTTTCCATTAGTGGCAGACAGTAACCTTCCTAAACCCCTATTATGAATAGGTTTTTTTTATTCTTTCTGATGTACTGTTCAAAATACAGCTCAGGTTTTTCTCCATTTTGGGTAATGCTTACTGTGCTTGTGAGTTGTATCATCCCACTGCTACCGTAAATTACTGCAGGAAAAAGGAAGCACAGCGGTGACAGAAAGAAGAACAGCATGAGCCAGTGTGCTCACCCTCCCAGAAGGTGGAATGAGCCACTTGTGGGATAATTGTGCACTCACAGATTGCACACTGCAGGGTACTAGAACGGCTCTAAAGGAGAAGTTGGTAGCTGCTGATCCTTTGCTTCTGTAGTTGAAAGACTGAGTGTAGGTAGGTGAAATGGCGTGGTAGAAAAGCAAAGCAACTGGCATCAGAACGAGCCTGACTGTGGAAATGCTTTCCTTTTCCTTGCTGTTCTGTACGAGTTTAATGCCTTTGCATTCTGTGGCTTTGGCTCCTCTGCATTGGATAATAATGACCTTAAAGGACTATAAAGTAACAAAGGGAGAAAAAAATCAAAATCCCTAGTCTTGCACATGGTGAGGTTTCCAGTCTTGAAGAGTCTATGGCCAGCTGCCTTTTTCCAGTAAGGATAAGGTGCTGATGAGACTGCAGACCTGCAACAGGAAACTACATAAAATGGTTGTGTGAATAGCACTGAAAGGGAATAATGCTGCTGGGAGACTGTAATGGATTATGCTAGGGAACAGTCCTGAAATCATGCCATGCAGTTTTCTTTGAGAAAGAAGTATTACCAAGGATGCTCTGAATGTGGCACAGCGTGTTCTAGTGACTGCTGCAGTGGTGCTGATGTGAAACCCCACATTCAGCTCAGCATGACTGAACTCTTTGGCAAAGCTTTGGATGGCTGGAATGGTGAAGGAGCAAAGCGTGAGTGCAGAGCCCTTTTGCCATTAAGTCTTTCCATCTAGTATTTTACTTATTTGTACAGGAGCTTGTAAGACTTCTGCTGAAGAGAATGCTATGCTACTGTCCAAATTATCAGAATAAAATATCCTATCTTGCTGCTGGTTGGTGTTTTGTTGTTTCTTGGGATTTTTTAAGAAAAAAGGTGAATTTAAATGCTTAGAACTACCATTTTGTGATACCTACTAGCAGTGTAATAGCTGATGCAGGTGGCAATCTGAAGTTTGGCTTGGGTCCTAGCAAATATTACAGGTCTTCTAAAGCACATGAGACATCCATATCAGCATTAAAAAAATATTATTTTGCATATCAGTAGTAAAGTTTACGATACACAAAATACAGCAATTGGACATACTAAACGTTTTCAGCAAACTTATGCAAACAGATGTATGTTTTTGATAAGTGTACAACAGTATGTTTGACAGAGTGTAGCAATACTTGCCACATTGTTTATCTCTTGAAAAATGTAAGGCTGTAGGGTGAACCTGGAGAGAGGAATGATAGTGACTGCTGGGGAGAACAATGCAGCAAGTATCTAAAGGCTTCTTGGTTTGAGACTCCTGACAGAATTATCATTGTGCTGTAGTACGTGTAACATTAGTTCCTCAGACTTTGGAGGAGAGGGACTGGCCAGCTGCAGTCAAATGTACAAAACATTGTTCAAGCCTTGGGCAAAACCCACCACAATAAGAACAGCCCAGTCTTACTGGGCTACCTTATCTTTAGCACAGCAAACTGAAAATCAGTGATTTTTCACATACCTTGTAGCCTTCCCTTTTCTGAAATGACTTAGCATCTGCCATTCCTGCTGAAGAAGGGAATTGCTGCCAGTGCCAGAGGAGATTTGGAATTTGTCATTGCTTAGCTTCAGTATTCTTCTGAACTTGAAAAACCAGTAAAAGAACAGTAAAATGGGAAAATTTAGTTATCAGTTTAAATGTAAGATTTGTGGGTCTTTTAATTTGTGGGAGCAAAAGCAGTATCAGCAATATAATTAGATGAATTATTTAGGTAACTGGGAGTATTTTGTTTAAATAAATTTGCTGATTGTACTGAAAGAGGGGAGTGTGTTTATCTGAAATACTCCTGAAATCATATAGGCCTGAACAAGTAAAAGTGGGCTGTAATACTTTAATATAGATAGGAGTAGTGAAAGAGTTACAGCAAGAATAATTACAGCTAATCAGCTCAACTGTATGTTTTTAGTAGCTCATTGTAGCCACAATGGCAACGTCATCTGAAGAAGTGCTGCTGATAGTGAAGAAGGTGCGTCAGAAGAAGCAGGATGGAGCTCTGTACCTGATGGCTGAACGCATTGCGTGGGCACCCGAGGGCAAGGACCGCTTCACTGTCAGCCACATGTATGCAGACATCAAATGTGAGTGCACACTGCTCCTGCTGCAGTCAGCAGTATTGCCCTGGATATGTAAATATAACACAAAGCTCACGGGCTATATAATGCTGGGTGTAGCTAAGTGAGGAACGTTACAAAGATGTGGAGCTCTGGCCAGGCTACTCTGTAGCAGCAGAGATCAGGACCCTGGTGAAGTATCACCAGCTTAAGGATGCTACCACAGAACTTCTGTAGTCTTCAGAAGTTTTAACTTATACTGCATTTACTATTAACTTTGATAAACTTCTGCAATAAATTGAACAGAAAAATAATTTATGCCATATGCTTGTAGAGGGAAAGGTGGGAGGAGGATCGAGGACGCGTATAGGATTATCAGTCTAACACAGAAACTAACTGGCGTGTCATCTGTTTAACTTGGTATCTAAAGCTGTTTTGATTTTCATATAAAATGAACTCTGTTTTATTTTCATCCAACAGACCATAGCTTCAGAAGTGTCAGCTTCTGTAGTCTGGCCTAGCTGGTAACATTCCGAATAAGCATTTGCTGTTGCAACAGCAGAGTACTTGCAAGTCAAAACTAAACAGTAAATGTCTATAGCATGCTGCCTTTCTGGCTCCAATTAGTGCTCATATTTCATGTGCTGTAATGCCAAAGAAGGAATAAAAAGTAAGTTGTGTGCGTCACTTGGTAATGGTTTAGTGATTATTGCTGTTTAAAGTCACATACAAGCACTGCAGCGTGATCAAAAATGTATGATGAATCAGAACTAAGATGCTCTTTTCTTAAATATGAATGTGATAAGAAGTTTAAAAGCCCTGTTCAGCTATAATAATCAAGTTTGTGAAGGTTTTATTTAGCTAATAACTTACACTTAAGCAGCTTGTCTTTTAAATATGTACATGTATAGGCATTGAAGTATTTTTAACTCAGATGAAAAATGCGCTTTTTGTCATCTGAAATAAAAAAATGCTGAGATGTGTTTGTAAATTTGTAATAGAGAAGGTGATTTAGCGTTGACATTTGTTTCCTGTCTCCCCCTTGCACTGGAGAAAGGGCTGATGTTAAAAGTTAGGTTAGTGCCATTTGCAGTGCTTCACTAAAGCCACTATAGCACAACAATCCACAAGCATAGCTGTTCCAGCCTCTGCTGCCTCTGGTTATGAGAATGGAAGCAGGAATTAGGTTTTTCTTATGAGTCATGAGGGTGTAGTAGTACCTTGGAGGCATTGGTGATTGACTTGGGGAGCAGTAGTGGCTAACTGCACTTAGCTCACGACTGGAAACTGGGATCCAGATGTGCTGTTACCCACCCTGCCTCTGTGTTCCTACCACTGTCCTTCTGTGGGAGCTGGGCCAGCTGGAAAAACAAAAGGGGCTGCTTTTCAGTGGGTCAGTTCCTTGGTTCAGCTTGCTGCACAAACACTAGCAAGCATACAAGAAATGCAGCAGGAAGAAGTGGAAAGGGGGAATGAGGTCATCTTTCAGCAGCAGCCTGGATTGGTTCCAGGTTAAAATGTCCAGGTGATGACAACCTCATTTGCAGCAGTTTTCTAATGGATGCTGTGGGGAATGCAAAGATGAATCAGGACTCCTGAGCAGGAGCTGAAGGATATTGAGCAACAGGCTGCTACTGTCTGTGTCTTGTATTTTAGAGTGAACAAGGTGCAGGGTTCAAACTAATTCAAGGGGAAGACTGACTGTTCCACTTTCATGGCTGCAATTCACACACAGGATAATGGTATTTAATTGGATGATGAGGATAACTGCTTATAAGCAAATACTCTAGGGAAGACAGTTTCTTGTATAAGCTTACTGTCTGTCTCTCTGCAATCTAGGCCAGAAAATCAGTCCAGAAGGTAAAGCTAAAATTCAGCTGCAGCTGGTATTGCATGCAGGGGACACAACCAATTTCCACTTCTCCAATGAAAGCACAGCAGTGAAGGAGCGAGATGCGGTCAAGGATCTTCTTCAACAACTGTTGCCCAAGTTCAAAAGGAAAGCTAATAAAGAACTTGAGGAGAAGAACAGGTAAAGGGAAAGGGAGCCTAAAAGTTTGTTGGTTTTTTTCCTTCTAATTGTTAGCTAACTATCGTGTATTTCTGTTAACAGTTGGTGTTATTTCACCATCATGAATGATACAGCATTTGTTTCCCTAGTAAAAATCTCCCTGCTTTCAATTTCAAGGCAGTTCCTTGAGACTTGCATAACTGTCACATGTTGAGACTACACTTGTGTGCTTAGTGACACGTTCTTGAGGTGTAAAGGCAGCTAGTCTGGCTGCCACCTGGTCTTCCTTATCCATAGCTATGAGAGGAGATCACCCAACTGGCAGTCTGTCTCTTTAGTCTTCTTAAATATATATGTATCGGTTAGAAAAGCTGCTTGAAAGATTTTTCTTTTTCCTTTTCCAAAAATTTTGTGGAGCCTGGTGATTTTTTTTTCCTCCCCATAGAACCTCTTCCGCCTCAAATCAAGACTACTAAATTGTTAGGTATTTTCATGCATCTCACTTGAGATGCTGCAGTTTGTTATTTGGCATACAGGATGTTTATTCTAAGAAATGTTTTGAGAAAATGTTGAGGACCTAAGTCCTTTTCCCAAATGGGCTCTTGAGATACATTTCCGTTCTTTAAAATGTTTGTGTTAAACCACTCCCTGTGGCCACAGAGCTCCTTTCTCTGCATCTCCCCCAGTGAGTTTCACTTCATTCTAGTGTCTGCTGTGAATCCTGTGTCTCCTGGCTTCCATTTCCAAAGACTGTTCTAGCTCTGAACGTAGCTAAGTTAAAGCTAGAGTTTTCAAAACATGAGAGCATTGCCTCATGGGACAGACTGGATCTTAACAAGGAGATTTCCCAGCAGAAGGGCAAGAGCCCTTGTGTCACAGCCCCTGGAGCTGTGACACAATGAGGATTAACTGGTTCCAGTGCTGCAGCAACCACTAGGGTCTGCAGCAGTGCAGCCTGCTTTGGCACTGTGCCTACACTCGTTTCTTTATGCTATGTGCCTTGTTTCTGACAGTGCTGAGAACATGGGCAGGCTTAGCTCTGAATCTTTGCCTCCTTAAATGGAGTTTAACAACATCACACCGTGCAGTATCAGGAGCTTTTCTAGTTAATGAAAAGCCAGAATCTCTGCACATACTCAGCCATAGCATGTTCTCTTGATTAGAAGTCCAAGTCTAGTGATGGGGCTTCATTAGCTTAATTGCAACAGGTAAGGCAAAAAAGATTCAGCCTGTTGTGGAAGGGTGCAACATCCAGAGTCCCCAGGGCACTTCCTCCATGTTTTGATATGTGGGAGTTGGGTATGTACCAAAATTCCAAGCTTTAATGAAATAACCAGAATAACAGACTGCTTTCTGCTGCACTAATTTGTAAGAATTGCCACTAACCCATACTTGCGACAATAAGAAAAACTAGAGAAACCCTGGTGGTTAAAACATAACAGGGATGTCCTGCCACCAAGCTTTCATTTCCACATCATCCTACTTCATCCTTAGAGCAGCTAAAGACTTTCATTTTGTCCAGATTGCAGTTTATCCATGTTCTTCCCTAGACCGTGTACTGTGTATCCATAAGACTCCCGATTTTTTTTGTTGTTGACAATTGATCAAGACCCTGAGGCACATGCTAAAGATTGGTGAGGTTATTGGCAGATTGTGAACACACATGCACATTTCCCTGAAAATAGCCCAGTGGGTTTCTAATAAGGTACACAGCTGTAAAAACAGCTGCTTAAACATGAGTGAAGATTCAGGTGCATAGTCTTTGCATTTTGGGTAGTAAGAGTGATAACTTCTGTAAACGTTGCTCCCTGGTGGAAGTAGTGACACGGAATGTGTCTCACACTTGTGCTGTGATTAAGTGATGAAGATCCTACTGTCACCACAGAAACATAAATGAACAACCGTCTCAGGGTAATGTGTTTTAAGGGATCTTATCCCATAGGTATTTTGTGATCTATACTTTTGCACTAGAATGGAGATCCATAGCCACTGAATTTTAAGATCTTAAACCAAGAATTGGACAGTGCTGAAATCTCCTTTTTTTCTGCCCCATCATACTTTTGTTATGGAACAGCAAGAAAATTCCTTGGGCTTTTACAGTTCAGGAGATTCCAGTCCTGGTGTGTGAAGACACAAAAGCACCACAGAATATTTTAGGACAAGACATGAATCCCACGTTAACTTTTTCTTAGGCATTACTGTTTTCTAACGTTCAGTGTTAACATCCATTTCTTAAGTCTTCAGACAAACAGTGCTATTGACATTGGTTGTTTACACAGTCTTGTTAAGAAACGCACAGCATTTTGAAAGAAAAGTTGGTTTCTGTTCCTTTTGTGAACTTGTGTTAGTTGTAGAAATACTAGTGATTTATTCTGCAGTGTTTCAATTCTATTCAATACGTTCTTTTACCAGAATGCTGCAAGAAGATCCTGTTTTGTTTCAGCTCTATAAAGACCTTGTTGTGAGCCAAGTAATCAGTGCTGAAGAATTCTGGGCCAACCGTTTAAGCCTGAATGCAGGGGATAATTCTGCAGCACCTAGTAAGCAGGATGTGGGCATCTCTGCAGCATTCCTGGTACGTTGAACCTCTAACTTATAGGATTTTAGAGCAAACAGATTGGGGAAAGTGAGAGTTCTGCTCATGCACTTTATTCCCATATACATGAATGTTGTTCTTTCCTGGTTCCTTAACATCTTTCTGCTATTCCAAGTGTAAAGGAGAAAAAAAAAGTTTCCTGCTAATCTGCAACCTCAAAGTTTTGTCAGTTTAAGATGCCCAGTTTGAACTTCAAATTGCCGATAGGCAGATATTTGTACTGCTGCCCTGCCTCCTATAAAACAGGAGTGATGTGAATATGTAGTCACTAGATTAGACTGTATTAGCTTAATAAAATAAAGAGCGTATCTGTAGCAGCATTGACATGCATAAATGAACCCTTCCACCTAAGGGTTTTGTTTCCTTCCCAATTTTTTAAACCAGTGCATGCTTTCAGCTATTTGAAGAACAACTTGTGTATCTGAAACGTCATTTTCTCTCTTTTTCTCTAATTTTCAGTTATTTTACCCATTTGTAGAAACCATGCTTCAGTAATTTCAGTGCAGTCTAAAAGTAATCTAAGTACAACTTCAGATTCCTCACACAGAGACACGTTCCTACTTCTGCAACAAAATTCACAGATAGGACTCTTTAGAGGGAATCCCACTTCCACCTTTGCAATGACTGTGCGTATAGTGGGTTTGGAGGAGAAAGAGGAGGTACTAATTGTTTTAGTTTAGCTGCTGTAAAACCACTTGGTTTTTTCCTGCCCTTGGAAATACCTGAATCAGTTGCCAAACAAATGTGATTGCTGATTTCCTGTCTTCCATTATTCTTACACCTTAACATTAAAAAAAGGAATCACAATGAAAAGTAAACCCACCAAACTTTCAGAACTGAAATGTTCTTAAAATAACTGGTTATGTTTGTATCCTCTGCATTTGTGAAGAGGAAACCTTCAGATATTTGCGTGTCCTAATTCAAGTTAAACCTGACTGGCTCTGCTGAGAATGAGTGTTTGCCTAGGAAGAAGAGGGTACAAAAGCTAGACTTGAGGTACACAGGAAAAGGAGGAAAAGGCAGCAGCCTGTGCAATCATGTACTTTTCCTGTTTCTGAGAGCTGGACAGAGCACTCGCCTCCTCCAGAGCTTCCTAAAGAGATCACTGAGATTTAAGTTCAGAGTTCTTCTAAGGCTAACACTCAAGCTTTGAATTCAATGTTACTTACCAGTTATACTAAGATGTTTTTAGTGTATAAGGGAATAAGGTCTAAGAACCGTAAATCCTTTTTTGTCACTTCATTAACAGCCACTGATTATTCACTAGCTGAACTGTTGAGTGAACAATAAAACATGAGGCATATACAGTACGCTTACCTATTTTTACTTTGACACAAGGATAAGCATAAATTAATTAAGCATAAATAAATTAAGCATACCTAGTTTTGACTAATGGAGTGCTCTCTGCTTTCTAAAGCCTGCAGTCTGCTTGTTGAATTGTCCCTTAAGTGGCAAGTATAATAAAGTAATTCATGTTTGGTCTTTCATTTCTCGTTCTAAAATACCTATGTATGATCAAATATGCTATAGATGACTGGAGGAAGAAGATTATTTTACCTGCAGCAGACCTTGCTTGCAAGATGCCAGTTCTTTTCCTTCTCCACTTAGAGAAAGCATCCAGACATGACTGTTCTCTCCCCTGTGTGCTCTTCCTTAGGCTGATGTACGGCCTCAGACAGACGGCTGCAATGGGCTGAGGTACAACTTGACTTCGGATATTATTGAATCCATATTTCGGACGTACCCTGCAGGTAAGAGCAGTGTTTTACATACCAAACACATCCATTTAAGACTGGTCTTTTTACTGTCTTACTATAGAAAGACTAAAATGTTAGTCTGAGCCTGGAAGTATAAGGGATCATATCTTCCAGTCTTCTGGATAATTTTCCCTGCCTCATTAGAGGGATGGGAAGAAGCATATTCATATGTTTCATAAAAGCATAAAAACATGCTTTTGAAATGAAAACTTGATTTTATTAAAAGAAAACATTTTAACTTGTGTTGACTTTTTGTTTTTTAAATTGTGAGCAAATGTATCATGATTCCCATGATACTCTCCTATTCAGTGTTCCAATTAGTTGTTATTTTTCATGAAATCACCTTTGGGAGGGAAAGAACCTGATTTCCATAATTTTCCCCTGCACTATAATGAACATTGATTCATTTTGGCCCCTAATGTAGGGGCAGTTCCAGAGTGTTCAGGCCACTGTTACATGCACTTTTCAAAGCTGTACAGGCATAAATGAGTACCTATTTGCTCATGCTTAATACTGCAGTCCCTTCTATTTAATGGGAATGAAAGGAGGCAGCCAGAAAGCAAGGAAGCCAGCAAGGAAATGTTGACATAAAATACCACATTAAGATTCGTGGAACAGTTTGTAATCATTCTGGGTTTCGTTCACAGTAAAGATGAAATATGCAGAGAACGTTCCACATAACATGACCGAGAGGGAATTCTGGACACGATTTTTTCAGTCTCATTATTTTCATCGGGACAGGCTCAATACAGGCTCAAAAGACCTCTTTGCAGAATGTGCCAAACTGGATGAGAAAGGTAAGCTGGTTGTTTCTGAAAGCTACAGATGGTCATGGAAAGTTAGCTACAGCTTTGCCATTTTGAGCGTGTTTCATAGTGAGAGCATTTCTTGGAACTAATTAGCCTTTGGAAAGTGGCAGCATTAGAAATAAGCTTTTACTATAAATTCCATAATATGCCATCAGTTACTATGGAATAATTTTGTGTACATAATAGGTTTTGTTTTGTGATATGTGCACTGTTTACAACAGGTGCAGCTTTTGTTATAGATGGGGTTTTAGTAAATGGGATCCCTGTTGGTCCAGATTGTCCAGAGGAGTAGCCATTCCTGTTCTCTGTCAGTCTTTTTAATCTGAAATTCTAAAGTACTATCTGACTTGAGTTTTTTATGAAGTCTTGAGATAGGTTTGTGATGATACAGAAATGTGGGCAGTTGGGATCACTTACCGCCATTCCATAATACGTATTCTGGCTAATGAAAGCATTCTGTTAGGAATGCAAAACCCTTCACAAGTCAAAGGTATCACCAGATATAAACTGTCGTACTACCCAGGCAGGGCAGCAAAACAGTGCCAAAATTAGAAGAAGCACAATTGAGGCTTCCCAGTTCCCGCTAATATAAGTGCATCTCAATTTATTTTTTTAATCAGTGTTCAGTGATGTGTAGAAGTTGGTGAAAACTGGGCTAATTAGTAGGAAGATGTTTTAGAGTAACTACCCACATTTATTGCTTATTTTAAATGGAACTTTAAAAAGGGTTTAAAGTTTTAGTCCTCAGTGTTATTTGGGCCTCTGCAGAACCTTTGTCTTTTAAAGATTAAATATAACCTAATGATCCCACAATTATTCTATTTGTTTAGATACAGTTTTTCATGGTTTTTGTCTTCATTTCACACAGGGTTAAAAGCAATGGTGTCTCAAGGAGTGAAAAACCCCCTGATAGATTTAACGGCTTTGGAAGATAAAACATTAGATGAAGTGAGTACTTGGGGGAAAAAAACAGAAAACAAACAAAAAATCCAAAAGAAAACCATACCCCTTCCTTAGTTTCATTTAAAGATTAAGTGGATCCTTCTTTTAAAATCACTACAAATAGTAATTCTAAAACAAATCCCTCACTAGGCAGTTGGAGTGGTTGGGTACTCAACATTCCTACTGTTGTGTGTGTGAAGGGAAATGAAGACCGTGCCCATGGACGTGTGTGCCTCACATCAACCTTGGTGTGCAGGGTGTAAATGCAGGACTTCCTTTTTCTAAAGAATTACTCTTTCATTTGGCTTTTTTGTCTAAACTGGACTCTTTGTCACAGAGTCTAAAAGGTAGGAAAAAAAACAATGTACAGAAGAGTAGGACAAAACAGGAAAAGGTCTTTGATTTGTTCTTACTTTGAACATTGCTACTTGATTTGGCCTAACTGAAGGACGCTTTATACAGTTTTCTTTTTTTAGCTTTAAATACCTTTCTTTGCTAAAATTATGACTAACTTGAACTATTACCTGCCTCCAAGTACAAGTTAAAACAGTTGATACAATGGTGTACCATAATGTGAAGTAACTTAGAGATGTGTTTTTCTGCAGTCGATTTAACTGAAAGTGTTGAATTGTAGTTAGTAATGAAGCTGCATCTCTAAGTTTTTTGGTGGGGTTGTTTGGGGGTTTCTTTTTTAATTTTCTCTTTGTGGGAGTTGTTCAGAGCTAGCAGTCTGAAACTGGACCATGAGTTTAGGATAGGTGTGTTTGAAGTGCTCTTCAAACTACCCGGGTTTGCTTTTGAGGCTGGTTAACAGTGAGCATGAAACTGCCCATGGGGTAAAGCGAGTTGCCTTCAGCCACCTGGCAAATGGGGAACTCTGCCAACATTAAGGCTTGAAGTTTTTTGAATTTTCTAGTGGTATCACATCCTCCTGACAAGTGTCATTTAGCCTATGGGCTGCTGGTGTCCCATTAGATTTTAAAAAGAGGTCAGTAAAACAACTGCTATCTCTTACTTGCCATCAATGCCTGTGTTTTGCACAGGTGATCCTTAGGGTTTTTTTAAGCTAGTTCTGGTTTTACTTATATCATGATCTTAAAAAATTATCTGTGTAAGACTTGCTACCTTCTCTCTGAGACCTCTAAATTGCCAAATGTTAGCAGAACAAAATAGTCACTGGAGATTTTTCAAAGTACATAAGGTGATGGTGGGGCGAAGGTAGGAAAATGCTGCTCTAGATGATGATGCAGAGGAGGTGGCTTCCTGACTGAAGGGAAAACAGAATTGTCCTGCTGCTCTGGGGGCAGGAGGGAATTAATGTTGTTTTCTTTGTAGGGCTATGGCGTTGCTTCTGTGGCCTCTACATCAAATGCCTCGAAGTCTGCTAGAGAAAGTAGCAATGCTGCCATCATAAAACGCTTTAATCATCATAGTGCCATGGTCCTTGCAGCTGGCCTCAGGAAACAGTAAGTTTCAGTGTTGTGTAAAAGCTTTTTGCAGTAAATTTTAAGGAATTTCCAAAACAAAAACACATTTTCAGTTATTCATCCAACCTTTTCTTTTAATTTTTTTATGAATGAATTATTTTGTTCTAGAAATGAAAATACCTTTAGGTTCCATTTTACTTTATAGAAGTTTTTCAGAGCTGTTTGAAATTATGACTTATTTTTAGCTGAGTTATCATATGAAGCAGATTAAAAAGGAAAGAATGTTTCTGCCTTAGATCTCTAGCCCTGGTGAAGGCTGCAGAAGTAGTGTTCTGTGTGCTGTGTGGAGGTGAGGTCTGGTGCAGGGAGTTGCTGTTTCCTGCCTTCCAGGAACAGGTCTGGCTGGGGCAACCTACAGTGTGGCGTAGGTGGATCAGATGAAAAACTCCTCAGGTGCAGTACCCTGCCCCTGACCAAAAACATCTGTCAGGTCAGCTGCTCTACAACTGCTTTATGGACAACCAGCAAGGATTACTACTCTACCCAAATCCTATAGACCTCAACTGGGAGAGATCTTAGTTAATACTTCCTTCTGTTTAGCTGGGCTCCCTCACATTTTTCTTCTGTTTTGCACAAATTGAACGCTGCACCTTAAGCAGTCTCTTCTGGGCAGTGTGTGTTTCTGTTTCTCGGTTCAGAAAGGGACAACAAGATAGCTCTCCAGTTGTATTTCAGGGCTCCCAGAGCTCTGCTAACACCTGGTTGCGTAACTGTGTATTCAAAGTGTTTCTAATTTAACCATGATTTTGCTGTGTCCCACATGCACTCTTGGCATGCTGCTATTTCTGAAGAGAGGGACGAGCATCTTCCCCTGCTGTTGAACTTCCCCCATGACAAACAGGGTTAATTGTAAGGAGTTGGTTCCTTCTGTCTACATCAACTGCTAGAAATTAAAACATAAGGGGAAAAGAAGTATGTGAAAGTGCATATAAAGTCTTTGAAACAGATGTATTTACTTTGTCTCTAGCTTGTATCTTAAGTTTCCTGTGAGGTGAATTCTTAATGCTGTTTCTCTATTTTAAGAGAAGCACAAAATGACCATTACAGTGAGACCAGCAGTACGGATGGAAACTCCAGGGATTCAGATTTCTTTCAGCCACCACTGAAAAAGGTATAAAGTTAGCTGATGTGATTCTAATTGAATGGAACTGGAAGCTCTGTCTCAAAAAATTGCTGAAAGTTCCTTACTTGTTTTATGACACATCTGCAGTGAAACTTTTAGCCTTGTTTAGAAGTATATAGAATAACAACCTGACAGTCTATAAGAAGCCTTATACCTCTGTTAGTAAAAACAAATAGATTACACATTGAAATGTCGTGCTGTTTATCTCCTCAGTAGTGTCCAATGAAAGTAAAAAATTGTAAGATGCTTCAGACTGGACCCAGAAATCTGGTTCTTTCCATTTGCTGCAGTTCTGTTTTTGGCCCCCTTCCTTTTGTTTTTCTTTCAAATGCCTGAAAACTTCTGGAGAACATCCATCAGAAAAGGATATTGGTGTTCAAGCACCAATATTAACCTGTCAAGTGTGTTGTTTGCAGAGGGGATGATGAAACTGGCACATGACAGCCTTCATCTTAGTCAGAAGCTGAAGTGGGGTTTAACTGAAAGTCTAGTGATACCTGGTGCAATGAAATACAAGGCAACAGCCTGGTCTAGACTAACCAGAGCAGCTGACAAAGTGGAAGAGAGTACTGTAATTGCTATAAAACTGAATTGAATACTCTTCCTGGAGTTGACAGCCTAAACAGAAAATGTCAGAGAGACTCAAAACTTTGCTGTATTGTGAGAAAACCTTGAAGAATACATGTATTGTTAAATGTTGGGGTACTCTTTGACTTTCCCCAAAAGCTGCAAGTTTTACTGAGCAGAAAATGATATAGCAAGACTAGAAGAAATGTGATGAAAAGGGGAGTGAAAGAGTAGCAGGAGAATAGGAGACTTCAAAAATAGTTTTGTCATTGTACAAGGTCTGATATCACTGTGCTGTTACCTCTCACTGCTAATACTCCACAGCTCTGCTGTCACCAGGTAGCTTTACCAGGGGCAATTACTTTGGTTTTAGTGTTAGACTCTTGTACACCAGCTATTAAATCATTGCTATTTCTGCTAATCTGGAGTTAGATGGACATAAATAGAGAGCACAAATTATTATCTATGTACAGCTGAACACTTCTTGGAAGTGGCAGGGACTGCCGAGTTTTAGCCAGAATCTGGAGAAAAAGTGATGGTGCTAAGACTTCCAAATGGCCCGTCCTGAACAACACTGGGCATCACTCCCTCTGGAGGGTAGACATGAGTCATTCCATACCTGGGTTTTCTTTAAGGTTTAAGTAACCCTTCAGCTCAGACTCAGTGAACCAGAAGAAAGCACAGGATGTACGGAATTGTGCCTTCATTAGTAATGTGTATCATTATTTGGCTCATTTTAGGTAAAACTGCAGGAGGCCATTGAATACGAAGATTTATCAAAGAATAATAGCGTTAAAACTATTGCACTAAACTTAAAGAAGTCTGATAGGTAAGTTAAAATATGCACAGCTATTTCAGCAGAGCCAGTTTATCGGGTTTCATCACAGCCCATACAGGACCAGCTGATTTAGTCTCTACTGTGCCACGCTCAGGTGTGTTACAACTAAGTTTCAAAATCTAATATGAGCTTTTATATAAACCAGTTCCCAAGTAATTCCCTCTTAAATTTGTATTTTTATTTCTCAGAGTGGTTGGGGTAGGAAGGGACATTTAGAGATCATCTAGTCCAATGCCCCTCCTAAATTCCATCTTGGTTTTCAGAGAGTTGAGTCTCTGTAAGCTGACCTGAATGACCTTGACATGTAATTTCTGTGAAAGCCTAACAGACCACAGTTCAGCACTTGAAAAATGTGTTACATATGAAAATATACACAGTTCCAAGAAAAATCCACTCTCAAGCAGAAAAGTGCCATTGGGATAGTTTGGACTGCTCACTGGTCTAGGATTTTTCTAGTCATAGTCCTCTTATTTTCTAGACTTTTGAGTTTGAGAAGCATAGATGTAACCAGAAAAGGAGTGATACTACCAGAAAGAGAACAGATCCACATGTGCACCTAACTTCATTTAGCTTAGTTTCAGTTGAAAGTGATGTGAATTGCTCCATTTTAATGATATTTCCAGAATTTGGTGGCAGGGGTAGATTTTCATTGGCAAAATGATGACCACAGATTCAGCAACAGAAGCTCTTATTTTGCTGCCATACCATCCCTAAGCCAACTTCTTCCTATGTGGCAATATATTGTACTCTGTCAATAAATAAAGTAGTGTTAACAGTTGCAAAGCATCTAAAATTAGAAACATTTGAAGAACTGTCCAGATGTTTGCTCTCTTGCTTTACCAGAACTCTTACTAATAACACTTTTCCCTGTTCTCACCTCACAGGTATTACCATGGTCCAACTCCAATTCAATCACAGCAATATGCAACCAGTCAGGATATAATTAATTCATTTCATAGTATTAGACAAGAAATGGAAGCATATGTACCCAAACTAACTCAGGTATGGAAGAATATTTTAAAAATGCCCCTCTTAATCTTAGCTTAGCATCTTGCTTTCTTTACAGTTTTGTATCTAACGTCTACTGGAGTTCCAGTTTTTCATGGTAAATTATCTCCACTTTCTGTTAACTGATTTATTTTACAGGTTTAGGTGATACCTTTTGAGCTGTTATGTTTAAAATCTACACAGTAGGAAGCTGAGCTGATGCTCAGTTACATTCTTCTGTTCCTGCTTTCTTTTGAGGAAATGGTAAAGGTATAAGGTAGTAAAGCAGGACAGTCCTGCACAGGCCAGTGTATTGATCCCACCCTCAGGAGGTTACAGTGAGCAAGTTTTTAACTGAACTGGTCTTTTGCTCTTAAATGCACTGAGACTGTGAGTCTGCTGTGGGCTGCACAGAAGGTCTGTGCTGGCACCTGGAGGGCAGCAGAGCCCTGTGGACAATCTCCCCAGCCAGCATCTGAACTTCTCTGTTTATAAACCTAGTTTGGCCCTAAGTAAAGCAGCCACGACTGTGCTACACTTCTGCATAGTAATTATTTCAGAGTAAATGCACAGACAGTTCAAGGTCTAGGCAAAGAAAAGGGTTGTTTTTCCATCATTAATTGGTGAGTTTTCACTGCAAACAAGCTATAGCACTTAAAGGCACTCTGATTAATTCTGGAGAAGAGTAGAACCTGAACTTCCATGTATGATTTCAGCTAACCTTATTTTAAAAAGAGTTTATTGGAAAAAGTGACCTGAAATATTTGTTCCCTTTCTCTCCAGGTTCTTTCAAGTGGTGATGCTGCCAGCACTATTGCAGTCCTGTCACCTGGAGGAGCACTTATGCAGGGTGGAACACAGCAAGCCATAAACCGTAAGGATTTGGGATGTCTAATGCTTTAATCGTATCCTGTTGCCTCGCACAGCACTGGCTGGCTTGCTGGTTCATCTCTCCCTTAGAATATGTTACAGTGATAAAGGAAATTATGGAAACATGTAGTACTGGGTTACAGCAGCAAAAGAAAAGCAACAACCCAGCCACACCATGGGGGTGGTAGTGGCTACACCGGTGCTGAGGCAAGTGAGTGAGAGAACATTTTACACAGCAAGTAATGAAGGAATCACCTGATAGATACTGAATTGTCTTACTGGGTTTTACTTGTTCAGCATTTCTGATTTTTTTTCCTGGATTGTAGAAAATACAGACACTCTGTGAAAACTCTAAGGAAGCAAAGCCTAGATAATCATCTGAAACTAAGTTTTTTGCAGCCTGCATTTAAGATCCACAGCTTGCTGTGAAAAAAGGCAACTTCTTGTAGACTGCAAGGGCAGATCAGACAGCCTCTCCTTCTCACACCTCCTTTCAACCACCCTTTCCCTGTTGTCACATTGCTGCCACTTTGAGTTCCTGTCTCTTTAGTCTCACAGCAGATGAATCCATGTTCTCAGGATTTATTACAGTTTTCCAGTTTATCTTGTGTTACTTGGTCTGAAAAGCAGCAGAAATTAATTCAGAGCTGAAAAAGCAAGTTCGAGTTCTTTATGGTACTGAAAGAAAAGGAGTCAGCAAGCAGTGGTGAGGCTTTCTTACCCATCCTGGTTGACATATTGGGTGCCACGCTTCACTTCTTTGAGCCTGACCACCACTTTTTTTAACAGCCTCATCCTGAAATTTGATATTCACTGTTCAGTTCACTGTGCTCATCCTCAGGGACTGCTTGTACTTTTTGTTTGGGTTTTTACAGTTATGGCTCCTTCCTTCTTCTTGAACCCTGTCACCCTTTCTTCTTTAAGAGTACCTGGGACACAGTTCTTTTTTCCTGTCTGGATTTTTCATCTTCCACATGCTGTAGTCATATTCTCCTTGCCAACATAAGATAGAGGGAAAAACTTGCAGTATCCAGAATTCTTAGTACCGTGTTGTGAGGACAACACAGTGCTGGTGCCAGCAGCAGCATTGCCACGCTGTTAGAACAATACAAATATACTGCTTCTAATCCTGGATTAGGTTTGGTGTCCATTCTTTGCCTGGCATGGATCTCTCTAAATAATGCACAAGCTTCCAAGTATAGAGCCATAAATAGCAGCTGACCTCATCTAATAGCTGCTGATAGTCTTGATGTAATTGCTGCTGAGGTGTGAGGCACCTCAGTCTTCCCTCCCAGCCAAGCTTTTGTGATTGTAGTGGAAGTGTACATTGCTGACCTCCTTCATTAGCCTTAGTTCTCATTTTTCATATGATATTATGAGTGATGTGAAAAAACCCTTTTTCCTGTTGCAGAGATGGTGCCAAATGACATTCAGTCTGAACTAAAACACTTGTACGTGGCAGTAGGGGAACTGCTACGACACTTCTGGTCCTGCTTCCCTGTTAACACGCCATTCCTAGAAGAAAAGGTAAGGCAGAACTTCCTCTTACGGGCCTGGCTGTGATGTGGCCAGACCATGGTTTAGAATGGCTGTCATTATTGAAGTACAGAACTCATGCACATGCCTTAAATCAGTACAGCACTTACTCTTCCCTGGAACTGAAGGTCACAAAATAGCTTAAAACCTTATTTTTTTCAGCAGTTCAGCTGGTACTAGTAATTAAAATCATCCTTGTCCCTGCCTCCCTGTTAGCTCCCTTTAAGAGCAGTAGCTGTAAGCCAGTTTCAAACAGAATGGTCAGCTCTGTTGCAGCTGCAGGGTTCTCATTCCAGTTTAAAACACAAAAACTAAAGCCTCCCTTCCCCAGCTCCAAGAAACAACCTCTACAGTGACAGTACAATGAAGTTTTCCTTATTCTTCTATCCATTGCAAAAAGTCTTTGCTTGAAGCAAAAAAACATTTTGTGAATATCTTTTATCTATTTATAGTGTTTATTAGCAAAGTAATAATCAGTGGCACATTTCATTTTCAGTCATACTGCACTCATCTCAAAAATAAATACACACCTGAGAAGTGTTAGAGACTGATATTTGAGTAACTTTCCTTCCTCAAACTACACATACTTGAAGTAGCCCCAGAATTAGCTATAAGGTGTTCTATTGGAGAACAATGTGTTAAAGGAAATGAAACTTCTGTCTTACTATAATTCTTCAGTATTGTAATACTGGTTTCTGTCTCTCTCAGGTTGTGAAAATGAGGAGCAACTTGGAAAGATTTCAGGTCACAAAGCTCTGCCCATTCCAAGAAAAGATTCGGAGACAATATTTAAGCACAAATGTAAGGGGAAAGTACTGTTTAAGTATGTGGGTGCATATTAATAATTGCAGTCTTAACTATGAGAGGATGGTAGCTTTGTTACTTCTTATCCTAGGGCATCTTAATTTTTTTGTTGACTAGGAAATGGGCAGAGGGACATTGAGTACACAGTTAAGCAGTCATCTCTCCCTGTCCAACTGGCTGAGTGATGCCAGCAAATGACAAGAGCTGTAACTTGAAATTACGTGAGTGATAGAACAGAAAGGGGAAGTCACGTTCCGTTTTTCACTTCCACCATGAAGTAGAACTTGAGCACCTTCAAAACTCTCCCCTCGTGTCAGATGTGGTCACAGACTAAGTACCAGAACAGACAGCACAATGGGGTGTCACTTCCCCATGACCTTTCAGCGCAGCAGCTCTCTGCACTGCTCCCTCTGCGGATATTTTGCAACAGAGCCTCAAGGTCCTTTCTCTGATTTTAGCAAGATTACTCGCAGTGAATAAAAGGAAGAATCCACCTGAAAGGGAGGGGAGGGGATCTGTTTTCCAGCAGCTGGGACAATGTTTTTCCCTCTGTTTCAGTTGATAAGTCATATAGAAGAGATGCTGCAGACAGCCTACAATAAGTTCCACACGTGGCAGTCCCGGCGCATGCTGAAGAAGACGTGAGGGCGCATCCTGTACAGGTCTGAGAGCAAAGCCTGCAATAGGGTAGGACTACAGCCTAGGTATGTGCAGATCTTAGAGTTGTTGCAGGAAGACCTGCAAGCTGTGGACTTCTGGAAACGATGCTGACTGAACTTGCACATTTTTGAAAAAGAACTGAGATTAAACTTGAAAACTGGGGAGAAAAACAAGGAAGAACCAAAATGGAAGAGCTGAGGCGCAAAAATATTTAAAAGACACTGTTTACTGCAGTTACTCAGGAACTGCTTTTGATTTGCATAAAGAGCTGCTTTCAGAAATAAAAAATTTAAAGAGGGTGTATTAATAAAACTTGTTTTTCTGTCTAATTTTTTTTAAGAAGTGTATGGCACAGGGTAGATCTCAAAAGTTTTTCTTCACTGGATTCTGACATTTTCTTGAGTTCTGTTTGTACTTTCTGCAACAGTTGAACAATGATGTTTTAAAACATAGCTGAGACTGTTTTTGCTTCAAACATCTGGGAGACTGTGGCTGTCAGAAGACAAGCTCCTGCCCTATGTTTCCCCACCAATTGGAAGCAAGAGACATTGCACTGAAAGCTGTTCATGGTGTGGGGTCTCTAAAGGTACACAGGGGCAAACTTTTGCCTGAAGTCTTCGATTTTTATGCAAAACTTTTTCAGCCATCAGTTTTGCATGTTTCCTTTTGAGTGCAAGTGTGTGCTACTGCAGTCTTGTTTTTTTATGGTGGCATTTGTTCTGAGGCAAGAATGCATTTTTAAAAATGAAGTTAAATAAAGTTTTTTACAAAAGAAGTCATTTATTTTCAATTCTTAGGCATTTTTTATTTCTTCTCCTAAATCTGTTTTCCTTCACTCTTCCCTTTTGACTATTACACTCTTTTTGGCGAATTGATAATCATTGCAAAGAAAAAAATGTGTTATTTACACAGTGTCCATAGGTATTGGGAATCTGTGCCATACTTTGTTCTAAACAGAATCAGTTCACGGTTTCAGAACAACTTGTCTTGTATTAAATGTGACTTAAATGCAAAGTAACCCCCTTTTCTAGAATATATGCAGTTTAATGACAGCCTTGTATTTTTTTTGTCACTTTGACTGGACAAAAGCCCAGAATGGGCTACTGAACTTTTTTACTTCAGATTAAATGTGACTGTTAAAGATGCATCTACTACAGAGACAAATCAGACTGACAATATGTATTTAAAGCAAGCACAGCAGTGTTCAGTACAGCAGAAGAAATTCCCCAAACCTGCATGATGGCTTAATACTACATTTTGGTATGATGCTAAAACATGATAGTATGATGTTGGGTGGATAATTCTTGAAAATTCCTACAGCAGAAAAGATGTATTGGTGTAGCCAAGTGGGTGCTTGTTCTGTGCTGCTGCTCCGTTTATGCAAGAGGGGTTTTTTCTTTCACTGGTGCGTGGAAGTCAGCGGCTTCTTTTGACCCTTTTCTTTCAGATTTTTGTGTTATGCTATAATATTTTGGTAAAAGCCGAGTTTCAGTTACGCATTACTGTCTGCACCAAAGTCCTGTTCAGAAATGTGTGCATATTGTTCAGCCTCGTTCCCTGTCTGCTGCTGCAGATCCGTGCATGACCCCTGCTCTGTGCTGTCCGTGAGGTTCTGCTACCAGAAGTGGCTGGACTCAACCAGAGATGCCCGTGTTCTTGACAGGGTGAAAATGTCACTGGGAATAAACAGATGTACTACAGCACTTGGGGGATGAGGAGGTGCACATCTTGTCAAGAGTTAACCTCTTGTGAGAACTAAACTGTTTCTCTAAAATTTAGGCTTAGGGTGTGGCTTTATGAAGCCAAATCCTCTTGTAAGTGCAGGCAGCTCCCAGAAAAAAAGGGTAGTTTTGTTCTCCCCCGATCCAAAGCATTTGATCTAGCAATTCTGGGGCCAAATTCCGACTGTTTCCTGAAAGCTAACACACCTTTCATTGTATCAGAGGGCTAGGGTCAAGAAAACAGGTCTGATTCACATTCTAACTGTGCCTGAAGCTATGAACAACGCATTTAAATATTAGACTGCACTGAGACTTCATTTAAAAAAATAATAGGAGAGTTTTGAATACAGAAGTAATTCACCTTTACTTGGAATTAGTATTTAGTGTTCCTGGAAAGACTGGGCAAAATGGTTAACATGGCAAAAACGTGTCAGTGCATCACAAGAACATTTTACAGCTCCAAGGACTGATGTTTATAACCATTTTGGGGATGGTGTTGCAATAGCTTTAAGTTATTATAATGATATCACGCTATCAAAATGTACCTTGATGACCAGAACAAGGGGGGAGGAGGACTATGATACTAAATTCAACAGTTTTGCCTGGAGACTGTACAGGCAAGGCTGCTATGCACTTCATATTGCTTTTTCAGGTATTGTGGCAATAAGGCACAGGCCCCTCCTCAAATAAAGGGAGGTAAACTAAATATTCTTTCTACATTGTGTTCCCCTTTTCTGTAGCATGGTCCAAAACACAGATTCATTCCTTAAGTTTTGAAACTGAATCATCATGCATTATATTACTATTGGAATCTTTATACTGACTTGTATTTTTAATGAGAATTCATAAAACTTGTATCATTGGCATTGATCTAAGATTTGTAGAATAAACCCTACTGAATTCTGAAGTGAAGTCTTCTCTAATGCTTAGGCTGTGTTTTCTGATTGAATTAAATCCCTAACAGGCTCTATTGAGGTCTAAATTGAGAGAACTGTGTATAACTCGCTTAGCTGTCCCTTGCTGCTGATAGGTCAGCAGCAAAAGGCTTCCAATATAGTTACTGTCAAGTCGTTTCATTTTCAGGGTTTGAAAACTTCTACTGCTGCACAGGGAATCTACACCATTACAAGTCCTACTGTTGCTGTGTTCCCTGTCATAAAAAAGCCACTTTAAGTCTCCAGGGATTAGTACTCTGCTTGTTCCGTATATCGATGCAGCAGCTGTTGGTTCGGGAGAGCTGCACAGGAGCTTTGTCAGTTGCTCTAATCCAAGGTTTGCTAGTAATGGAGAAAGGGTAACGTAGATACCAGCCTGTGCTTTTCAGCAGATGAAGATACTTAGATGCACCACAAAAAAGGCTGGGCTAATTCTCTCCCACGAGCTGTACCCCAGTCAGAGACACAAGGTGACAGCCTTCTGCTGCAGCTACCCTACAAGTAAGCTTCTTACATGCTCACAGGACTTACCATCTGCAGCTTCCTAATGTGGCAAAGATCTCACCAAGGCCCTGTTGTGCTTTCCCAGATGGATGAGTTTCCCCACCATTCTCTGCTCAAGATGCTTTTTTTAGAGCTACAAGTATTTTCCCTTACTTATGCTGTGACTACACCCTTACACCTTCTAGATGGTGGTATTAGCTAGAAAGCTTTCCTTATCCTTGCCCAAACTCCTATTGAACAGCTGCTTTATCGAGAAAGTCGCTTGTATGAGCAGGGAAGGTGACAACAAGAAAGCCCTAAGACCCAGTTTTCCGTTATCCGTCCTGTTTCCTTTCTTAAGGCAAGAGCCTGCCCAAGCATCCCTGTGGCTTTACAGCCTTTGTATTGCAAGAGTTTCAGAGTGTGAGCCACAATATTCTGAACTTATTTCCATGGTCTCCCTTGCCCTACAGCAAGAGCTGGAACTTGGTCCAAATGGGACACAGCAACTTTTTAATAGCAATCAAAAAGTGATCTAACACTGATCCTCAATAAACCCAGTGACACATGTGTTTCTACAGCAGAGCTCAAAAGCCTGGGGAACCACTAAGTTACCTGACACGATCTCCCACGTGTTTTTCAGGATACTGCATTTCCTCAGCTCTCTGAGCACATCATCTCCCCAAAAGATAGCCAAGCCCTTGTCTGTAATGCTGACAGCAAGGGAATTTGTTAACATCCTAGATGGAGGGTGCTCTGCAGGGGCTCGTTTGGGCTGGAAGGGACTAGACCCAGAGGTGCAAGATGCAGCCAGCACAGCTGACCTGGCTGAGGGAGCCACAGGCCACAGAGCAGAGCCCAGCCACCTCCTGGGCACTCCTGTGCCCAGCCCTGCTCAGCCAGCACCCCACAGACCCCCGGTGCCCTCAGTGAGGGAGCTCTGTATACTTGCATCCCGATTCCCACAGCCCATACGGTGCCAGTTCTCCTTTGTGCTGCTCTCCAGGCTCACAGTGGGTGGCAGAGTGCCACCACAGTGACGGGAAAAGCACCTTCAGGAATGCAGCCGAGGCTGGGGCTCCTTGCTGGCACTTTCCCAGCCACGTGCTCTCAGCTGCTGTGTTTCCCTCCATGAACACTTCTGCCCCCTCCGAAACCCGACAGCCCTCTGATCTTCCTCTCCCCATCCCCCTTCACTGTGGAGAAGCCAAACTACTGCAGTAGTTCAGGTGTCAGCATATCCCCAAGGAAAAACTGTCCTTAGACCCTGTCCTCCCTGCATGCTAAGATTCTGTTGCTTTATTATCCCGCTGACAGCCCTCACAAACCACAAGTTAAATCTGAATCTGCTGAAGGCAGCTTTTCCCCAAATACCCATAAACCTGGACACAGTTTTGTTCTCTAGAGCGTCACCTTCCACACAGCCTCACTCCATCCCCTTCCATTCTAACTCACAGGCACATGCTGACAAACCATCACCTTATTAGAATTCCTGCACCCAGCAGAAGCGGCCTCAAGCCCTGCTGACATCCCCACTTCCCTGCGCCACCCTCCTCAAGCGAGCTCCTGCCCTGTGTGCTCACCCAGAGGACTGCCCATCACCTCTTTGGCACAGTGCTGTCCACACCTGGACACTGTGGCCAAGCACCTCATAGCCTGGGCATCCCAGATCCCTTCTGTGTAACCTTCCCAGGACTTGGCTGCCAACACAGTCTGTGTGCACCCACAGCTGTGCACTTCATCCCCTGAGCTCTGTCTGCATCATGTCAATAGGACCCCAACTGCAAGTTCCAGAGAAAAATTAAAGGATATCCAAGCTAAAGCTTCTGTTAAAAAGACAAGACTCAAAAACTTTGGGAATTGGCCTGAGGTGACCAGACTTTCTGGGGCAGGGCTGCATCTCTCCAGGTACTGCACGGGGAGTGTTGGCCTCAGGTGGGACTTCCAGCCTGTTACATGAACCACAGCAGCGTGTTGGCTTCCTCCCTCACGTCACCTGCAGAAGATGGGCTGATCCAGATAAAAAAGCATCGACAGGAACTTTATCTGACATACCACATGTCCCATGATCGGAATTGACAGCTCAAATGCAACAGCCCCACACAGCCGCTTCCCTGTAAGCACTCCTCCCATTTCTACCTTTGCCCAGCTCTGCAGATAGTGTGTTAAGGAAATAAATGCCCAGTTGTAAAGCCACGTGGTTCCTAAGTGACAACCGCTGAGCCTGGGCACGGCTCCCCTGTGCTTCCGTTCACGAGCTGATCACGAAGGGAAACAGCAGCAGCGAGGGACTTGGAGCAGCGCTGGCATCAGCCTGGTGTGGCTCAGCAGGACAAAGATTGCCTGGCCAGAAGCAGGCAGCTGATATCCCTGCTGGTAAGCACCAACCACCCTGTTCTGCAAAACCAGGCCTCACGGAGCACATCACTGTGCAAAATGCTTCCCACCAGCGTGGCACAGGCACGCGGGGGAGACGTCTCTCTGTACAGAGACGTTATTGCACCAAAACCAGAATGTTTCCTTTTGCCCTGCGGCCCTGCAGAGCTCAGGAAATTGCACTCTCACAGTCTTTCTGCCTTCCTCAAGGGCTTTCTGCCTTCCTCACCCTTCAGGCAAAGCTCCCAAACTGGCTTGTGCTGTTTTACAGCAGACAGTGAAACGTTTCTTTAGGGACCTCAGTCCTGGACAGGGATCCTGGGTGCTGCAGCAATGGAACAGCCTTTCTCCATGGCTTGCCACTCTCTAGGGCACAGCTCCTCACCTTGCCTTAACAAAGGCAAACACATTCAACAGTCTGAAGACAAACACGGGGGTTACAATTCGATTTGGGATAACCATTCTCAGGTGATAACCACTACTTTACACCGAGCAAACACTAACACTCCACCGTGGTAAACCAAAACCAGTGTCAGAGCTGTGATCCAGTTCTTAAGTGAGGTCCTATTCAGCTAAACTATTCAGGATCTCTAACCAGGGATTTAAGATGCATTTTCCCCCAGAGAGGCAAGGAAATCCCTCCTCATCATACTCCCTCCCAGGGAGCACTTCATGCCACAATTTCTAGACTTCACATCACAAGACTGACAACCCTTTTAGTTCTAGAAAGGAGGATGATCACAGATCTGAGGCAGGCCCAGGCATTCCCATCTGGAAAGCAGAGATTGCCAGCAGTTTCACCGGTGCTGATCTCTCTCTCATGACAGGAGACTGATGAGAGCAGCTTTGAGCCTCATTCCCCAGCTATACCACTGACAGGCTGACTCCGTGACAAATGCTTTCATACCAAAGCACATGGGGGGGCAGAAAACAAACCACCCCCCAAAAAGCAGTGTCCATTCCCTTACCAGCCCCAAATCCAGTGGTGCTAGCCATTGCCAGCCCCTGCTCAGATAAGTATTGTGACAGACACCTGGGTAGGGACATTGCGTTCTCACTCTCTTCTACCAGCAAAGGGAAATGGCTGCTTTGTATCTCCTCTGCTCCCCACCTCACCCCGCTCCTGCAGCACAACTTCCTTTTGTGGCACTAGGATGGGAACAGGGCCTCAGGGATACCAGCCCTGGAGGAACCATGACACTCAACAAGTGCCCTGGCAGCATGGCTGGCAGAGCCCGGCCTTGATCACTATGCCCCACCCCTGTTTAGTGCGGGTAACCTGGTTTCCGAGGCCACAGACATGCACTGAACTCCTCCCTGAGGGCTCCCTGTCATGCCCAAGCTGGATGAGAGCTGTGACAAAGTGCCAATCCCCAGATTCTGTATCTGGAGACAGGTAAGAGAGAGCGAGTTCCCCTGCCGCCTGAGATGGGAGCAGAGGTGCCCTAAAGGCACAGCCCAGCCTCCACGAGGGTCAGTAACTGTTTCACTACACTTGGAGACCAGCCAGAAGAAATCCTCAGTGCAGAGAGCTGCTTCTGGGGAAGTTCACCACATCACAGCATCCTAGAGCAAAACCAGGCCTCTCTGCCCTGCAGCTGTTTGCTGTACCCACACAGAGAATGGCACAGGCCTATGGAGCTCTGTCCTACATTCAGAAATAGCGGGTTCCTAGGGAGACAGGTGGGAAGGGTGAGCGACACTGACCTGGCACACAACCCCTGCCTGGGTGCAGCCGGAGCTCTCACAGACACAGCCCCCAGTCCTGGGAGGAGTGTGGGCACTGAGACACGGAACAGCACTTTCTGCAGCCTCCTATCACATTGGACTTGGCTCCATAAAAGGTGGCTCGGTGCTCTCCTCCAGACACAGCTGGCAGCAGGCAGCCAGAACCAGGTCCCTGCCAGCAGGCATGAGGACTCTACCTCGTCCTTTTGCTCAAAGAGATCTTTGTCCACAGAAGTGTTCAATGTGTCAGTGTCAACAGCAGTAAACCCGACCGTGCCCAGGAGATCATCTGCTGGAAGAAGTATTGGATAGAGAAGCTGTACTTTACAACCCAGTGGCTGATTTCCTGCCAGCTTGGTTCAGTCCATGGTTAAACTGCATCTCCTGGGAAAGAAGGAGCATCAGGATTCATGTCTAGAACTACCCAATGCTTTTTCCACCACAGAGAAACCCAGATACAAGGGAGAAAAAGCTCAAAAGGACGAGCAGAAGCAGTTTTGTTTCTGCCCTAGTCAGACTCCTATTTAATCCTACAGGGCACAGCACAGCCCTGCCCAGAATCCCTCCTTTCGAATGCTGACATTTCGTGCTCTGTCCCTGCCAGAACGCCTCTCCCCTGCAGCCCTGACTCACAGCCGTCGCTCCCCTGTACGCAGCCCGGCTCCATTTCCTGCGCAGCCGGCGATGCCCGGTGCCAGCAGGAGCCGCGGCCACACGGCTGCAAGGCTACAGACAGCCTGCGAGGGAGGCAGCCCTCCTGCTCCGGCACTTGCACCGCTGCCTCAGCTCACTACATTATTTCAGTATTACTGTCCCCCAAACATCTCCCACGCTCCCTTTTAAGTGATAAATATCGAGCTCTTCACAATCAGAATCTGATGCTATAATTAGACACCCCTACAGCACACATTGCTGTGTTACACAACACGGCTCGGAGCTCCTGGGTACCGGCTGAATCTACATTTGCATTTTATTCACATCACAAACAAACTCTTAAAGCAAAATCTCCCGAGTGGTCGTGGTTACTGAGCTGTGGCTCAGATGACGAGGCAGTCTGAGAGCACGCAGACAGATTTCCCTGGTCTGCAACTAAACCAGAGGTGAACTCCAGTCACCAGCGGGTGTCAGTCCACAGGACTAGACCGGCATCAGCCAGAAGTAAAACCTCCAGCACACATACAAAGCGGATGTCAGGTCCTAGCTATCAACTGTTTGCTCAATATCCAACCCCCTTTATGGCACACAGGTCGTTAATGCAGACACAGCTGCTCGCAGTTCCACGCAAATCTCACTGCCAAGGCACTACTGCCAGACCAAGAACTGCCTTTGATTCACTTAAAGGTTAATCTCAAAAGCCAGGCTCCAAACTCCAGGGCTTCACAGCTCTATCACATTTCTGTTTTCTCTTCGCCGCAGCAGCAGGGCAAGTTCCTGCCCAAACTTCTTCCTACAGCTGCAGCAGGAAGCACTGGACTAGCTGCAATATCTCACACTAATAAACTGGATAAATAGTTCACGTTACTCACTTTCAGCTGACTAACTGGGTGATAGCTCTGACACTTCTAAAGGGCTGGGTGAAATGCCTTGCTGCAGCAGCGTGTGCCTTGCAGGAGCACTACAGATCCTGATGAAGTGAGAGCCACACGGCATCTCCAGAGAGCAGCGCTGTGAGCCAGAGCCCCAAGCTCTGTCTGCAGCTTCCCCACCTACCTGCTACAGCTTATAAGCATGTATTTGTGCATCTACCTCCCACCGGATGCAGCAGGATTAAAATTCGTACTGGAACTTTAAAAATCCAACCCTGGGGCCATCCCTGCTGACACTGCTTGGCAAGAGGGCAGCTGGGCAGCACAGGGCCCAAACCTCAGCAGCTGCACACCCAGCCTGTACAGCCGTTTTGGCATCTGCATCTGCCAGACAACAGCATGAGGAAAAAAACCTATCAGGGACAACATTTAGGATGTGTCATTTCCCAAGGTTACTATCAGCTGTTAACAAAATTTATGTAATCAAAAAGTCAGTACCAGTGGTCAAAGACAGCTTCATCTGACTCTAGTCAGCATTGAACTTCTTAAAGCAAAGACAGTTACCTAATTCAACCTAAAAGAGCATTCTCTCTAACCCAAGTTTCCTGCATCATCTGCAAGATGTGATCTAAATAATTCAAAACTTCACTGGATCTAGGTCACAGACAGAAGTTTGTTTTTCAGCAAGATGTCCCAGAGGAATTCACTATTTTGTTTAAATTGTTCCTGACTTCCAGCACCATATATAAGGACACCCAGTAGAAGACAGAGTGGATGAGAAGTAGGAAGGATACTGAGAAGGGCTAACTTCTGCTCAAAGCTGGGCTCCTTCTCACTCTCAGGGAAGATAGAACCATGGATTGCATCAGAGTCATGTCTGTGGCCGCTGAAGGTCCACAAGGTTAATTGCAAGAGACGTGCAAAAATTCTCAGGTCAAGCAAGCTTGTCTTTTATTTGCAAGGACCCACACACACATCTCCAAGGGTCTCCAAACCACAGTGGAAGAAAACCCATCTAAGAAGAAGAGAAACCAATTTCAACTCTTCCTGAAGATGAATCCGTGGAATGACTTCTCTTGGCTGACTACAGAAGGAGCCCTGGTGGGAGTGCCACGGCTACATGGACAGTTACATTTCTGAGCATCTCCCAGGCCAGCCCTCGGGCTCCTTAGGTGCAATTCACAGAAGAATTGCAAAGGCAAATCTTTAACCCTGAAGTATTTTTTACATCTTTGGAAACACTACATCACGCAGTCCAGAGTCCAGTGGTTGACCTTACTTTTGGCTATGTTGGTTTTTCCCTCCCCATTACTCGCACGTAAAAATATCAAGTTACATAAAGTCAGGAAATGGGACCAGCACAAAGTTCAAACTAATTTTCCTACTGAAGGCCTTGTGCAAGCACTTTTACAGCAGGCCTTTAACGACATCTTTAGTCCAGTTACAAGGTTGAGATTACAGGCATTTTCAGGTAACTTGGGCAGGTCATCAATACTGCCTCCAAAATAGATTTTGTTTTCCATATTTCTTTGTCAAAAGGAAATAGCAGTGATTATACTCATTTCAGAGAAACTAGGTGTTACATCATCTCTCAAAAGGACAGAAGTCATAGGAAAAGAAACTTGTCTCCACTTGACACAGAGAGTTTCTCAAATCTGCTTTATCACAGGCAAGTTACTTGCATTATATGTACTAGAAAAGCAACAAAATATTTAATATATTGGCCAATATTAAGCATCTACCAACTTCATCACACATCTACATTCAAGATTTCATATGAAATAAAGAGTTTATCATTCTGCTCGAGGTTTCCAGACAGATTAACTCAATCCAGGGACAATAAACTTCAGAGAAACTGTGCCACAGCTTAAAAAGGCTGTATTTAGAGGATGTACTAGTTTTCTAGACATGAAGTATCCAACTTCCAAGAACCTGATCTCTGCAGCATATATGAAACTGCACATAAAAACTGAGATGTTAATATGATACATTTTAAAATCCTAACATTTTATTCCTCACTCTCCAAATTCCATGTCGTACGTTCAGCAGAACAGCATGGAAAGGATGAGAGATTTTAGATTAAAATCATTCTATTTTTATTGGCCAAGGAGCTCCAGCCCTATGGATCTTGTGAAGAACTCTGGGTCAAATTCATTCCATGGTATTGTATAAATGTTCCTAAAGATTTGTATTTTTTTTAGTGCCCTGACTTTAATAGATGCTTTGTACCAGTATTTTCTGCAAAATCAGACCTTCAATGCGTTAGATACCTCACTCTTTTAAGTTGTTAAAAACTTCACTGTTTGGGAACAGAAGTCAGTATAGCCACAGCCCCTATCAAAATCATTATCAGCAATAATGATTTCTTCATCACTAAACTTCATATTTCTTTCTCACCTAAAACCGGATCATACGAGCACAGCTTTGAATTTTAGAGTATTGATTTTTTTTTTAAAACCTATGTAGAACCTCTACTACTTGCATGCCTCTATTAAGTAATTACCTTGTGATTTGACTGCTGTGCACACCATGAACTATGTATTTGTAATACACAGCTCCCTGGGACATGCAGCCACCTCCATGGGCTCCAGCAGAAGTCAAACAATGGAGCCACTGTTTCAGCCCTGCCTCCAGGCTCACCCTCTCAGTGAAGGTTTTTTCCTCTCTGCTTCCTTTAAATGCTACCAGGGTTGAGCTGCAGCTTTCCTCACAGCTCCACTTTCTGGAGTCCTGGGACTTGGTTAACAAACAAACAGTTCCTCACTTATAAGAAAGAGTCTTGGAAACAGAAATTCAGGTTTTGGAAGACAGAAAGGCAATCAGAAGCACACCAGATGGTAAATTCTGATTTTTTAAGGAAGTCATGTAATTCTGGGAGCCTAGCGGGGGAGGTAGGGGAGAAAAGAAGATTTAGGTGTATATTTGTGCAACTGACAGCTTTTTACCTGACAGTATCAAAGAGGAGTAGAAAAAGCCTCCTGTCAGTCTGAAAAACAATTTACGAGATGTGCTCTTTGGATCATGCTGTTGTTCAGCCTTCGAGTCAGACACAGCTTCCTGCGTGTTTGGGTGAGCCTGCAGGCCGCCACACTGCGACCATCCTCCTCCTCCGTGCAGAAAAGCAGCAGCTCCGCAGGAGCCGGCCAGCCCCGCAGCTCTGGGAATGCCAACCATCTGCTCCAGCAGCCCTCCCACGCACGGGCTGCCGAGGCACGCTCGTGCCCAGTGCCTGTGTCATCCAGAGCCGCTCACGGCTCAGCGCTCACCCCTCGCTCCGTGCCGCTCCTGTGGGCCGGGGATGCCGTGGGCCTGCTGCAGCCAACCCAAACTGCAGCGCTGCGGAGCATGGCCGAGTTCCTCCACAGGGCTGCGAAAAAAGACTGCACAGAGGATGCCCAAGCACAGCAAAGCCACCACAGCTGGTGGCTGGTCCCGCAGCAATGAGCAAGCAGCCCACAGCCATTGAGGCATCGACAAGTTCTGGACACCCCAGCACAAGCTTCCAGCGGCACTGCACCACGGCAGCAAGGCCGCCGGGATCCCCACACAGCTTGAAGGCACCTGCAAGGCCTGTCTCTGCCCCAGCTCAGGGCTGCTACGCCTTGCTTTCACCACAGCTCTCTCCTGCCAAGGAATGGTTTCTGGAGGTTTATTTCCTGCCCGTTTTCAATCTTGCGCAGTCTGTGGCCACCCAGTTGGCGCTGCTCTGTGCTGGGGAACGTGTGAAATCATGTGAACATGTCACAGCTCCAGAATTTACTGGCTCAGGTCTGCATTTGCCAGTGTTTATGCTTTCGGAAGAATGCCTTAGAGCACTCACCTGGTTTTGAGCTACAGAAATGTTTCTGATACATGCTGTGAACAAAGTGGGGTGCTAAAAACCTCTTCTAATCCATGTCTCTCAAAGGAACAGTACATCACAGTTCAAGCAAAGAAGCCAGCACACAAAACTGTGCAGAATAATCACCCTTTAAAAGCCCAACATCCATAAAGGAGACAGAGGAGTCCTGCAACTTCATTCGAATAAAGGCAGAGAGTATCCACTGGGGCATATTCCCGTGGGGTTTTCTCTCTCCAGGTTTTGGAGGGCATAGAGTCCTTTTAACCTAAACTCCCTGCCGCATGTTGCCCTCTTCCTTTCCCCACTGGCTGAGGTACTAGGAAGGTACAGCCTTCCCGAAGCGCCTACCACATATTCCCCCTTTAACCCGTCATTTCTCCCCAAAGTTCAGAAACTCAGGCTTGTGCGGACCCATTTGTCTGTTTCAGGAGTCGAACTGTCAGGGTTCTGTAGCAAAGGCTTGAAGTTGGTAGAGATGTTAGAGACATTAAGACCCATTTCAAAGACATTAGCACCCGTACTCTCACCCATCGAACTGTTTGTAAAGACATTAGCACACATGTTTTCTTATCAAAACTGAACTAGGCAATGTTTGTGTGGCTTGGCACTGCCTGGCACAAGTGAAATGCAAGCATGGTCTGACATTCAGCTGATCCTGAGCCAGGCTCAGAGGGTTACATATAAACTCCCTGAAGCTTTGTCATTTGGTCTAGAAAGGTTTGGTTGTGAGCTTTTGGATAAATTCACCTCAAGACACAGAGTGCACACGCAGACCTGCAGATATACAGCCTTCTGAATTATTTGCCGCAGTCCCAAAATCACACAAGTCACTGCACTTAATTCTCCCGTCAAGATTTACCCAGTTCTCCTACGGCTGATCAGACCCAGACTTCAGAACAAGCAATTTTGCCCATTTTTGGAACAGTTTCAGCGGCAAGCTTTGGGTTTAGACACAGGTCACAGAAGAGCTTTGGACCTCAGTCTCCCAGTCAGGTATTGCAGATAAGAGCATTTCTGAGGCACGAATCCATATGAAGAACCACCCTACTCATAGCACACTCAGAGCTAAACTCCAGGACTACCAGATTTAAAGGAAACTTAGATTCACCAGCACAGAGGCTGGCTGGAGTGCTGACTGTGTCTGTGCTGGCTCCCTGTTTCTCATAGCTGCGTTTTACTCTGGTGGGTCCATCTGTGCTATTTTCTTGTGGCTTGCAGCCACATGCCCGAGGGAATGAGGGCAGCAAGAATTAAAGGCTGTGTGACGGCACAGAAGCATGCAGCACACGCTGCTCTGTGTGTGTGTGCAGGCACACCGCCTCCCCAGAATTAACCACTGCACTTCAGGCTAATGGCAGGCAGCCCGAGCTCCCCAGGAACATCAGCTACTCCCTCTCAGGGACATCAAAGCTCCCCCCCTCCCAGGGGCTCTCGGCTGAAATGGGCTGTGGGTGGGTGCTCGGGAAGGGAGCTGTTGGCCACAGAGACCCCCAGTGCCTCCAGGCTGAACGCAGGCAGACAGGCTCCCCTTCACCGTCCTTTGGCACATGGCCTGGGATGTGAGACCATGCATGTCAGCAAGTGTGACAGGTCACAGAGACATACCACAGCCTGAAGGCGTCCTGCTGGGACCTTGGGAACCCTGCCAGAGTGAGGCTTTCATTTCTGAAGCATCCTCTACCCACTCTTGCTTCCTGCATGCCCTTCTCCTCCTTCCCTTCTCTTCCTCCATTTGTAGCAACACTGCATTCTACATGATCCCCGAGAGAAATAGGGCAAACATAACCTGATTAACCAAGAGGATTTGGGCAGGAAGGGGCGGGGGAGGAGATTATTATGCAGAGAACCACAGAACCTTTCCCTCTCACATTAGCCCTTGCCTGTTCAATAATTAAAGTGTTCTGCGGTGACTCTGACTTTGGGATTTGCTATAAAAGCTTCTTGTAAACTCTGTCTCAGCATGCAGACATCAGACCAAAGAGAACATTCAGTCTGACAAGCTGAAATTTCTTTCAGGTTCCAGGGTCAGTCAGAAGCTTAAAACCACTTGGATGTGAGCCTATGGCTCCATTTTAAAACATAAGGATCGCTCTTGCTGTCGTTCACCTATTGAAGAGACTGAATCCAACCTTTATTTGGCCCCTCTGTCTCTGAAACATGGTTTCAAAGTTAATGCAGGCTTTCTCCATTTCATGCATTAAAAAGCCTCCAAGGCTGGCAGCGCCTCATGAACATGGGAACATATTACACAGGCTCTGGCTGCCCTCCAGGCCTATTCTGATGTTCTATTTTCTCTCCATCCCTTCTTTCTTGCTTACCTTAAGGCATATAGATGTTTCAGGATGGAAATGTAAAGCTCCCCACATGCAGAAAAGATGCCTTCCCTGACCTTCCAAGGAGCTATTTTTGGCTGCTCTTACATGCCTAAGAACTCTTATGGCGGTCATGCACTGAAACTAACTGTCCCTCAGTAACTTTTGCCTAAGAGATAGGAAACATTGCAGAGATTTAAAAAAAAATTTAATTCTCTCCATAACCTAACACACTACTGACTTCCAATCTCCAGATGCTGTTTGCAACAGAGGACATTTTAAAAGGGGCTGCAAGCCTGACATTATTACCCAAGGAACATATGCTCAACATTACACCAAAACATACAGAGTAATAAAGACATATCCTTAATCCAGAATTTTCCAAAAGTTATTGAGTACCCTCAGCCTTCAACTGATTTCAGTTTTCAAGTCCAAACCTGGAGAAGACGAAACTCCAAAAGTTTCAGAGTGAAACAGATTTCTTTTCAAAATATGGACTCCCAAAGAGTTTATGATATTAAAAATTAAGGAACACTGGGTTAGCAGCCAAACACATGCCCAGAAGGATGCTCCATAAAAAAAGTAACAGTCCTAGCTCCATCTGTCAGAGCACATGAATACATCACATCACATCCCAGCAGTCAGAAACCCAGGCTCTGGTCTGTCCTCTGTCTCTCAAATTCTAATGCTGACATTTTTCCAAACTGGCACTGCCCAGACTGCTAACATTTCAGTCCAGAGGCCAAGAGTGCAGCAATGGGTGAGCCTCAGAGCCCCGGCAGCTGCCCAAAGGCTCCTCATGTGGCAGGGAGTTAACACTGATCCAGGGGACTGCCCAGCCCTGTTGCCACTCCAAGCACTGTTCGCCCTCACACAGTGAGCAAAAGATAAAGCACGCAGGTATCTTTTCCCTTCTGACATCACAGCATTAAATATCACACAAACACACAGCCTACAGAATGGCTAAAGCAGAAATGCTGTACAACTAGCAAAAAGGATGTGCAGAATATATGGGGAGTGAACTGTGCACACACACAGAGAACACATGACACCATCTCCCAGCATCTCACATTTTCATCGCACTGGCATCTGTTAAAGGGTTCTTGATCTGAGATACTGCTTCTTAAGGCCAGAACTGCATAACGTTTAGGGAAACAACTGATTTTGCATAGAGCCATGAGAAAAACAACACAGGGTTGAGTGCAGAATGGTTGTACCTTGCATTTAGTACCCAGGACACAGGCATGCTGCTCCTCTTATTACAGGGACCAAGTTAGAGAACCACCAGGCTCTGCAAGTACCAGGATTTCCCTCACAGTGGCTTAAAGTCATATGCTTCCTTCCTTTGGTAATATCCACCTCCTTAAACAAGACTTACCACAGTTTGCAAAACAATAAGGCCGTGCCCTGCAAATGTTTGCTAAACATTTGTGCAATTTCGTCCAAATACAGGAACAGAGGGAACACAAGTCAGAAACTCCACACTTAGCATAGCACTGTGAAAACGATTCATTGGCAGTCCATAAGCAAGCAGCAACCTTCCATTTCCCATTTAAAACTTGAGTATAAATAAAAAACGTGAATTAATCAATAGAGATGAGGGTTGGTATTTGTGCAACGTTCTTGGAAAACACAGCATACCAAGCCAAGCACCATATTTGGCAATTATTCTGCTTTACTCTGCTTCCACTTTCACTTGCCTCGTTCATTCTGCCTCTTTAGCCGATGAGCTCTTTCTGCTGTGTGCCTTTACAATGCCTGTGCTGCAAAGCTGTGCTCCCAACAGAGACGTTCAGCTTGGTGCCTGCCTGAAGTGTATTAATGATCTCACTGCAGCTGCCATGAAGCTGGGTCAAAAGACTATTGCCTGACAGTAGTTGATGCTGCGCCTCTCTCTCCCCACCTTCATCTTTTTTTTTGGAATCCCTGCCACAGTTCAGACCTTTTGTACTGAGCCATGGTGCAATGTACCAGGTTTCAGTTAAGAAACACGGGCACTTAAAATTAAAAACGTGTGGAAGGGAATTAAGACCACAGAGCAATTCTTTCCTGGAAAAGATAAGAAATCACTCTTTACTTCCTGACAAGCCACACTCTGAACATACATATGACAACAGGGCTCACCTCTAGCTTTGCTGTGAATCAGCTGAGGTGAGCAGCACCAATCCACAAGTTAAGAGTGGCCAGCTACCACACAGCTACAGCACACCCCAGTGATGGTGTAAATCCCCAACAGTACAAGCTGGAGAACTTGTCATTGAGAAAATGGTGTGTGTCTTTGTCTTGGCTACCTTCTGCTTATAAAATAAAGTTGAACAGAACAAAACTGAAAACCCCGGGTAGCAGAACTTCTGAAAAGATAAGGCAAGAGCTTTCTACTGGCGGAAGCTCCCTGTCCACTCCAGCACTACACTCTGCTGGCAGTACACAGGATATAAATGGCATTTAAAACTCTGCCTGGTAACCTCTCAGGACAGTAGCTGCCTTTCACAGTCATGTCTTTCGCCAAGGGCTCGGTATCCACCTACAGAGCTGCCAACAACCACCATCACCACCAAAGCAAATATTTAAAAGAATACCTTGTGCCAAAACAGCGAAGTTATTTTTCACCTCTGAGAAGAGCAGAAGAGTTGAGGTCTGCAACACAAGCCAAAACCACCTCAGGACTGCTATCTTAAGCCTCAGCCAGCCCAGCTGCAGCTTTTTAAGGAGTCTCAAGGGTGACCCAAGTGTGGGAACAGAAATGAAAGCACCTGGTTGCATATTTCCGTTCTATTGCTGCATGTGTTGAACTGCAAGTTAAACTTCTTTGTTCTCCAAGGAAGAGATAATCATTTATTGTAGAATCATCTGTAGGTTCCTCCACCAAGACTGTGTGTCTGTAATGTTGAGAAATACTCTCAGCTTTCTGCAGTGGTTGGTATGGCCCAGCAACTTCTTCATCAAAGGGTGCTGACTTTCCAGCAATGTAACTTGGAACTCTGATTCACAGAAACAAAAGTTTGGACACAGTGATTTTTGGATGGGAGAGAATGGATAATCTGCTGTCACACAGAGCATCAACCAGATATACAAGGTTTGAATTGCTAGAAAAGTGTCTTCCCTCAAAAGGAAGGCAGTATTGTGTAGTTAAGTGCAATTTGTATCAGAGTATCCCATTTCCTGCAGTTCCTAAGTAAATAAGTAAGATTCCAGAGTTGCATCAAGGGAATGGGTTGGGCTTGGAATCCTGCACAGTGACTCATGCTTTCACAAATAAATTCATTTCCTTAGAGAAGCAAGACAGAATCACGTGTTTTGCTTAGTCCAGCTACCCAGAGTGTTGATTTAGGAAGCTATTGCAAAAAAATAGAGTTTTATCTGGCTTTATATTGAATGCATAATCCACTGCAGCTGTACTGGCAAACATAACCAACTTTGTAAGGAGAAAAGAAAAACTGGTGTAACTTGGAAGTTCTGGGTATTGAAAGATGTCAGCTAGAAACCTGTTTGCAATCAAAACCAGACAACCAACAAAAAAACATTGTGGAAGTCTGGGTGTTCCAGAAATTGACTGTTATTCACACAAGTCACCATATTTATTCCCCTCCTGCACATTTAAAAATAGGTTGTAGAAACACAGACCTGTAAACCCTAGGAAATGAGAATTGCATCAGCTAGCCCCTCCCCTTCCCCACAATGACAGTGCAGAGAAAACGAGGGCGTGAAGCAGCAAAAGCTCTGGATCTCTGTAACACCAGCATCCTTACACGTTTGTGGAAGCAGCCACGGAGAGGAACCCAGAGGTGTATGGATCATGGCTTATCAGTTATGTGCAGAGATACTTGTTAGCAAGCCAGGATGAAACTTGTCTTTCAGCTTTTAGTTTTTTTAGGAGATCAGTTGAAATGGTTTGATGTGGCTATACCGACCAAATTGGAAGAACACCAAATACGGCTTCTTGTGGAGTATGAACCAACTCCCTGTATTTTACCCTGCTAAGTATTTGAAAATAATAATGCTAGAATTCTGGCTCTATGAGCTTCTGGTGTCAAGTTTCGCTTTGGAGTCTGGGCCTCTCCGATTCAGGAACAGACCCTCCCTCATTTTCATACTGCTTTACAAAGCTGAAATGTTTCACAATTAACAAATCTCTGCAGTATCACCATCAGGTTGGTATATAAAAACACCTTCACATTTTACAAAGCAGAAAGGAAGGCATTAAAGCTGGAAGAAATTGTTCAGGTCTCAGAATAAATCCAAGGGACAGACAGGACTGGAACATGATGTAGCTATGTGTAGTACCAGGTCTTTCCCTCACACACTGACACCGTGGGAAAGCAAAGCCCTTGATGATGTCAGAGTAGAAGCAGGACTGATCATGCATGGAATAACCCCTAGGATTTTTAAGGGCAAATTAAACCTCAAGTCTCAGGTAGAGTGGAGAAATGCCACTGACCTTTCCAGGGTTGGTCAGCATCCCCAGTAGCTTTGTGTTACTGATAACCTCCCAGCTGAGCTGTAGGTCACACAGCAAACCTGCAGGTCCTGGTTTGGTGTCCTTATTCACCCCTGCAGCACCATCAGATTTGACTCAGTCTCTCATGAGCCAGGACCTGAGCAAATGGACAGAGTAGAAATTAAAAGTCACCATGTAAAACCTCTTGTATATTAGCAAAACTGAGAGAAATTTACTAACATTTTGTGTTTTATTGAAAATAGCAAAATGCACACATTAAACTCACCTTGTGTAACTGTCTCTGGACTTTATTTCTGTGACAATGGTCTAATGGTACCTTGTAGTTTAAAGGCAAACATGTTGTTTAATAAGAATGTGGCATTGTTTCCATCTATCATCACTCAGATCCTGATCAAATGCCACCTGAGGCCAGTGGAAAGGCTCTGCTTCCAGCTCCTAGAATAAAAATATAAATGTTTCTACATTCAGCAACTTCTGTTGCTTTATTATTCGTGTCTGATCTGTGGAAACTAACATGAAAAGGAGGGCAAGCAGGCTGAGGAAGGTTCAAGCTTCCCTGGAGAGACACTGTCACATATCTGGCATTCCCATCACTCTATCAACACCACCTCCTGCTACCACGATAAAAGGCAGCAGTGGAAAAAGAACAGGAAGAGTAAAACTCCTTATCAACACATGTGAGAAAAGTCAGCCCATCCCTACAATCAACCACTTACACGAAATCAAAACAGACCTGGCCTCCATCTTCCAAGTGCAAGAAAAATGCCTGTAATTTGCTCACCCCGTTCTGTTTGTGCTGTTCTGAGCCTTCTCTCATTGAAGGTCTCTGAGGCAGAAAATCAATGTCAATCATTCCAGATGACTGCTTTCCTCCTGAGCATCTACTGCTGGTAATAAGATCACAAAGGCCACATAAAAGCAAAAATTTGGCCATTGCAGCCGCCTTCTCAGTTCTGTAACTGAGATAAATTAACAGGTGAATTAACACTGGCATATTAAAAGCCGACTCTATTTTTTTACCAAAAAAAGGGTTCTGATCTACTTATCATCATCATTGGGGACATACTGGGACTAGGATGGTCTTGAAACATCCCTGTTGGCTTGCTTTGGCGTGCTCTACTAGAATTAGGACCTCTGGTATCTGAATAGGCACCAGAGAGATAAGGACAACGTGATGCCTTATAGATAACAGAGATTCAGTCTTGGTTCTGTTCTCAGTAACAAGAAATGTAAACACAAGCAAGGGAAGATGTTTTTGGAACTTACACCCTGAAAACCATGTCCAAGTTTATTTTGTCTGAGCCACAGGCTAAGAAGAATCTTGCAATACCAATATTCTTCTTAGGAGCCTTGGTCTCATTTTGAGTAGTAAAATACCACTTGCTCTACATTAGTTACATATTTTTAAATCCCATTAGTCTATTCAGCCAGTATTGTCATAGCAGCTTCTTATCTTGCATTTCAACTCTTTAGAAGTAAAAGTTTTTATGGTCAAAAGTATTTCTTGTTGGTCTTCATTCCTGTCAAATGTTCATTTTCTGTCCTGCCAGATGTCTGTAACTCAAATCTGGATGAGATGTTCAGTCCCATTCATATAGAGCCACTGAAAATACAGATTCCTGGGATGCAGAACGAAACCTCCTAATCCATCCTTGAGGCTTCTGACAGAACAAGATGCTCAGTGAACCCAGAATAATGCAGAATGACAGAACTATGTTTCCTTTTTATCCTGCATTCATGTGGCTTTAGGCCAGCTCAGCATCTACCCACACTTCCCTTCCTTAGTGACCAGTCTTCTCTGACATGGCACATCCCATAAGCATCTCTCCTTACTCCAGCAGCAGCAAGGAACAAAGCACATCTAGTTCTGCAACCAATAGCCTGTTATATTTAACCTCCTGTGCTGGAAGTGTTGGTCTTTATAATAAGCAGAATTTTGTATTTTTCTGTCTTGTTTCATGTAAATCTACGCAAATTTTATGTTTCAAGCATTTTTAGATATTTTCTCTCCTGTATTTTTTGTTTCTTTTGTTTTGCCAATGGACCGTCAAATAAATGATGAGGCTTTGGGCTACTATTGCTGTCAGATCACCCCAGCAGAAGGGAATTGTCACTGGGATGGTGTGTGACCAGGTGTGCCACAGCAAGATAAGCATCTCAAAAGGAACTCAAGTACATCCTAGGAGCTGAGGACAGATACGGCCAAAAATAAGTTAGAGTCAGAATCCCGAAAGGAAACTAAGACAAAGACTGTAAAGGTACCACAACTACAAGAAAGCAAAAAAAAAAAGGAAGAAACAATGATCACTGTAAAAACAAGAATAAGAAAATAAAGGTAATGCATCTACTCACACAAGATTAAATACATAGTTACCTGATTTTCAGTAAGGATGAACATGCTAATCCATGAGGCAAAGACAGGACGCCTAAGAGGTAGAAAGCAGAACTGGATAAAAGATAATAAATGAACACAACTCACAGATGGTGAGCAAAACTCACCGAGTCTGCTGTCTTCCAAATGGAGGAAGCAGGCATTCTCAATTCCAGAACTCTGATGTGCACAAATCCAAAAGATTTTAAGTAAATTTGCCTACTTGGAGGCATTACCACAGGACCAGAGAACAGCAAGTTCTAAGAAGAACGCCATGATAGAAGCAGTTTGGGCCTGTGCTTTTGATACCTGTGCAGTTCTTCAGAAAAACTTCCAAAGGAAAATCTAACAAAAAGCATGATAGTCAATGAATAATAAAGGGATAAAAGGTAGCCTGGATTTACTAAAAACCAGTTTTGTGGGATGACCCACAAAACAGTGTGGTATAGTATGAAACTGAAACTGCAGGCATTCAGGAAATTAAAAAAAAAAAGTTTTCGCTTTTTGTTGGGAGTCCTAGCAAGAAATAAGTAAATAGGAGAAGTATTTGGCTTTACTAACCAACCGCAGGGTGACAGGAAACTGACAGCATGGTGTGACTGAAAAAGACCTATGTTGAGTCCAGTCATGGAATTTCCGATAACTTCAGGAAAACATTAGTGTTGTGTTTGAGGCATCGCTGTCTGAAACACTCCATGCAGCAGCCCCTCTCAGGAGAAAAAGCATTTAAAAACCAGTTAAACTGGGAGAGCCCCACAGAACATACATCCCAATGACCGGGGAACTGCTTGCGTGACCATGCAGGGCTGGAAAGGTTTGGGTTATATAACCTAACACAACAAATGGGTGGGAATTGGATACGTAAATACACGGAAAGGGGAAGAAAAGAAGAAAACCCAAACATCTATTGATTTAGATGGAAATTAGAAGCTGGTTTCCAGCCACCCGACAAGAGCCCCCATCCGGAACTACCGCCATAAACTCCTGAGAAGAAGCACAAGGCTGTCTGGCACTGCCCGGGCGAGAAACGAGGGCAGGAACGCCTTGAATTCCCCACAAACTCTCCAGAGCCGGAGAGTTTGCTTTCACTCATCCCGGCTAATAACAGAGAGAGTGGAATCTCCCTCGACGACAGCCCTGAGACGAGCCCTGGGGGGGTGCGCGGCGGAGCTCCTCAGCCCCGCCTCAGCTCCCATCACGGCGCCGGCCGCTCGCCTCTCTTCACCCTCTCCTCCCCTGCTCCCGCTCCTTCCCGCCGCTCCTTCCCCCTCCTCCCTCTCCCTCTCTCCCCCCCGACGTGTCGGCGGGCACGTCCCCAGCATCGCAGCCTGCCCACCTCACGTCAGCCGCCCGGCCCTTATTTAAGGCGGCGGCCGCCACCTCCCCCGCTCCGCCGTCACAGCCGCGCTTGGGTGAGGACGCTCGGTAGGTGCGAGCGCCGTGGCGGGCTGGGAGGGGTGCGGGAGCGGGGGTGCAGGGAGACGGGGAGTGCAAGAAGGGGAATGCAACAAGGGGGGTTGCAGGCGGTGCTGTCCCGCAAACCTCCGGGGGGACGCGGTGGAGCAGGCGGCGCCAAATGGACAAAGTCTGCTCCACGCCGCCTGCTCCGCCGAACCCCCCCAGCCGTGGTGATATCGGGCAAAGCCCTGGGCTTGAGTCCAGCCGGCGCGATTTCCACTCACAACCCCCCCACCGTCCCCTGCCTCCATCCCCTTGAGCCTCCGTGGATTAACTCACTTCCCTTAATCGGTGCGTGTGGCCCCAGAGAGTGATCCTGCAAAGGGACTTGAGGATGGGCTTAGGGCTGCGTCTGACGTACAGCATTAGTGGACCACCTACTACTCCCCTGACTTGTTTCTTTGAGGGGTATGGCACTCTAAAAGCAAAAAATTTTGAGTTTTTAAGTGTACCAGACGTGCTTGAGTGGGTGGATCTCATCAGCCTAGCGCATTAAAGTGCTTATAGTGCAAAGGGAGGACTTGGCACGTGGAGAGTGCACTACATGGCCACGCTTCAGGAGGCTTCTGCAAATGAAGACTGACGGAGCTTGCTTGATTTTTCCTAAATATAGGCACTGCTGGCTTCCTGTCCCTCCCCTCAGCCCCAAAACTCAGTCTTTACCTGCTGCTCTGCTTGGCTTGTCATGCTCTGAACGAGTTGCCGCCTGTTCAGCACTAGAGAGTCGTGTTGTGTCTGTACTTGCATCCATCTGTGCAGCTGCTCCTGCCCTGTGCTCTTCAGGCTGCTCCCAGTGCAGCTCCCAGTGCAGCACCATTTCCCGGGAAAGCGTGGTGTTGGCTTCTATGCAGAAATGGGGATGAATGCACAATCTTTTGTCATCATTGTGCCATTTCGGCACCCGTGGGCTGTCAGAACCCATCTAACCAGGATGCTGTGCAGCTGGCAGCTAAAATGTGAGGGTGGGAGAGATGGTAGCACCAGACTCCAGCCATCTTAACTCGAAACTGTGCAGTTTCATTTCAAAACAAATTCATGGAGTGGAGGCTCATGCTGTGCTTAAAAAGGGCTTGCCTAAGTGTTGCATGACTTCAGCTCTGGAAAGGCCTCAGGGCACAGAATACCAGTTTTTCAGGGTGAGAGAACAGAGATTTCCAGACTGTGCTTAGAAGTACTAAAATGGCTTCCTGTACCTAACTGTAATATGGATGGTCATTTAGAACATCCTACTACTGCTGCTGGAGTGCCACCAGCTATATAACATAATCAGTGGCTCTCAGGCTGTATTTGAGGCAAAGCTATGGTGAGCTTGATCAGGGGATTGTCATCAATAATTCAGTTTTGCAATCATTTTGTGGCATACAGGCAGTATTGCTAGATGTTTTATTCATGTGTTTTGTATCCATTTTTTATCATCCTGGAATAAAGTCTGACTTGCTGGATACAAATATTCTGGTGTCAGTAAAAGCTCCAAAGCTTGGAGAAATAATCTGTTGCTTTCCTTTCAGCAGTGCACCATGTCTCTCAAGGATCAGCTCATCCACACTCTCCACAAAGAGGAGCACAGTCATGCTGAAAATAAGATTAGCGTGGTTGGCGTGGGTGCAGTTGGAATGGCCTGTGCCATCAGCATCCTCATGAAGGTAAGTGTCAAGCTTGGGAGGAAGCAGCAGAAGAACCTGAGACCTAAAAGATGAGCAAAAAAATAATCTGCCTTATTAGATGAACTTCTGGTTATACAATCCTTTGTTTGGGCCTGAAATGAAGCAACAGTCTTGAAGCTATTGACAGAGAACAAATAGCTGCAGTTCTTGTAAACCAAGTTTGCCTTGGGATCAGACAGTATGTCCTTTATGTATCATTTTATGAGCTGCATTTACCTTTGTGGGACTTGCAGACTCCCTTCTAAGTAGGAATTGTCTAACACTCTAAATATACAAAAAGATTGAGAACTGAGGAGTTACTTTGTCTTGAGCAGAGCGGACAATGGAATAATTCTGTGCAGTGTGGTCTGGACAAATTGGTCCTTGACACTCTGAATGACTTGTCCTGTGCATTCAGTTACCATATTGAAAATGCTGTGGTTAACACCAGGCATGCTTTTCTTAACTGTGAAATAGGTTGCATATGAACCATTATTGAATTATTCTTCATTATTGTCCTGCTAAATTGTACTACTATTTCATGCAGAATGTGGTTATGAAAAGTACAAAATGAACTCAAGAAAGTGGATATCCCAGGGGACTGATTTAAGGACTTTGGGAAGAAGTGAAGTGTTAGAGATGAGCAAAATTGTTTAAGTGGCTTTTAAAATAATTGTAACTTCACAGTTTAAAAACTGGGGGCTTTGCTCAAAGAGGCAGTAAACTTACCATTACTCTTGGTCTCTTGTAGGACTTGGCCGATGAACTCGCCCTTGTTGATGTTGTGGAGGACAAGCTCAGAGGAGAGATGCTGGATCTCCAGCATGGCAGCCTCTTCCTTAAAACTCCAAAGATTGTCTCTGGCAAAGGCAAGTAGTCAGCTCTCATGTGCTCATCATTTCAAAACGGAGATAGCCACTTCAGGTCTCACACTGGACAGCCAAGTCTAGCACTTAGCCTGTCACCCTAATTGTTGGGGGGAAAGCTTATGGATATAGTACTGAGCTGACATTTTTTAATATACCTTATGGCCAGTCCAGCTGGGAATTGTCTTCCAGGGTTCACTACTCTATACAGAAAAATGAACTTCTTAAGTACTTGTGCACCTTATAGAACTTTATTTCACAACCAGTTAACCCCTGAACTCATTACTGCTTACTTCTGATAACTTTTAGTGGCAGCCTTGAGTAGGGCAAGGGCTTAAGCAGCTCATACCTTAATTACAGTGCCCACAGGTAGCAGGCTATGAGGGCAGAACCTTCTTCCTCTTCTACACAGCACTTTGAATGATACCCAAACAGCTACCCCTAGTCCCATTTGTGGCTGAGAAGCGTGGACTATCACTGCCTGCAGCTGCATGTTACAATGTTTCCACTTGTGGCAATGAGCCACAGTCTTAAAATAAAATATAACTTTCTATAGAGGCAAAGTCTAGGGCAACAATTACCAGGGAACTGCTGCACCTTCAAAGCTGAGAATTTGAGATCTCAGCACAGAAAGGAAGTGGAACTCCTGTTCTGACCCATGTGTAGTAAGAGGTCATGTTTGATACGGCCTTTTGTCTGCAGATTACAGTGTGACTGCACACTCCAAGCTGGTCATTGTCACTGCTGGTGCCCGGCAGCAAGAAGGAGAGAGCCGCCTTAACTTGGTCCAGCGCAACGTGAATATCTTCAAATTCATCATTCCCAACGTTGTTAAATACAGTCCTGACTGCAAGCTGCTTATTGTCTCAAACCCAGGTTTGTCTTGTGTTGCCATAAGAGGATTTGGCTTAGGGAATACTGCTTCTTCAGTAAGGTGGCATGAGTGCGCAGGCTTTCAGAAAATACTCACGCTGGGGAAGAGATGACTCCAGGGAGACCTTGGAGAACCTTCCAGTACCTAAAGGGCCTAAAAGAGAGGTGGACTTTTTACAAGGGCATGTAGTGATAGGACATGGGGTAATTGCTTTAACTGAAAGAGTTATATCTAGGTTAGCTATAAGGAAGAAATTCTTTATTATGAAGGTGGTGAGACACTGGAGCAGGTGGCCCAGAGAAGTTCTGGATGCCCCATTCCTGGAAGTCATCAAGACCAGGCTGGATGGAGCTTTGAGCAGCATGTTTTAGGGAAGGTGTCCCTGCCCATGTGTGCCGCTTTGGCCAAAATCTAGTAATATAGCCCCTGAGAGAAAACCAGGTTGCAACCACCCTTCCCCCCCACAGGGTTCGNGGGCCTCGGGGAGAAAATTCTCCTGATGTGTTCTGATGTTGTTGAACCAGTTCAGAAGAGAAGAAGGGAAAATAAACCAAAGTCCCAGGAAACAAAATTCAGCTCTCCGTCTCACGCCAAGAGGGAAAAAAAACCAGCTGGCTGAAGAAAAAGCAAGCAGGGTGCTCCCTTTGTGCCTTTCCGCAGTCAGACAAAAAAACTGAGGAGTGTGTAATCTCTGTGTCCTTGAGAAGCTGCTTTGGAAAGTTTGTCTGTTTTTTTTTCAAGCTCAGTTTAAAGGCACAGGAAAGGCACAATATTACTTTTTGGGCATAGAGCATGATAGGGGATACACATGATAGAGTCACCCCAAGACACCATGGCAGGGGGTTGGAATGAAATGATCTTTAAGGTCCCTTTCAACCCAAACCATTCTATGATACCCATATAGCAAAAAATGTCATCTTCCCTCTCCAGGCTCAGCAGTTTAGTCTTCTGAGAAATAAACTTGGGTTTTCAGTCTGAGTGACCTTGAGCACAGTAAGGCTCACTGATAATGGCATGCACAGCATAAAGGCAGAGATGAGAGACTGTTTAAAACAGCCATTATGTTTTATAAAACAGCCATTATGTTAGTCTACTGCAGTGCCTGGCCACGGGCACTGCTTTGGGCTCTGTTCCGTGCAACTAGCATGCAGGTAAAATGCTTACAGATGAATGGAAGGTACCATCCTCATTATCAATTTGCTCATGAGTGGCACTTGTTATCCCCCTGTTCTTCTCACAGTGGATATTTTGACCTATGTGGCCTGGAAGATCAGTGGCTTTCCCAAACACCGTGTTATCGGTAGTGGCTGCAATCTGGACTCTGCCCGTTTCCGCCACCTCATGGGAGAAAGGCTGGGCATCCACCCTCTGAGCTGCCACGGATGGATTGTTGGAGAGCACGGAGATTCCAGTGGTAAGGGTGAAATCGGGCTGGCTGTTACACAGAACTCCCTGATGCTTTGTTTGCCAGAAACACCTCGAAAAGCTACAGCAAAACATTGCTCCAAAACCTTTGCACTGCAGCACCTTAAAGATGCAAGTCCTGATTTAGGTCTTTTGCTGCACAGAGTAACCCTAGATGATCTATATTTGACCTGAGTGACTGTGCTTGAAAAGGTCGTTACTGTAACCTGAGGTGGCTAAACATTTCTAGGCTAAATTGTTCCCGTAACTCCCAAAAAAACCCCAAACTGAAGCAGCAAGAGGATAAAGTTCTCTGCAAGGGCCTCTCAAAGATCTGCACCAGACCTACTGGCAGTCACTCAGCTGCCATTACTGGCATCTCTTAATTACTGTACCTAGGAATTGAAGTGCAGAGGCAAGTCTGGAGGACAGGAGAAAGCACAACTTTCTCCTTATTTAACGTGGACTTTTCCAAGTAGCACCAGAGCAGTCCTGTCCGCTTCCTGACACCCACCAGAATGCACTTGGAATCAATTCTTATTTTGAGAAAACTGCAAAATACAGAGCGACTGTCATTGTAGTTCATGTTGCCCAGATATTTCACTTTAACAAAGGTATATTGAAACTTTGTGACACCATGTATAAATGTTGATGTGCTCCTAGGTTCTCAGCCTGCAATTTAGATTTGCCTTATAGGTCATACTATATTTATAGCTAAATCCTAAGTGGTGTGTTGCAGATTAATCCAGCTAGATCTTATGTTAACTGTTAATTTGAGAAGGACTAGGCATTGTGAGATAACTAATCTATGTGCAACTCTCAGTACCTGTCTGGAGCGGAGTGAATGTTGCTGGCGTCTCTCTGAAGGCTCTTCATCCAGACTTGGGAACTGATGGAGACAAGGAACACTGGAAAGAGGTCCATAAGCAGGTCGTGGACAGGTAAATACTGGTTTGGCTTTTCTATAAATTTCAACACCAGAACAAATCGTGAAGAGCAGAAAAATCTCTGAACTGCAGTACCTCGATCTAGAATACCTCAGTAACTCCAAATGTCAGGATGCAAATATAATAGAACATGAAATAATATCTTAAGGAGCAATGTAGATTTGGCAGTTAAGTTTTTGGGATTAGTGATCTTTAAATTAGGGAAGAGCTTAAACTTCTAGGCTTCCAGTATAATTGTGGGGACTAGTGTAAAATGCAAGTAGAATTATTCACTGCTGTGTTCAATTTGGTCCTGCCAGCAAATCAGTCAAGCTTCTGATGCCTCCAAATTTGTCAGGGCACCTCCAAAAGCCTTTCTCACAAACTTTTGAAGCATTTTGGTTGATGGTACTTGTTTTTTAATGAGTGTCTGTGTCTCTGCAGTGCCTATGAGGTGATCAAACTGAAGGGGTACACATCCTGGGCTATTGGCCTTTCTGTGGGAGACCTAGCTGAAAGTATTATGAAGAATTTGAGAAGAGTGCACCCCATCTCTACAATTGTTAAGGTGAGCAGCCCCTTTTTTTCTAATTTCTGTCTTACTGAGAATTAAATATCTCTGGAATTCTGAAAAACAGTGATCACTTTCTAGTTTAATTTCAACTAAATTTAGTTTCCTGATAGGATATTCTACGAAATATACAGATATACATAAATTCCAGCCTAACAATCCTTACGTACTTTTCAGGGCTTGCACGGAATAAAAGAAGATGTCTTCCTAAGTGTTCCTTGTGTACTGGGCAATAATGGCATCACTGATGTAGTAAAGATGATCCTAAAACCTGAGGAAGAGGACAAATTAAGGAAGAGTGCAGACACGCTGTGGGCAATCCAGAAGGAACTACAGTTTTAAACATGCACAAGCAGTTTTTGGCTCTTAGCAGTTTAACGGGTTTAGTGGTTTGTCTTACGTTGCACTTTCCAAGTAAGTCAAATCTTTCAATATGTTATCTCAACTAGAACACACAAAAAGCTCAAATCTGAACAATGGAGTTTCCTGAAGATAGCATTAGGAAACTAATCTGGGGTTTTTTCCCTGTTCACAGACACCCATGTTCTTAGCCAGAGCTAGATAACCTAGTCAGTCTTGTTCAGTGAAGTGGTATGACAAATCCAGCAGTCAAAGCAGCACTGCCTAAAAAACCCTTTGCCTTTTCCTCATCTTGTTTCATGCTGGTTCAAAGGAATAAGGAGTAAGTAATTGCTACACAATGTGAAACCAAAGACTTTTCTTGAAGTTAAAGGATTGTCAAGCCAATTGACCAACCTTCTCTGCCAGCTGAATAGCTTAAATATTTCACTGTTGATAGGTCCAAGTGTATTTTCCTAACACTGCTTTGGATTTTTTGTGGATTTTTTTTCTTAGAGAACCTTATTTTTGTGTACTGTATCAGTCTAGTTGTAAGTTCTGTCTCCTGAGCATGTTTAAAAAATGGTAAGACTCCTATGTGCAACAAGACAGTGACTGTCCAACTGTAGTACCAACTACAACACCAAATAAACCACAAACTGTTACTTCTGTCTCCTTGTTTTTCTTAATAGGGCTTTGTCTCCCACATGTAGTTCTGTTTTCACCCACCTAAATCAATTCTATTTTTCAAGTCATGCTAACTCCAACATCACCTGTGTAAAAATGTTATGTGTGCAGCTGTGCTGGAGGCTCCAGGCAGTTATGGAAGTCTCACCCAGTTTTGTAAAATGGCTCTTCAGAGCCAACAGTAACATGAAAAGCCTTAAGGCTCAGTCTTATGCCATGCTGGTTATGGTGCTGAGACCAAGAACCTTTTGAGTTTTCAGTTTTCACTGGTCATAATAAATGTGAGTTTTTCCAGTTTGGCACAACGTCTTCCAAATCTCACCAATAAAGTGAAAATATGGTTAAGCTGACACTGCATAAGCAGGCCCTGTTCGAAAAGAGAGCACATCATACACGGTTCTGTAGAGGAAGAAAATATGCAACAAGTTTTATTCAGCGTTAAGTCCACCAGCACAAAGATTACAGGAGATAGAAAGTGCATTAATAAAAGCTAGTCTTTACCAAAAAGAAAATATATTATTGATTCAAAATATCTTACACTTGAATGATGTAATAACTTACTCTGGGCACCTACTGATTAAGAGAAAGATCAAGAGAACGGCTGCTTCGTAAGGAAATCTAACTTCCCAGGTAAAGTCTGGGAATTTAGTAGAGATCACTGAGTCCAGCAGTCTTCCTTGCTTTCTGCATCAATGCCCTCAGCTGGAACTGCTTGCGAGACAGAAGACGTACATGCTGCAGAAAGAAGAACAACAGCTGCCTATTGGTAAAGTTCTGACAAAAACTTAATAATACTGCAACACAAATGTTCAAAGCACGGCATGTTCTGTGACCCAAATGGGATGTCAGGTTTTTGGAAACACTAAATTCACTATTCTACTAAACGGCATTTTCTTGGCTTAAAATGACTGGCAGATGGCTACCAAATGCAATCACTACAGTTTATTTTTTGTGATTTTTAATTATTAACTAATTCATTAAACTGTAATAATAAATAATTAATTATTAACTCCACACATATTCTTACCAAAGTAATAATACACACTCCAATGTGAAATCAGGCTAATGCACTTCCCATGGGGCAGAGAACAGTTCTTGCAGCAGTAGATAAACAGAACTAGCAAGGCACACGAGAAGGAAACAGTATGACTTCGTATCTATAATGGTTTTAAAATTGGTCTTTTATATCTGAAATTACTTTCTAAAACTTATGCTTGAACGTATAAACACTCCTGTTCCTACAGGATCCTCTTCTGTGAGGAGATCAGGACTATTAGTAAGCTGAACCACACAGTCCAAAGTAAACACATTTAAAATGCACATCTTAAAAACATCCCTAGAAACCTACCTTTAAAAAGACATCTAAATCTATCACTCCGCGTCTCAATGCTTCCCCAAGGTAGAAGATGGTGTCTTCAATTGCATTTTCCTCTGCATATAAGTTCAGGATCTGCTTGTAAAGAGGTGCTGTAGGAATAATAACTTCATCTATGTCATTATTTTCCGACTGACTTTCCATTTTCTCTAAGGCAGAACTGAGCTCCTCATCCTTCTTTTTGAGAAGTTCAATGTTCTTGTCAACTTCAGCCTAAAAACAATTAAGATGTTTATTTATCGTCTTGTGATACAATTGTCTAGATGAAAGATTTTTAGACATACCAGTTCATTTTTTACTTCTTTGCTTATTTCGATTATGATTTTAACAAAACAAAGAGCTATCAATCTGTAGATTTCAGATTCCTTCCTTTTAAAAAAGTAACATCTGCTTTAGATAATGTCAATCCATTACCCACCTAAACTGTAGAGAAGGCATGCCAACACTCCAAGTATTTCCAAGTTGCCACATTAGGAAAAATAATCATTTAAGCTAGCTAAAGATAAAAAAAGCAAAGCCAAAGTAATTATTTTCTTTGGAGTGTGGTATCCTCACTTCTCTAGTCCAATTAATTATTTCTAATAATTTTTTTAAACCACATCTGAACACTGAACTGTTCATCAGTCCCAAAATCTTACTCCCGAGCAGCACAGCAAGGAGCAGATGGACTAAGCGGAAGACGCCTTAATGAAAAACTGCAGGAATTTCTGACCATACTGTGAGCAGGGAGAGACTTCTGGGAAAGAAGTCACACAAGGCAGGTTATACAAGGAGGCTGTGACCAAAATCAGTGTTCTCTGCTGTCTTGGGGTGACTCTATCATGTGTATCCCCTATATTACTGGCTTTTGGCCAAACCGGCACATCTGCACGAAGACACTGAAATGTTCTCCAGTGCTGCTGTTACACATTATTATCAAGAAACTGAGACATAATTATGAAATAATCTCACACCACTAATAACTTTCACAGGAAGGATGGGGAAAAATAATACTGTTCCTCTACTACTGAGCAATGACATTTTTAAGACACATGCAGGACACTGCATCTCATGCTCACTGCTATTTCTGGCTTGTTTCAGTCTGAGCACAAGCATCCAACTGCGAAAGAGAAAATGCACTGGAAGCTTTGTTATTTCTATCATGCTCAATAATTAATTAATTACAAGCTTCTGTTCACTACGAGGAATAGTCAGGTGAGGAGCAGTGGCTCATCTCAGCTTACCACTTCTTGATCCAGGCGAGTTACCATCTCTTCCAGCTTCTGGTGTCCTTTCTTCAGGTCCTCTTCTGTGCGTTTCAAGGCGTTGAGCTCAGCTTGTGCGCGATCCATCTCCTCCTTCATCCGCCATCTCAGCTTGTCACTGACCGCCGAGATGAGGGAAGCGCGGATGGTGTCCTCGCTGATGGTGCCATCCCTGCTGGGTCCTGCACAAGAAGGTTTCACAAGCATAAGATTAATGCTGGGCTGCACTGGCTGCAGTATAAAGCCAGCTGGAATAGCAAGTGGCCAAGTTGCTGCATGTACTTCAGCAATGTGAGACAGTGAAATAAACTGCTCTCCACAATAACTTCCAGAAGCAGCAAAGAGACCACAGTGAGATAACAGAAATTAGGATGGACACAAGTATATTTAAGAGTAGGCACCCATTCATTCACTTTATTCACTCCCATATAATACACTCTTTTTTAATCTAAAAATGGGCTGGCCATTTCCTCTGAAGTCTATAAATGTTATTAGTCTGAGACCTTTTAAAGAAGAATAAGAGTTAATGGCTGGATGTATTCAAGCGCAATTAATGTAACAGCTGTCTTGAGACAATGAATTCGCCTACTATACGTATTACTTTGGGTTTTTTTTAGAATTGCCTGGCCTGGTAAGGAAAGTTCTAAACTAGGAAAGACAGAGGGAGAGTTATAGAGGCCACCCATGCAGCTCAAGCGGAGATACTTCCAGGAAGGGCATGCAGCCCAGGTTCTCATGGGGAACCACCCTGACACCTGCTGGAAGGACAACACAGCCAGGAACACACAGTCCAGGAGATTCCTGGAAAGCACTGACAATACCTTTCTGATACAGATGCAGCCAACGAGGACAGATGTGCTGCTGGACCTTGTATAACTAACAAGGAATGTCTGGTTGGAGATGTGAAGGCTGGGGCAGCCTTGGTTACAGTGTCCATGAGATCGTGGAGTTCCATATCCCACAAGGAGAAAGCAGGGCAATGAATAAGATTGCAACCCTGGACTTCAGGAGAGCTAACTTTGGCCTCCTCACAGACCTTCTCGGAAGAATTCCACGGGAACTTACCAGAGAGGAAAGAGGGGTCCAAGAGAGCAGGTGAATACTCAAGGATCGCTTCCTCCAGGCTCAAGAACAGTGCATCCCTATGCGCAAGTGAGCAGAAGGGGCAGGAGACCTGAACATTCTTTTGCAAATCAGCCTTTCAAGGATAATTTCAAGAGTCTGTCACTAACACACTTTTAAATAGAAATGTAAGCACTTTTTGTCTGTCACAGGAAGTGCAACGTGTCTCCAGACCAGGAAACTTGGAGTGCTCCAGAGAATGTGAACTAGCTACTGGTGATATTTATAACAAACCACTTCGGTTATTCTGTGGGAATAACTGGAGGGTCACAGCTTCCCCAGGCTTGTGCCTCACACCTTCCAGATCACTGACATTTCAACTGCATTGTAACAACTGCTGACAAAGCAAGAATTACAGCAGCTTTTGTGCCTAAACTTTACAACTCCTATGAATGAAACGCAGAGAGAGCTGAAGCTCTGTAACCGCAAAGAAAATATGCAAGAAGAATTTTTACCAGAGTATCTTTTTATACAGAGACACAGCTATCAAAACCCTGAAGCTGTTACAGCATTATGTACATCACATTTCCCAGTGCCCTAGATTTCAAAAAACAACAAAATGAAAAAATATTCATCACTGCTCATGTGAATCTTCTATAGTTGAAGAGAGTTTTTTTTTACTTCTGCTAACGAAACAAGACTGCATAAATTTGTGTCTCTTCCCTATGTTTTTTACTCTGTTCTTGTCCACAAAACCTACATCAAGCTATATGGGTGGAAAAATAAAGCTATGCAAATGAATGACAGGAACTACAGGAAGAAGCACATCACGCTTACTAATCCACCAAAGCCTTCTAAAATACAGAAAACATAAATTTTGATCATTACTAATGTGAGCACTTTACGTACATATAAATTGCACCAGAATATGTGTACTTCTTTAAAAAAATAAGCAAATTACCACTGAAAAATAAAGAGACTGAATTATTAAACAACTGGTGCAAAGACCTTAGGCCTTAGGAAAATATGAGTGTCCCAATACCTCATCTGATTTACAGTTCTAGCCTAAAAAATTCACCCTGTTGCCAGTCAACAACACAATCTGCAAAATTTGGTTAACTATTAGAGCCAGCAACAGAAGTTATCAAATAGCACCATACACACAAACCCAGGAATCCACCACTCTGCTTCTTATGAAAAGGAGAAAAGAAGAGCACTTTCTACATGGAGAAGTAAAACTTGAACCAAGTCAGTCAAACTATCTGCAGCAAAGAGTTTATTCACTGTTTAGGACTCCCTGTTTAAGGCAGACAACGGTTTCCAATCAAAAAGGCCTGATTTCCCTTCAAAAAACAGCACTAGCATGATTTTAGTTACTATTTACTTTACATAATGAATTATTCTCTAACACAAAGTCAGAATCAGCCAGAACCAATATCAGTAGAACTTATGTTTACTTTCGTTTCTTATGTTTTAGTGACATCCCTCACTCAGGGAGTTTTTATGCAAGGCTCACTCTAACAGTAAAGTAGAGCAGAGGGAGAAAAAATAAAATCACAACACACTTAACAAAATGAACGTTCACACAGAAATGCCACCAGAGAGGGAAGAAGTCTTTGAACAAAAAAAGCATCATTTTAATACAGCTCAATCAATGTATCTTCTTAAAGAGCATGAACCCGTACCATCTTCCGTCACTTCCATAATTAGCCCAGCTTGGGGAAGATTTTATGGCACATGGTCATTAAACCCACAGAACTCTGAAACCTTTAACCTTTACTAGGCAGAGTCTGGTTTCAGAAGTGACCTTACAGAATCATCAAACCAGTAACTGCATCAGAAAGGTAATTAATAGCAGATGACTGAACAGAAAGAAAAAGCCTGAAGGACTATTTGAAAAAACAGTGATTATTAAAAACTTGATCTACTTTGCATGAACATTTTCATTCAGTTCCAACTAGGCTCACTATAGGAAACACCACCACCATCCACACAAAACTCTGAAGTTGTACCGATACGCTCCTAAATAAACTACCACAATAAACCACAGCCAAACAAACAAACAAACAGGACAGGAAAGAAACATTTTCAGTTGAAAGGAAAAAACACTATTCTGCTGTAAAAAACACCCAACAAAACAAACCCAACAACAAAAACACCTCACAATATCGTAAATATAGGGGATGATTAAAGAGATATGTTTGCATTTCATCTGGCACAAGAGATAAGCCATGTAAAACAGGTGTAGGAATTTTACACAGCTGCAGCAAATGAGTCAGTGTAATGTTAAATGGCCACTATGAAACCTGGCACTACAACACGGTATCACAGATGATCTAACTCAGGACTGGAAGAGTCTTCTATCTTCGGCAGATATTGCATCCCTATTCATCTTCAGTGGGGATGAAAATGAGGGAAAGAAATGAAATAGAACTTATCTATACTTTAAATTAACTCTCTGCTACATAAAGGCAAAACTGGCTTTGTTTGAGAAAAACACAGCAGAAAGCCAACGTTCCCTAGAAATTTTATCAGCTCCCTACACGAGAGCCAGTGGAAAGCATTAATTCTCCAGGACACAAGTGCAGCCCCATGACACCGAGCACTGTTTGAGGTACTTGTGTGGGACAGCAGCTTCCTGGCACTGTGCATGGCAGACCCACATCACCTCAGAGTGGAGGGAACCACTGAAGCAGCCAAGAACTTTCAGAAAAGACTTTCTTAATTGAAAAGGCTGAAAGAACTTGAACACAAAGGACAGGATCAGGCACAAGAAAAATACAACATACAACTTACTGCTGCTTTCAAATTCTGTAGTAACAGAACTTCTCAGATATTTTAGTAAGAGTAAAGCACAAGCATCTCTCTTCCCTTGCCTTGTCCCCATGTATGTGAAGCAAAATCACAAAATACACACAGTTCTGGAAAGAAAAGACATTCTATGACTCTAACCCTGGCCATTCCATAAATAACTGGGAGTTCACACATTAAATGAAGAACCTGTGGATGCACTTTTAAATTATGGTGCAAGACACTACAACGGATCGATAATGTGAACAATGTCACAACACAATCTACAACCTCACCATACAACTGTGCCAAAAGGACTATCAACAGCTGGAAAGTTACTGCACCAGCTTCCCACTTAACTAGATGATATTTATCACTGCTTTCCAGTCTTCTACACATATACTAAAAGTGAAGGGCAAGGTGGAAAGCAAGCTCATGCCCTGTGTCAGCAAAGGGCCATAGAGCAGCAGACTGGGAAAAGACACAGGTCAATACCCTAAATCCTGATGCTGAAGGGAACAAAGGAGGAAGTGACAAGTAGAGATCAGTAAGAAGCAACAGGGAAGAGGCTGGAGAAGAAACTCAGTAAAAATGAAGCTCATTCCAAACTGCTACTTCAGAAAGTTATTACTTTTGGAGGAAAGAAAGTATAACTCAAGTGAGCCCAGTAGATGCTTAAATGATGACAAAAGTATTTTTCTAAACCATGAACAGAGCAATGCAGACAATCAAAAGTCACCTATAGTTAAAGGGTGAGGAAAAAACCATGTAGTTACATGCAGTGCTCTTCAAAATACTCACAGAGCACACACAATGTACTGCATAAAACCAGAAATTTATCGAATTTCTGACTGAATAAAATTTAAGGTGAAGGACATAAAATGTATTTTTTTCTTCCTTTGATTAAATTTTAATTAAAAGATCAGTACTTTGGAAGTTCAGAGTAAGAACAACATATTCCTTTTTCCATTTTATTTCTTTATATATCAGTCATACGGAGAAGCTTTACTTCAGAGAAATCCTTTCCAAGGTACTCACCAACAGTGGTGACAGGAGGCTGAGAAGGGTAGTACTGAACACTAGTGGTTGCTGGAAATGGAACACCACCTGGATAAGGATAGTTTGGGTAGCTGCTTTGACAAAGAGAGACATGATAATGTTATGCAACTATTAGTAAAATATCATCCACCTATATTATCTTTATCGCCACCACGCTAAACATTAATTTACATAATAAAATGTTAAAATTGCAAGCCTTTTTCCTGTTCACATTAACATCTTTCACAACTGGTATTTCTGGTATTATTTAAGATAGAGTTTCAGATGAAAAGGTATCTTGTTATTGCCTGGTCAACATTTGGGTAAGAAATTCTCCTAAATCTCTTAGTCTTGCTATACGAAACCCCACAAGTATCCAAAAGAAATTATTCTAGCTAAAAATTCCCAAACAGCAATCTCAAATTAGTAATTTTTAATATGAGAAGAGTTAAAAAGATGACTGATGAACTGCTTTATGTAAAACTAAAAATGCTGTGCAAAATATGGTTGCAAGGTGAAACACACTCCCTCAGAAATTCTCAGTCGTGCTCTGAAGGATGCAGAAAGCAAAAGTATTCATTTGCTCACTGAAACAATTGTGAGATGACATATGACACACAACACCTTTCTAAAATACATTTGCTATCAACTAAAACAAGGACACAAATTAGTCAGTACTAGACTGACAAACACCTGCATGCAGCAGAGTATTAACTATGGTTATAATTAAACAAAGTGGTCCACAAACCCATGCAAAATATAAAATAAGCATATTCTGTCTCTCTTCAGGTAACTGCAAATTAATAGTTCTTAAAACCTTCGTATTATTCATAAATTATATATTTTAAAAACAGTTCTTCCATTACTTTTGTATAAACATTAAGAGCACTTTAAATAAACATATTTAGGAGGAAAAAACATGCTGTAAGGACTTAAAAAAATCCTAACTTTCCTCCTCTTAAAACATAACACTCCTTGTCCTGCCCAATCCCCACAGGTGTGTACATTTTAAAATTTTTTTTAAATCAAAATGCTTCATATTACAGCAATGTCTCATATGCTCCTAACACAAAATCAGGACACAAGGATATTAATAATAAAAACAATTCATTATGATGTAAAAAATGTAAGTACACACTAGGAGGCAGTAGTCAACATCTCACTATTTACTGAGACAGACCTGCAAGTCTTCTGGAAATGCTTTATTCCAAACTATTATATAGGAAAAAAACCTTGATTAATATTAATAAAAAGCTTTTAAAGTAACTTTGTGTCCTTCAAATTCCCTTAGAGTGCTCTGAATTAAGTCCACATTTATGCTGGAGTCAAGGTTTGTACTAACTCAGCTATGTTTTGTTCAATTGAGTTCCTAATTAAATCTCAACTTTTAGGGGTACATTTCTTTCTATGTCATGTTAATATATCAACCTCATTAAAATATATGAGTGAAGAAAGATAACAGCTGGGAGTTAGGTAATTTCAAAATCTATTTATCACCCATATATATTTTATTTGAAGTAACACTAAGAAAGCTAAACCTTCGTCAAACTTTCTTCTGGCTACTGACAAGAATTCAGCCCTCACTTTTAACAAACCCTGCTAACATGAATAATTATACAGCAAACACACCATAAGAAAATACAATTACGATTAGACACTCTTCAGTGAAACTCTCTATCAGGTAAACGATGATGGTTTAAAGGAGCTCTTACCTTGGGTTTGGAGTGCTCGATGGTGGATAGGGAGATATTCCACCTGGAATTCCCGGCACATAGGAAGCTAAATAAAACAAGGATTTTGTGTATTTTTACATTTCAGAAGTGAAAACCCTCAATGTAAAGAAGTTCTTCCTCACATATAAAAATAATCTTACTGTTATACTGATTTTTTTTCTTAATCATTACTTTAAACTAATCACTGCATGGATAAAAAACAAGTATTGATTTAAAAATGCTCAACAAGTAAGTGTACCAAGAAAGAAAAAGAACCTGCAGCTAGGTTCAGAAAAAAAAAGACGCATGGTATTAAAGATGACCCACCTGAAGAGCTGTCTCTATGTTTTATATAATAGCTGAAAAAAGAATTTAACCTTTCTAGCCAATGATCTTTACTCACTAAATAACAAGTGCATAATTTAAGGATCTTCAGAGTAGCTGACTAGCTGTTTAATGATCCAACCATGTCCTTATCCAGAAACTTCTGCTATTTAGAAGTTACATTTAAAAATTTGTTATCAGGACATATAAATGTTTAAAGTTTTAACAGTCTTAGCAATTCTAAGATTTTTCTTGAAAAGCTGACAAAAATTATGTTTTGGACATACTTATTCCACATTTCTAGCAATCTTAGGAACATTACATCAAGTAACTTTTTTTTAAGAGCTGAGCTATTTCCACCCTTCAATGCTTTCAAATGATTAAAATTTTTGTCAAAGGACTTCGTTTCTTCTTAAACAATCTATCTACAACTTGAAAAAAACCCAAACATAAATGTCTGTAAAATAGGGAAAGTCTGATCACACTAGTAAAACTAAGCTACTAATAATTTCAAAACCCTGAAACATTTTCACTAAAATTACTTCAGCTATTAAGTAATTCCTAGTACTTCAGTTCAATTCAATTCAAAACAGTAATTCAAAGCACTTCAGCTTTGAGTGACTACAAGAGTAATCAAGCGTGGTTCATTGAAGGTTTGTTCTTAAGGCACAAGTCACAGTCTCTGCTAAAACTACACTTATACTGACCCCCACTGTTCCTGGAAAATGAGGACAATCCAGTCATCTGGTGCTCTCACAGGCAGAGTAGCCACAGACAAGCTAAAAAGTTGGGAACAGCTGCCTTTACTCAGTTATTCCTGATGGTCCCACTTATGTTTGCACCCCATTTTCTCACAGGTTCAGAGCCTAAAACCTTGCTAAAAATGGCTTCTGCTGGAAATGGTAATGAATAGCACTTCAGCTTTTCAAATGTAACACTGTGATCAAGTAAAAGCCATATTTCAGTAGAAAATGGACATGGCCTTAAAAATCCAACAAAAATAAATAAACCCAAATACAGCCACTCTACCATTAAATTCATGTGGAACTGTTATAACATCATTAAACAATACCCACCTAATCTGTTCCCCCTCCCCTACTGTCCCAATTGTTGGCTTGAGGAGGTCTATGCTACTGGTTTTTTGGGTTTTTTCCACCCAATACAGAGTCTCCTCCTGGAAGAATTTCTAGGATTTTCTGCTTCCCACTTCCTCTTTTTCCCCTACCTACCTATCCCCAGTCTTTAAAATAAGATGCCTCCACAACTTTAAATAAAGAAATTCTTTTAAAAGTCTTGAAGATTTTTGCAAGAAAATAAGAATGGCTACCAAGTCAGAACACCAAGTCAACAGAGAATAAAGAAGAAAAAAATTCACAAGGCAAGGTTTTTTTTAATATGCAGCCAGCAATTTGGAAAAAAAAAAAAAACAAACCACACAAACAGGGGCGTGGACCTAGGAAACACATGCAGTAAGCATGCCTGTGCTTATGAAATCAGTGGTTACTGGATACTTAAAAGATGGGCTTGTATTATTAGAATGAAAAAATTGAGATACTAAGTTACTTGAATAATCTCTTTTTAAGTCTAGTCTTGAAATGTTGACAGGACACTGGTTGTTTTGAGGAGCTTGGGGATGTTTGAGTGTGTTCTGGTTTTGCCTGGACTTTGCTTTGTTGTAACACAAATTTGATTTTTCCCCTCCGAAACCCAAAATCCGCCACAAATTCTTAGACTCCCAGAACCTTTCAGATTGGAAAAGACCTTTAAGATCATTGAGTCCAACAAGGTGGAGCCCAAGTGAATTCATCAGCAAGCAACACAAAAAGTAAAACGCATTATTTGTGGGCAAACTGTGCAGGGCAACAACCCCTTTGAAATACTAATATGATTATTTGCAGCAATCAGTAGTGATGAGCACTTACTGGTTGGTGGGCCTGTTGCCTGGTATGACGGGTAGCTGGAGGAAGCAGTAGGCCGAGAAAAGACTGGAGGTTCCTCCCCAAACATAACAATCATGACCTGGATCAGCTCCAACAAGTCTGACTGGGGCTGGGAGGGAAAGCAAATCACAAGTTTTTCATTTTGCTAACAGAGAGTTTAACTGACTGTAGCAACAATAGGATGCCATTCCATCAGCTCTCAAAAGCATTCCTTTGATTCGTGGGTTTAAATTTTCTTAAAATGCATATCTCTATCTGTATACATATGTGCAGAATTAACTTCCTTTCTGGCTTCTCTTACAGATACCAAACCCAGCCAGCTCGTACTGATAACCACAAAGCAAAATAGACCAGCAGCCACGTTTACACCCCGAATACACTGGGTAATACACGGTTCCATATCAACTGCAGGACAAGAAACGACTGGGTACAAATGTCCAATGATGAATTATAATAATATCTTAAAATATTAAATCCACCCCCCAACATGAAAAACATATAGATCACTAAGTTTTTTAGACATTTCAACTTCATACACCACAGCTTTTGCTTCAATTCAGGATGTCTCAATAGAAAAAAAAAATTCTAATATTCTAACCCACTAAGACACAAACTTCTTTTAAATAGTTAAACCAGGCTTCTCTGTTTATAACTACTTATCATAGGCACGATTTCATTTTGCCAAAATAAGAACAAGCATCATGAATGCAGCACCAGATTAAATATCCCAATTCCAAGTTTACTTAGCTCTATAATCCACTTACTTATTTTTACCAACTTCTCAAACTGAAAGAATTCTGTATCACCTGTACCTCAGATGATCCTCTTGCTTGTGCAAGACCTGCATCCTGACCTGGGCAGTCTTTTTCCACTATTACCATGCAAGCACAGAACTACCACCCATCCTCAATAAATTCATTCCCGCTAATCCCTTTTTTACAGAACCATGCATCTTGTATCATTTTTCTATTCTTGTCAACACAGTTTATCTTCTTTACACTGCTCAATGCCTCTATTTATTGGTAAAGCAAATATATACATATACATGAGGGTCCAGGAATGTCTACATAAAGAAGTCCAAGTACTTATACTATAAGTCTATATATAAGTATATAGCCATATATATGTATTATTATGTATGTAAGTATATAAGCTGTATATAAGTCTGTTTAAGTCACGGATGTTTTAAATAAATTTATGATTTCCCTTCTGTAAATATTCCTATCTCACAAATCTTCACATCAGTGTCCTGCCAAGGGAGAGGACACCTTACACTGCACTGTTTAATCAGACAAGTTGTAACTAAAAATGCAATTACATTAAATAACCAGAACACAGAATCCAACATCCTGAATTTTAAGACATTCAAAAAACACCCACAGTTGATTTTATTAAAAAAATAGTTCAATATCTCTAATAAAGACTATGCTTTTTATTAAAAATGATACAACTATTTCAAGGAATGCAGAATGAGCAGTTTGAGAATTTCAAGTTCCCCATACTTACATATTTCCACTCATGCAGGTAGGGAAGGTATATCTTTCCATTTGCATCAACATGCTTCCCAGTTTTTATTGTCATAGACCTAGTGGGTTTAACAAAACAAATTGGGGGGTTGAAAGGGTAGGTGTCCAGCAGCCACAAGCAAATCGGGATATTATATGTGTTACCTAGAAAAGATATTTTGAAAGATTTTTAAAGTTATTTCAATTCTTCAACTGTCCTCCTGTACTCAGATTCATAAAAAACTCCTAAACCCAGTAAACTCAACTGTACAAAGTTAGAAACTGAAGCCAAAATTTACTAATAATATTCAATGAATAGATAACACTGTGGACACAAACTCAACATTTTTCAGAACAATTTAACTTTGATTTACAATTATTATTCACCACTAATACACAATCTCATTTGTTCTACAATGCAACATAACAAGACTCTAATCTGAATTATTGTTAGCTGCAGCAATAAATGCAAATAAATAAATTTATTGCTGCAGCAATAAATGCAGCAACCCTCACTCAACTCAACCGACAAGCTTGAAAAAACATGCAATACTGAGAGAAAAGAGATATTACAAAGCTGTAAAAGACTGAAGAAGCAATGCTCAGCATTCAAATTTTATCCTGCAGCAAAAACAGAGAACTATTTCTTTAAAATATTTTACTTTGGACAACTAAAGGATTTCAAAAAAAGAGTGATCATCAAAGTAATGAAGTTGAATCAGGAGAATTGTAAGTTTCTTACGTAATTTGGGAAAATAATGGAGATGATGAAAACTGTAATAAATGCATACCTCTGTAAGGCACAGGAATGGTTCCACTGAGGCTCATCAACTCCCTAGATGAACCATCATTGAAAACTGAAAGGGAACAAACAGTATTTTCAAAACAAACATATTGGTTACGTTTTCTCTGTTCAGGTTATACTCCCATCTATTTACTGGCATATGTTTTCACAAGTTACACACATACAAATATAAACCCAGCCTGAAAGGTTCAGCTCTTGGACACTCATGGATTAACAAATGATTGTCCACAGTCAGGTAACTCCTTATGAATAACACACTTCTGAGAAATGAATGACTAATCATTGCCAAACTACCTTCTCTACAAATAAAACTGTTTCCTCATTCTCTGACCAAGTAAAATCTTGGAACCTTGCAAACTGCAAGTAATGCAGATTGCTGCAAAGACAATCTGAACGCAAACTTGATTTAAAAAAAAACCAACTGTCACCTGAGGTTTATAATTTCTTATGCTTTCTTTAAAAAAACAGGTGAGCAAGAATACTGAAAATTACTGGGCCACAGGCATTTATTACAGAATCAGTAAAGGTAATTTAACCAGACAGTAACACACTGAAGAGGAAGAAAAGAGTGCTTGACTCTCTGCCAAATCTTAGTCTAAACTGCACAAGAATTCTGACCTAAATTTACTGAGTTGCTGTATTTAGTTTTCTCATACTTTTAATCCAATGCATTATTCTTGCCTGAATAAACCAGCTTCTGTTGAGGAGGCTTTTATCTTCCTAATCCCACCTGAAAATTTCTAGCCATAATTCAAATGTAGGTTACTGCGCACAATTATTGTGGTGCTGATGTTCTGCAAAGGCAGGTAGAACAAGTTGGGACTTCAGTGGAGGTATATATTTCATTATTAATATGAACTTGAAAACTGTCTCATCAGCAGTGTAATCATTTTCTTGCAGCTGATGTCACTGCTACAAATAATATCGATTATCTGCAAGTGATTCTGTGCTTAGGCTCTTTCAGGCAGCTTAAAGAGCATTAGGGAACACAAATGGCTACAGCTCAAGGATATCTGGAATTGTGATCACCATCCTTATGCAAACTTGTGCAGCCATTCCAGCCACAGTCCTTTCACTCCTGGTTTGTTTCTCCAGTCACTGCATGAATTTTTATTTACGTGACAGCTGCTGGCTTGCAGCTACTCAAGTTAAAACTAACTCACCTTTTATCTGGCCATGTCCCTTCTTAATACTTCTCAATCCAGATATATAATTTAAAAAGCAGAAGACTTTAAAATTTTTGATGATGTATTACCAATATAAATTAGATCACAGAGGAATCCCACAGGTAACAGTTAAAAAAAGGTGACCATAAGAAGGCTGACCTCAGCAGCTATGCTGGCTCACTGTATGCTGTGAAACCCTAGATATCATCTTCATTTAACACATTTAAATTTAAATTAACTTAGAGACTTTTAAACAGCTAACAAACAGTGATTATCATTAATGATTTACATTACAAAACCCTCAGGCCAATTTTCTATATACTTGACTCCGTTTTTTTCATAGTCCTTAAGGATTACCACAATTATTTTAAATTAAGCATTTCTTCATTGATTTACAGTTCTTCCTACATAGAATTTAAAAAATGTCTTTATATGGCAGCAAAGCTGAATTTGTAAGATACCAGCAATCTCAGGACACCAACTGATGACATCAGTGAGTGATTAACTAAAAGTTAAGCTGTGAAAAATGTGACACTTCTTGGCACATTAGATAGTTATTTTCTAAAGAAACCTTACTATGTTACTGAGTCTGTGTTTCTAAAGAAGTATTGATGTCAAAGACAAAAAAGAGAAACTCAGGTTATCTTTTCTGGTTTTAATCTTCTTTTTCCTCCCACAGAAACTGCTCATTATGTCTAAAACATGAACAATTCACCAACAAAATTTTTTCATGCACAGACTAACCATATGAATCCATGACAGGTTTGAGGTCCTTGTACTGAGTGATAACACTGGTTGTCTCCTGTATAGTTAGGTCTCTATACTTATACTGGAAAACAAAAGAGAAAGGAATTACTTCAGAAGCTAAATTTTTAGTGTCATTTAATTCAATTTTCTGTTTTACCCGATAGACAGCATTTATGAAAATTTATAACTATATATGGACATTCTTCTCCACTCTTAGTTTGGAATAAGAATTTATTTGTCCATATTACTTAACTGACCACTGCGTATATAACTTAGTGAACTTTAACAAGGTGTTAGGATGTTTTTAGTCTTAACAAGGGTCTATGCACCAAGTGATTTGGGAAAAGCTACTGCATTTCCTTTCATGTTCTACCATAACCAAGTGTATCCGAGAAATATGTGTGAATCTTAAAAAACAAAAAAAGGCATCTCCAAACAAATACAGTGATGTTTTGGACATTCCTGATAAACAGCTGTCTAGGATCTGAACCACACAGATACATTTCATAGCACTTTTCAAAGTAACACCATATTTATCAATCATGATTAGCACTTACATGTATTTTATCAACTAGAAAGCAGACATATCAAGGCACAATATTACCAGTAATGATACTGGTTTTACCCCTTTCCTTTTATCAAGAGCAGGGAATAACAGCACAGATGACCTGTTAACCACAGATGCACTACTACAGAATTCACCAATTTCAGAACTATAACCCACTGACAGCAAAGAGGCTCCTGGGCAACAGAGAGTTGGCTCACCACAGAGTGCAGCTCTTTAGCCTTGTGGTCATTCCTCCTGATAATTATAATTAAAAAGCCAGCAATGTGGTCCCTTGACAATTTTTTTCATCTAATACAATTTTAAAAAATTGCAGTCTTCAGATGTCTTAAGGAACACAGACAGCAACGTTTCACTGAACCATGGTAAGAAGACAAAGGGCTCAGCACAATGACACGTTTGACATCCAAAGCACACAAATGTTAACAGCATCTGAACAAACTAATTCAGACATTATCCAAGAGCAAATTGTGGTGCCACAGATAAAGGTCACCTTGGCTCTGACAAACACTCATGAGTTTTGAAGCTTAGAAATTAACTCTTCTTCCCACCACCTCTAGAGATTGACAAGGATGCTCCTCCTGGGCATGACAACTCGGATTTACTGAGCAGAGATGAACCCACCATTCCACTTCCCACAGAAGTTGCTACCTCAGCCTACAGAAAGCTCCAGCACCTCGGGTGATGCTGTGACTGATCTTCCTTAAATGACCAAGAACAAAACAGCCACATGGTCTGCCTGCAGGACAGAAAGCAACCCCTCCAGCAGGGATTCCTGTGCGTGCGGGAAAGCACCAGCACAGAGGTCAATCAGCCCCTGGATGCTGTTTTGGCAGCAGGGCTGCAGAAAAGCATCTCAGCCTCCTTTGGAAAGTGGGTGCAGGATTGGGAGCGTGCAGCAGGGTCCTGACAGAGAGACAACTTTGTTAACATTTGAGTATATTCCTCCCTCCCTCCCCAACACTTGCCAGAACCAGGAACAGGCATTGCTGGAACATGGAGGAATTTTCATGTACACCAGCCAGAGACTGGCAGCACATACCCTCACCACTGCATGTGTCACTAGAGGACAAATAACAGCTAGTCACAGCTACTTTTAAAAGGCAGGGCCTTTTCATAGGAAGAAATCTTATGGTGCAGGACACAGCCTCAAGAAGATTGGCATAACCACTGTTAAAAAGAGAACTGGATTCTGCTAACAGAAGCTCCTAAAAAGCACAAGGATCACAGAATGGTTTGGGTTGGAAAAGACCATAAAGATCATCCCGTTCCAACTCCAAGGCAGGGAACCTTCCACTAGACCAGGTTGCTCAGAGCCCCATCCAACCTGCCCTTGAACACTGCCAGGGATGGGGCAGCCCCAACTTCTCTGGGCAACCTGTGCCAGTGCCTTACTATCCTCACAGTAAAGAAGAAAGCAGAGCCAGGCTTTAATTTCACTTTTGGCACAAGAATCTCAAGTCAGTTGAGTCAAGGAACTGATAAAACAACGCCTGCCTGCTCAGCAGGCACACTGTGAATCTGGTACATGGTGGTTGATCGGGCTGATAAACCACAAATCTGGTTATCTGGGGTGCTTTCAAAAATTAGGCACAACACCTGACCATTAAGCAAGCATTTTCATATCTCTATTAAAACAAATAAAAATAATATTCTTGTGAACTGTTTTTACACTGAGTGACTATTACTTAATAGAGACAGCTGTATGATTCCAGCTACTGCCACAAGCAAAATTAAATGTTAATTTCAGTTGTTAATTTCTGTACTTAGATCGATTTCCAAGAAATGCCAAAGTCTCTTTGGAAAATAAAGATCCTAGTGATTTCTACTAAGGTAAGTAAGACTGACTAATTTGACTTCCTAATTTCTAGACTTGTTTTTTCCTCCTCCATTCTCAAATGGCAAATGCATTCCCCTCATTTTACACACCAGGAAACAGATCACAGAAAGATTAATCTTTTCAAGATCTGACAGCAGGTAAATACCTGAAGTTAAATTAAGCGCCGAGGTTCCCCCAGACTAGGATCAAGCTTTTTTTATACCATACACTGAACTATTCAATATGGGAAATATCACTAAACTTCCCTCTCTAGAACAGAAAATGTAACTATTTTTGAAAAATAAATATAATGAAACAGCATCTTCATCTTTCATCAGCTACAGAAAGTCAGATGGGAGTATAAAATGAACAAGCGTGAGGAAATGAGAACATCGGACTACCTTAAATTCTACTTCTCCTATGGCACAGCAATAACTAATTTAGCAAAGACAGGTGTATACAAATACATACATGACCTCATTTACTGACACTGATTAAGTATTCAACACTCATTTTCAAGCTGATTAAAAAATCTGCTTATGACTCCATGCAGGTGAATGTGCCTTCGGTTTTGATCGGATTCTCAACTATTGTATTTCATTTCAAAACGCTGCAAATACGACTAAATGTTGCCAAAAGAATCCAGAATCCCCCCAACAAAACCGTAACTCCCCCTAAGTGTCAGCCTTAGAGGTTTTCATTCCAAGCTGCTGGACAAAGCCCTGTTTTCATCTGAAGAACGGCACGCATGGCTCTGCATGATTCAGTGGTTAATGATTTGCCTTCCAAGAGATTTTCCCGTTTCCTTACACAGGGGCGATAACAAAACCCACCCCACCCCGGTCAGCGACGCCGAGCTCGCCTTCCCCCTCCTATAACCGGCGAGCACAAGAGCCGTGTGCCCCCCACGGCGGCTCCGGCCCCGCCGGTGCCTGGCACTGTCCCAGCCCAGCCCCGCAGTTTGGCACGACCATTTTAGGTTCGGAGCGCCGTTCCTCCCTTCCCGACCCAACTCCCCGGAGCCTCCCGGCGCTGGGGCCCGCTGCCACCGGCCCGGCCCGGCCCGGCCGACCGCGCCCGTACCTTAGCGAGCATCTTCTTGAGCTGGCTCTCGGACACCGCCATGGTGCCGCTGCCGGTGCCGGTGCCGCTACTCCCGGTGCCGCCGGTGCCGCCTGCCCGGCCCTACATAAACACAGGAAGCGGCCCAGCGCCCGCTTCCGGCGGCGGCGCCGCTTCCGCGCGTCACGGGGCGGGCACCGAGCGCCACCGCCACCGCGGGCCGGGAATACCAGGGGGCCTCTGAGAATGGCTTGGCAGGGCGCTTTATTGTTAAAAGGCCTTTCTGGGAGCTCATCGCCCGTGCTAAAGCAAAGTGCCATTTCCCACCGCGGCCCTTTGCTTATTGTTCCAAGGAATATGACACAAACGCAAGATCAGGAGCATTAATCTACGAAACACACCCGTGAGAGTTTGGCAGCATTTTAAGATAAAAATTATTACAAAACCACCACTAAATAAACAACAGCTTGACTATGCGTATGAAAAGAAATGCTCAACAGATGAGAAACAACACCATGAAAAACAATGTAAAGCCTTAAATTCATACTGTCTTTTTCCAAAGTAAGTGAAGAAAATAAACCAAACCCCAAAGTGCAGCTTAAAAAAATTATAGCAGCAAAGTTGGTTATCTGCAGCCATCACTAATTTTGCCCCATCATTTACCACTACAGTGAAAGAAATTCGGGTATTCCATAAAAAAAAGGTATGAATTACTGAAGGGTTTTTTCTTTCTATTTTTATCCCTGTTCTGAGATCAGTATACAGTCAGAACTCCCTGCATGTCTGGCTCTCTGTGAGATGTGACTGGAAGGCACAAAGGATCAGATCTTTTGCTCTGCCACAGATCCTACTTTTGCTTAGAAAGCTTCAACAATATTTAACTAGCTCCCCCTCAAAGCGTAAACGTGGAGTGACATTCCTAAGCTGCACACTGCAGGTGTAGCCCACATCTCCTGTGCCTGCCATGTGATGCTGAGGTATCATCAGGAGGAATACAGTCTTTTTACCAGTGCAGTGATTCAAGAGGTTAGAACGGAAAAAACCCCCTGATCTCTAAAACATCTGGTTTTTACGTAAAAATCCACATCCTGCTTCTTCATGACATCCTTGGCCTCCAAGGAGGAGGGTTACAGGTTCTGTTGCCTTCTCCTGAGGCTGATGTAAAGCTCCCTGCCCTCAGTTGGCTTTGGATTGAGGTCTGAATGAGCAGATACTCCTGCATTGTTTAACTGCCGGATTTTATCCTTTATTTGAAGCCCAGCCCCCGCTCCTCCCGTTCAGGAAGAGCCCCTGTTCCAGTGCTGCATGTGCGTAGTGAGAACTGAAGATGCTTTAGTGCTCAGAATGTCCTTACAAAATAAAAGCAAGCAAGTCATGACCAGAGTGTTTCAGACATCTTTAAGTGTGAACAGAAATCCATACCCAATAGTTCAGGTTTGAAGGATACTGCGAACATCATGCTCCCCTTAGTAAATGGCAGGAGTCCATTGACATAAGAGCATCTCCAGCCATGAAAGATGGAGCTATGGAACTGCATCCCCAGTGCCCTGAGGAGCTGGAGTGTGACTGTTCCCTAAACAAGCCTCAGATGCAGCATTTAAAAGCCATGAGGAAGGGTTCAAGTGGGCTCTGCACATTGGAGTTTCTGCAGAGCTGGGTAAGCCCCTCTCCAGGACTGCCTCCTAAAGAGTTGCAAAGAGCTAAGAATAACCCAAGAATCAGGCTATAACTGCCCAAGAATCAGGCTATAACTGGCAACCAAAGGCCACAGGCAAGCGCCACCTGAATTTAGATAAAACATTCTTGCACGTTACCCGCCTCATTTTGGCTACTGAAAGTGCACTTTTCAAGGAAAAAATTACTGTATGGTGCAGTATTAAATTATTTAAACCTAAACTGAGAAAGCACTTTTGGAAAGTAAAGTAACAAAGCTTCCTGTTTTCTACAGAAATCCATCTATATGAAGCAACCTCTTCTGCCTCGCAAATCTCCGACTTCAGTGAGCAGACACAGAGGCTTCCCTTGTGCATCCTTACAGCTTCAGCTGCTGCTGAAGGTCATGAATTGAGCCTGCGCTGCTTTGCAGTTTCTCTTGCACCAGTGGGTCTTCCTCCAGTCCGACCATTTCAATCACTCCACTGGTTCCAAGAATACATGGGAGACTTAAGAATACTTCACTGTTTATATTGCAGCATCCCTGGAACAACACACAAAGAACACTGTCACACACACAGTTCCTTATTTCTGCTGCAACTCCACAAAAGCATACAACTACACAAAATTACTTGATTATTTTAATTAACAGGGACATTCCAACATCTGGCATGTTTGGATAGGTCAAATTCCATTTATTTTAGATACTGGGCAATGGGTTACTGTATAGAAACTGTAAAATATTACTGGCTATAACTGAATTTGTGAACCATTTGTGAACCACACTTGGGCAATTTTTCCAATATAGATACATCAGATCTCTATAATGCAAGCAAAGTTTATACCACTAAACACCATTTCTTAGGTAGAACAAGCAGGGACACTTGACAGTACAGTCTCATTCATTCTTTTAGGACTGAAAAAAATGAATTAAATAATGCAGCCTAAGAACTGGGGAATATTTTTCACATATCGATCCCATATATATTCTGTGAAAGAATTCATCAAACTTATATCCCTATAATTCAAGTTTACACTGTAGATTGTGTTTTTTCCTGGGATCTGTCTGGGAAATTTTACATTCTGTAGTTACTCTTCAGTTTAAGAGACTTGTCACTCCTCTGTATCGACATTTATTTCAGGAATGATTAAAAACCTCACTTGAAACATAATGATTTAAGTAGGTATGTGCTTGTACTCAATAAAATAAGCAGCCAGCTCAACTTCCCTGTGCAGGGACATGCAAATTGTCCTTCTGAAGGCTCTAAATTGAAGTGACAAGTAAACATTTCTACATGGATTTTCTTGTCATATGAAATGACCTAATGCTTTAATGAAGCCTCTTAGGAGAAACTTTAAACAAAGTTCAGTCTACAATTTTAAGTTAACTATTGCTTCATAATCTTCTCCTCTTAAGTAAAGTACTAAGGAGTAAAAAAGCAGCTGTTTCAACCTGATCAAATAAAGGACTGGCAGAAAATGCATTTTATACTTTAAGAAAAGATACAAAATTCTTTCGGCCCCTAAAAAAAAGTCTACATTCAATAGTGAGCACTTGGGAACTAAAACTCCCATTTCATTTGCCAAATCCAGCTACTCCAGGGGTGCAGGGCAGCAACCTTAAATGTATGTTCTCTCTGGACTTTTATTTTTGGGAGAATAATCCACTTTTAATATTGGTTTCAGATTACAACAGTAACTGATTTTTGATCATTTTGGACTAGAATGGAGAGCTGTTGGAAGAAAGTAATGGCAGTAGCACTACCTCAGAACACTGAAATGTCTCTGCTGCTCTAGTTAATGGTCATATCCATAATAAATAATATAATTACAGTGCCAACCAAAAGGTATTACTAACACATTTACCTTTGCCAGAGTGGATACAGAATGAACCTTTCTTTTATCTTTCAGAATGCTGTCAGCCAAATCAGCAACCGAGAGCCCCACAGACCAAGATCTCTGACCTTTTCCCTTTAGAACTTCCATAGCTCTATATGTTAACCAGGAACAGGAGAAAAACATGATGTTTAGATGTTAATTATTCTTATTTTGGTTTTTAGGTAAAACCCAAAAGACAGGCTGAAGTGTACCATATCAGGTAGAGTGTACTATAAAAATATGATTCTCTGTTTTGGAAAACAACACAATGGAATAAAGAACTGCTGAAAAGAATTTCCTTACAATACCTTTTATCTACACTAGTAACAATTCTCTTTTCTGTCAAGAGGTGTAATTGATAATTAAATCAGGTAAATTCATCCAAATTGGTGCTTTGCTTTGAAGCAAATGCTTCCAACACAAGCTCTGAGAAGAGTGGGCCAGAAGGCTTGTCTAGTATTTGTTTGAAATACACAATCAAACAGCTCTGATATTCCAGTGTATATTGTGGTGTCTTCTTACATCACCCCAGGCACAATTTTAGTAAGAATTTCAGGAAAACAGTGGCCATATACACATCCATAAAAGTGAATGACACCCTGACCTACAAGTTCCTATAAACTCAATGTATGAACATTTTAGAGCAAGCTTCCTCCACTTCATAAAGAGCTGAAGAACATGTAAACATCAAGTGCCTAAATCTGAAGGAAAAAAATAAGGTTATAATGGTGTTACCTGCTAGCCACCTTTTCCCTTGAGTTACGAGCAGCCATTGCTTCTGTTTGATTTGCAACTACATTACAGCTGGTCCATGATGGTACTAGACAGAAAAAAACCCAAAGAAAACCCCAGCATTTGAGATTGTGGTTTGTCTTGTTTTTTTTGTCCCGTGACAAATGTCAAATGCTTTTGCTACCATTCCAGGTCTACAGACTTTGGTACCCCAAAACTGTATTACTTAAAACCATTATTATGAAAATTTACCACTCTTCTTATTACTTTTCTCATTACCTTCGTTACTTTTCTCAATTATTCTTTCATTATTCAATTATTTAAGCACTGCCATGACATTATATGCTCATAGTCATCATAAAGTACCACCTTACCTTTGTCTTCCCCTTGTTCACCAATAACCCAGGCATCTTTTGCCAGCATCTCTGCTTTCAAAAGGTTTGTCAGGATGTACTGAAATCTCTCAGAATCAAGGTTGGCACCTACTCCAATTACTCTGCTTTTGGGAAATGAGCTCAGCTTCCACGACACAAATGTCATTACTTCAACTAAATGTGAAAGAAAAAATAGGTTGCCAATGAAGGACCACTCAAAATTCCACACAACTGCAAATTATGAATCATCATTAGGAAAAACTCTGGACTTCTTTAGAAATGGCATAAGCATGTAAGAACATATTGGTAGTTTATTTCAACCTAAAACACCAAGTCAGGTGGGGAAGAAGTGAAAAAATAAGAACAGTAATGGTAAGAGTACGAAGGGCTGTCTTCCAATGCATTACAGGATAGAGGCTCCCACGTGTTTCCCTTTTAAGTAGTGATTTTGCTTTGTCTTAGTTCACAGTATCACTGACCTGGAAGATTTAAACCTTCCACCAAAATCTAGCTGCAATATTTAGTATGAACACTAAACTTTGTATATGAGTAGCCTGTGAGTGTGATCATATGGCACATAACACATATGGATCTATCCTTCCTGCACAGGAGAAATGTACACATAAAACTCACAACTGACAAGACAACAGCCAATGGATGCTAATGATGTAGACACAGCCAGGTTGAAACTACGTACAGAAACATACAGAAATACATACCTGTTGCACAAAAAAAAGTACACTATTTTCTTTTATCTTGATAACAGTAAAGAAAAAACCCTCAAAGACAGTGTCCTGCTCAAAGCTGAAAAGGAAAACATCTTTCAGAGTAGCAAGAATTTTTGACTAACTGGGTGTAATTCAGCAGTAACATACTTTTAAAACACGGCAAAGAAAAAGCCAGGTGAGGGCCAGAACATTATGCAAAGTACCAGCATACCTGGATGAGAAGCAACAAGGAGAACAGCATTCTGACTGTAGTGTGATACTGCTGGAATGATTCCTCTGAACAAATCCACATTGCTTTGTATGACGTCGAGGTAAGTCTGAGCATTACCCAGAGAATTAACTGTAAGCACCACAACTTTGGAATCAGCTGAAGCAGAAAAATCTGAAAATATAAAGAAAACATATTTTTGAAATTTATGTCATTCTACTGAGTTTTGGATGCAAAATCAAGAGCTGTTCTAAAGGCTGAACTACAACATCCAACTTAACTAGGGATTCTTCACCTCCTGTCCCCCCCACATCCTCCAGTGTGGAATTTGGGGCACTTCCAAAGCACCTATAAAACACAGCTCTCCCACAGAATTACTTTCCTGTTTTATAGTTGCCAGTCAGAAAAGGCAGACTACAAGTTGTCCAAGGTTACAGAGCGGAGACCAGAAAACATCTAGACAGCTTTGACAGATAAACTTTCCAAGTTTTCTTAGCAAAAAAGAAAAAAAAAACCATGAAAAGGTTCCTTAACTTCTATTCCAATTGTTAAAGAAGAGGAAAGACTTTTACTCCTTATTTGAGGCTTCTTTTGTAATTTTTAATCTTATACTTCAATCAAGGACATGTAGACAACCATGAAAAGCACTCCAAAATTTATTAACTCAAATGAAAGACAAATTGTATTTATTAGCCCAAAGAAACACACAACCATGCTTGCTGCAGGAATCTCTAAGTCAAAGCTGCCTTGAGCAGGTATCTCTGAATATCTGAGTGCCACACAGGTGATCAGCCTGGACACAGAAACAAGGTGATCTGATTCTTGCACCACTTTTGGAACCAGCTGAAGCCAAAGCAGAGGCCTCATGCACTGACAAATGAAAACCATATTAAGCAGGATATAATTAATACCAGCTTGCCCCAAACCTAGATATAAACATATTAAAATAGCAGTTGACAGTGCATAAGCATTTTGTAGTATTGTAACACTACTAACAGCACAGCCAGCAACAACACAAGCTTCTTATACCACAGCTAAATGTACACATACAACCGGCAACCACAGAGGCACAAACAGATCTGTGGTACAATTGCACAACCAGGGTTCAGGAAAAAAGGTGTGCTAGCAGTAAAACCTGCAAGATAAGATCAAAGAATGTACAGCAGGCAATGCCAGGTGCAGAATAAGCCACAAAAATGTCTGGTGGAACCAGAACAAGTCTCTGTCCCCAAAAGAAGAATAAATTAAAAGAGAAGCACAAAAAACCCCTTCATTTCATCTTGCAAAGGGTGTAAGGAACATAGAAACATGACACATAAGCAAGGAAGAATGTTGCTCAATTCATTTCCAGCTTTCCCTGTGGAAAAACTTCTGAGCTGCATGCCCTTTGTGAACCCAACCATCAAAGACCATCAAAGACTGTAACTAATCACTAATTACAGAGACATGGCATTGACTCTGTTGAACTGTATGCTCATAGCTGACTGAGGACAAGGTTATTAAGAATTCATTGTTTGAATATGCAGTGATAGTGATTAAGGACTCACCACTGGCCATGTGCATGTTTAAAGAACATCAATCTAGGAAAGCAGCACTTTGAAACACACCTTTATTTGTCAGCCTTTTGAACACTGCTTTCACAGCCTTCACTAATTCCTATGCATATATTTCACCCCCCCCCTTCCCTCTCTCTGCTCATGACAGTGAAGTTCTAGCTTGGCTTCTGTGTATTTCTGCATGAGTCCAGTTTCAGCATTAGCCTCTTACCTGCACGTGCAGACTTTTTTTAAAAGACAGCCTATGTGCCTCTGTATCCCCCCAGGTGCCCTGCTCTCATTAAAAGGAGCACAAGCACACACAGTACAGCACTCGCTCCTGTTCCAGAAACATCTCATACCTTTGCTGATCTCCACATTTGGCACAGCAAAAATCTCCAAATCCATGCTCCCTCCTTTTGCTGCACCTTCAGATAGATCCAAAAGAACCACCTTGTCTGCAACATCCTGTATGAATAAAAATAATACAGATCAACATAAAACCAAAAGAAAACTTGTTCTTGTGGGAGTGAGGAATAAAAACCAAAATTCCTCCCATTTCATATTTGCAGTACTGTGTACAAATCAAACAAAATTACTGGTCAAAATTACAGCCAAAGCACAAGAAAAAGGATTTAGTTTAGGAAGTCTAACTGGAAAAAAACACATTACAAAACAAACAAAAAGCTCACAAAACTGTCTCTGGGAAGTTAAAAATGTTGATGTTACTGTTGTGTCTAATGTGCAGCTGTGATGAGCACAGCCCATCTACACACTATCCTTTTCCAGGGAACTGGGAGATCCCAGTTGTAAGAGGCTACCACTCAGGCAAGAGTCCTTTAAGGATTTTCAAAGTAAGTGAATTCAATATTCAACCCTTTGAATTAAAAAAGCTGACTGAGAAACCAGGGCAGAAAGCTAACACCTCTGTGTGTCTGTAAGTAAACTGAACAGACAGACGACCAGTGAGATGACCAGTGACAGAAGCAGTGACAGTTGTTAAAACTGATGAGGTAATCCTTAGTGTGAGATGTTAAGAACTAGATTGGAATCCTCTGTATTAATCAGGTCTGTCACTATTTTTAATAATTATGTACCTTTGCTGCAACTGCAAGTACACATGCAATGCCAAGATCTCCAGATCCAACAATAGTAATTTTGTTAAAGCATCCTTCATTTTTGCCTCCAATTTTACTCCTTGATTTCATGTCAGTCTCTCCTACAATTAAAAGAAAACCACAAAATTAGGTGCTGGTCCACACTGTATCAATACAAGTATTGCTGCTTCATAAAGGATCATGTTTGTGCCAGAGTTAAATCAAGTTACATGAACGTTTTCAAAACAGCAGTCAAGCCTGACCACAGAAAATTCCTCACAACTTGCAAGGTGTGAAACACAAATATTCCTCTCTAGATAGGAATGTTTTTTCACTAAGTAGAAATAGATGAGCATGACAATAGCAAGAAGCTGGACACTAATACCACACAAGCAGCACTCCCTTTGCTGCTATTACAGGTGTGAATACATCTCATGGGCATAAAATTTGTAAAATATAAACCATGGAGTCTTCTTTGTGACATCAGATAATGACAATAAGTGAATATATTTTATAAGAACATTAGAAACAAGTCCATGAAAATATCCCCACCTTCAGTAATCTTTGCAATATAGGAGAGAAGTTCTGATTGCCTGGCTGCATCAGAAGATGACAGTGAGTACAAAGGCAGCTCTTCCTCAAACTTTGCAATCATTTCCTTGATTAATCCAATGAGAGTTGATTTAGGCTGAAATACAGCAATACAGAAGACAAACCAGCTGAATAGCTATTTCATATAGTGGTTATCAGCTGTGAACTGCCAGAGCCATACAAAATTTAATCAAATCATAAATACTGACACTCTTAACATTTACACAAACACCTACGGCAAAGAAAAGCATCACTTTGAGAAGCTACTTTCCAAACAGAAGTATTGATTAAAAGGAATTTAACAAAAAGGAATTCTAAAATCGAAAGCACCAGTGCTACTAATTTTTGAAGTCATCCATGAACATATGGAAGCCTTTGATATAACCACATCCAGTATTATAAAAGGGACAAACCCTAGTTAAAGAAAAGATAGTTCATTCTTCTTAGATGAGCTCAACTGTTCAGAGTTCTGGCAATTCAGTCCTCCTCCAGGCAAAACACACTGTGAAGTCAGAAGAAGCTCCCATAGGAATTTCTGTATCAATAATGTAAAATACAGCCCATCCATTTCAAAAAGCTGGCATTCACTGAATCATTTTTACTGGCCTGGCAGTCATATTTAAGTGAGTAATTTAATACAGGGCATAAAATCATTTAGCAACAGCACTGATTTTTGAATCTCTGTGCTGTTTCAGAGTTCTGCCAAAAGAGAGACACCCAAAAGGCAGACACTTTCATTGAACTTTCCTGCGGGAAACTCAACTGGTCTCACTATTCATAGCAACAAAGTATCATCAGGCTTACATTGCTTTGCAAAGAATCAGTCCCTTTTTTTCATTAAAATCACTTCCAACTTCCTTTACAAGCCTCAGACTGCCTGAAAGCTCTGTATGATACCACGCAGTATTCCCAAATACTTCCTTCCCCTGTCAGCCACTCCACCTCTTACATGGCTCCAGTTCTGCAGGTAGGGCAAATAAATCCTGCCACGTGCATCAACATGTTTCCCCACTGAAATGCCCATGTTTGCAGTCGGCTTCAGGAAGCAAATGGGGGGAGCAAAGGGATGAGAATCCAGGATCCACAGACGAATAGGTATGTTATAGGAGTTACCTGTTCAACACAAAATAAAAGCCATTACTGACTTCTGCATTGGGAAGAGGCACTAAAGACCAGTTGTGTGTGTGATATGATTCACACTCAGTAATAACAAAGGCAAAAAGCCTGACGGATCACTTTCCACATTCACACTGGAAAGTATTTATATTACTTAGGCTAATTAATAAAACCAGACTTGTCTGGATCAACTTGAAGTGCTACTGATTGTGCCTTTCTTAATATAAAGCTTTGCTGTTGTTTTGCTTCCCAGGGTCCTCTCTCAGCCAACGTGTCCCCTTGTCCCAGCAAAGAAAGGTTTCATACATATATTTCATATTTATTTTAAGACTTAACACCTAGTACAAAAAGGCATCTATAAAGAGCTTTGCGTCAGACATCAAAGGCTTTGGGTTGAAAATACAAAACTACCTACAAGTTATTTTTGGACACTGCCTGTACTAGTGTAGGTCTCAGAGAGTTCACACAAGCTCCATTAGCACCAAAGAGTTTGCCTACATGGCCTCAAACGACACAATTTTTTAAATAGTTAATTACTTATTTAATTAATACCACCTTATTTCAGCATCTGTGGACCTCTTTGTGCAGTAGAAGTGGATTCTGCCAATTCATGCAAAATCCCTTCTAGCCCCCTTAGAAGACTGTTAAAGGCAGCACCCAATACATTTTACATTTAGATTCATAACTGGCAAGAAAGTTACATTTGATTTATCTTACCATATTTCACTGGAACAGTACCACTAAAATTCAGGAGGTCCTTCTGGGATCCATCCTTGAAGGCTGAAATTAAAAATGCAATTTAAAAAAAATAATAACTCCTTTCAAATCTGGCATAGCAATCCCATCCACAACTACAAATATACAACAGTGATTTTTCTTTAGAAATCAAATACGCTGGTCCTGAAAGAACCAAGACTAGAATGTTACTAAGGTCCCCGCTGCCCTTTTAAATATTTCCTTAATGAAATTTTAACAAAAATTGCATTGGTACAACTAAGCACATCGTTAGTCTGAAAACCCCTTGTCCTGGGTAATTCTGATGTTGTAGGAATTTCCCGTCAGGCTGATGGATTCTGGAAGTCACACTCTATAAACTAAAGCCATCAAAATACTTTCAATATAATAATGACATATGGGGGAAATGGTGTTACATATAAAGAATTTAGAGCATCAATCTGCTATAATTACTGACAAGTTGAAGTAAGATGAAGTAAATGAGTTGCTGAGGTTTTTATGTGTATGCACTCCTGGAAAAGCATTCAGGAACAGTAATGTGGCATGAGAAATTTTACTGCAAGTCAACATAAAGACAAGCACACAAAGGAAATATGTTCACATTCTGTTACACGCAGTCTGCATTTATGGCAAGTAAGAATCCCCACAAATAGTTCAAAGCAAGTGTATCAGTTCTTACTGTAGGTGTTCATGGAGAATGTGAAGTTGGGGTAGGTCTTGCTAACATTCTTCAGCTCTTCTATGGTCAGGTCTCTGAACTTATACTGGGAAGGGGGAGAAAAAAATAAGGAAGAAAGTTGCATTTCAAAGGCTTCTTTCATTACAAGAGACAGGGAAAAGGACACTACAGAAGGTAGAAACAAGAATGGAAAGGTCATAATTACTTGTATTATAAATAGTTTTGATGTGAAATAAATTATCAAAAAGAACTGATTACAAAAAAGCTTTGAAGCTATTGCAGGTCTGCTGTTGCTGCCTAAGAGTTCTGAAATTCTGAACATCACTCCTTATACACCATTTCTTCCCCTTTACAGATGTGTGAGCAGGGTTTAGGAAAATTTAGTCTCTTCTGCACACAAAAAGAATATAAAAATATGAACCTCTTAGAAAAAGGAGGTTCTTACTGACACAGTTAAACTCAGATCCACCTGCACACATTTTAGAAGAGTTTCCTAAGACATCCCTTTCCACAAACACCTTAAATGTGTAAGTAATTAGCCTCTGGGATTTTTTTTTTTCATTTTTATGCTGTCCTTGAGCACTGAGAAAATGAATCACTGCTGCTTCACTGAGACTGTCCCCAGCCAGTCCGATACCTGAACTTCCAAGAGATTTGCATCCTCCCACATCCCAAAGTTATAAAGACTACTTTCCATTTCCTAGATTAGGGCCTCTATTTCTCGTTTAGGAAACCTGGTGCTGTTTTTTGGAAGCCTCGCCTAAGCAAACAAAACTGCTGCCTGACAGTGGCTTAAAGAGCTGCTCAATGCCCTAGAATAATTGTCACAAAACAGTAGCTAAAATCGAATTTCTCTTCAGTCTGTCACCCTGGCGGCAGTGCTACAGCTACAGGGATGGCACAGTTATTTTCCACTTTGTACAGGAGAACACAGAGCTGCTGACAAGAAACACCTTTTTTCAGCTTCTCCCCATCACAGGATGCTGCAAAGTCATGCAGAAAAAAAATAAATAAAATGTTCCCTAACTGTGAATGTCTACACAACTTACACTTAGGTAATTTTTTGGAAGCGTTGATACATCTGGTTGTGAAACCAGTCATCTTTCCCTAGCTGGCCTCCTTCTATTCGTAATACAAACCGAGGCATTCCTATTAAACAGTTTGTCCTCTTCTAAAGATCACGGGATTTACGAGGTGACTCAGATACAGATCTTCCTCATTTCGCACTCAAAATTATTTGGCGTGCCCAAAATCTAAATACGCCCACCTCAGTTTCTCACATGGAAATGAAAAGGCTCACAGGGATGCTACAACAACACGTCTGTGCTCCTAAGGCGTGGAGGAGCTAACGTAGGGGAATGCCACCAAAAAAAAACCAAAAACATTTTTGAGTGACGAGTAAGGTTTCAGTCGTGAGGCACGGCGTGAACCACGGGGATAATCTGATGCGTGGTGCAACTTAAAGCTCGGCTGTAGTAGGACAGCGCGGACACCGGGATGCGGCAGGATGCGTCGGGATGCGACGGGACGGGACGGGACGGGAGTCCCTCGGCAGCCAGCCCCAGGACACCGCCGCCCTCCCCGGCCCGTCCGGGACCCGCGGTCCCCGGCCCGCGCGGTGCCTCCGCCCTCCCCCTCCCTCAGCGCCGCCCGCGCGCCCCCTCCCCGCGCGCCCCCTCCCCGCGCGCGCGCGC